>CM076581.1:1366100371-1366505642 GCA_034641835.2 Pinus albicaulis
AAGTGTAGTCATGGACCCTCAAAGATGTCCTTTTCTTTCACCAAATTTCACTTCATTTCCTTTGTCCTTTATCAGTTATAGGCTTAAAAGATCAATAGGATTGATTAAATTCACTTTAAGAATGCATACAATGACTGACTTGCTATACTTTCGTGGTTTTGTTGTTGTAGTAATTTTTTACTAGACTTAGCTATAGAATGCAGCCATTCTGTAGCTAGTCGCTTATTCCGCAGCTATCTTCATCTTCACATAGGTTACAGGTGTCACTTAAAGGAAAAACGCATATGGTTGAATTCCAGAACTCACCTACATCATTCCTTGCCCTCTATGAAGTCTGAGCAAAAATCTGCAAGTGGTTATGCACGTGGAGGAAACCAAAACTAAGAAGTAGATTCCTACCAGGACAAGGACTCTACAGATGTCTTCAGCAAAGTACGAGGCCTCCACAAGAGTTCTAATTTGATTTTAATTGAAAAAGACACTTATCCCTATTTATTCTCTAGGGCAGTTATGTATTTCTCTTATAAGAATAACTTGGGAAACCGAGAGACAGTTAGTTAGTTGATGTTTTATTGTTAAGTTGTCCAAGACTGTAATACTCTGTTTTTGGAATCGTTTTCCTTTAATGAAAGAAGAACAACTTTAATACATGATATGAAGAAATATTGAGGAGATTCGTGTGCTAATCTGGTGGTAGAGGGCCCCTACTGCCCGACAGGCTCTGTGCATATTGTTTAGATAAGTAACTTTAGCTCTGTTTCGTTCCTAATTTAGGCAGTTTTCTGAACTTTATGTTTTATGCTCACTTACATCGAATGTTACAGCCAGTCTTGTTCTTATGAATTGTTCCAAAATATCACTAACACTGAATGAGATAGAACTGTAGTATTTCAGATATTAATTGCATTTTAGTTCAACTGTAGTATTTCGGAGGTTAATTGCATATTAGTTCGGTTTTGTTTAATGTATTTTAAGTTTTATTAGCTAGTTGTATTCTAGTTTTGTTACATTCGACTTAAAGGCCTTCATTATTTACAAACTGCTCTTGTTCTTAATTTCTGCTAATACATCATTATCATAGGAACAAGAATTGGTAATGTCATTTTGAAGTCTTGACTGTTCTGCAATTTCTCATAATTTTACAAACTTGCCTTTTTTCCAAAACTATTCCAAAAGATTTCTAACCCTTGAATGAGGCTTAATAGTGACATTTTGAGTTGCAGAATGGATTAATTTTAGTGTCATAAGTTAATTTAGAGTAGGGTTCCTTACTATGTTGCAGATAATCTTTTCCAAATGTGTTCCAACAAATTTCTAACCATGGATGAGATTTTCTCTGTGATATTATAAGTTGTTGTTTACTTAGAAGAACCTCATTGCATTAAACTTATCCTTTTCTCAAGTTGTTCCAACATACTTCTAATGAAATTAATTGGACTGAGTTCATGTTATGAGTTATTTTTCTTGTCAAGTTTTGCAATCTGTGAATTAGCATTTTCTGTTCTTAGGTGCTATACATAGTTTAGAATAGATTTTGCTCTGTTTTAGTGTGACCAATAACTTCCCTTTGCCAACAACTTAGTTCTTTTCCTCTTAGCATAAAAACAAAAAACCAAAAACACTAGAAAAACACTAAACACAACGAAGTAGGAAGCAGATACCTAGGCACATATAGTGCACTTCACTTCAATAGTTTACTAGCCCTGGTTGACAATTTATGACATCAATTTAGGAACACTAAGTTGAGCAGACATTTTGGCGCCATTGCCGGGGAAGTGTAACTAGGTAGCCTTGTTTCTTACCTCCCAAAAAAAATGATATGCGTAGAGAAAGAGACTCAAGGGGTAGATTCATAAGAAGCAGAAGCTTGATTCCTAGAACACCACTTGTTCCACCAAGACCAAGAGGCAGCACACCTCCAACTCAAACCCACATCCCATCCTATACTGATCACAGACTTCTAGAAGGCTTAAGATCAGATATTCCATTAGAGAGACCTTCCACTTCATCCACTGAATCTGTCCTAGAAGAAGATTCAAGAATCCCTGCTAGAGACATAAACTTTTCCACTTCCACAGGAGAATCAACCATGGTAGAAGAAGGGGGAGGAGGAGTCTTTAATGGAGAACATAAAATATTTGGAGGGGATAGAGGTAGAGGTAGAGGAGAAGGAGGTAGAGGTGAATAAGGAGGCAGAGGAAGAGGTAGAAGGGAAATGGGAAGCTCTTTTGGGTTTCCTATAGTAGATGAAGAAACCAATGCAACTATGAAAAACATTTCACCCTCTGTCCTTCCAAAATTTTATGGACTCAAAACTGAAGATCCTGAAACCTTCCTATTTGAATTTGAAGTCCTATGTAGAACCTATGATTACTTACAAGATGCCCAAAAACTTAAACTATTCCCTTCAACATTGAAAGGAGCAGCATTAAAATGGTTTATGAGTTTGATCAACAGTTCTATTAGGATATGGGAAGACATGAAACATGCATTTCTAGAGAGGTATTTGGATTATTGTATGCCAGTCAACCATAAGGAGGAAGTGTTTAAAATGCTACAAAAAGAGGATGAAAATCTGGAATATTTGTTGGAGAGGTTTAACTACAACATCAAAAGAGCAAAAATGGAAAACTTAGACCAAGATACCTTGAAAGCTCTCTTGTTGAAGACAATTAGGGATGAATGGCTAGATATCCTTAACATGATGAAGGGATGTATCATTCGGTGCAGAAATAGTGAGAGACCTGCTCTTACGGGACAAGAGTAAGTACGCCTGGGGCCGGTGGTAGGTAGAAATGGTTTTCCCATATGCTTGATGAATTCAAATCTGATATTTTAGGGAGTCTTAGTGAACAAATAGACACCCTTAAATTACAAAACAAGCAAAAGGTTGAATCTGATGCCTTAGCAATCTTTTGTCCCAAATGTAGAAAGAAGCATGCCCTGAGAGAGTGCCCTTTGGATGCAAAATTAGTAGATACTTGTGTAATTTGTTCAGAAAAAAATGAGACCAAGAGTTGTCCTTCACTTCCTAGTCTTAAAGTTGTATTTCAAGAAGAAACCCCTACAAATTCCACAGAATCTCTCAATTTTGTCTCTAGGAGGCCTTGGCAAGGACCTCAAACACAAGGATTCCATGATCAGTTGTATAATCAACCCCCACCAAATTGGAATTCTTGGCAGCAACCTTGGCCCCAATTCCAAAATCAATCTCAAACTTGGGCACAAGGAGCACAAAATCCCTATGGAAGATACTCTTAGCACTATCATTATCCACCATCCTATCCATCATATCCACATTTCCCTCCTCAACAAAATCTTCAACAAAATCCTCAACAGAATCCTCAAAATCCACAACATCAAAATTCACCACTTCCATTACCATTTCCTCAGAAAACAAATCAGTTGCCTGCCCAACCCATACCAAACCCCAACAATAAAAATCCTCAGAACACATACATGATAGAAGGCCAACAGTTTCCAACCTATTTGATTACTCCTTTAGACCTTAATGATGTTCAACTTAGGTCTAGAAGAAAACTTGAAAATAAGAAACCTTCTGTAATCATACAAGAACAAAACAACTCTGAGGAAGATTCTCTATGGGTAAATAAAAGTCTTGAAGAAGACACATATTTTCCAGACCCAAATATTAAAAAATCAAAACAAAAAGAACCAATAATTTCAACTCCTATATTAGAGCAGCCATCAACATCTACCTCTACACCTCCCTTTCCAGAAAGATTACAAATTGATAAAGGTGTAGAAAAAAAAATTATGGTGCCTAATTATGATTTCCTAGATGAGCTAAGGAATTTTTGTATTAATATCCCATTATTACAAGCTATCAAGGAAATTCCAATTTTAGCAAAAACAATAAAGGAGTTGAGCATGAAAAAAACAGGAAAAAGAATCAAAAAACAAATAAAATTCAACTGGCAGGAAAAATAGCACATGTCATGATGGGTAAGATTGCTATTCCAAAGTATCTAGACCCAGGAAATCCAGTTGTTAAAATACACATCAATGGAACTGAGATCCAAAACACACTTATTGATTTAGGAGCAACAATTAATATCATGAGTAGACAAATCATGGATAAACTAAAACTTCCTAATCTTCTTTTTACACCCACATTATTACAATTAGCAGATAGATCTGTGATCAAACCTGATGGGGTAATAGAAGACATTCCAGTGTCCCTATATTCTTGGGAGTATCCTGTGGATTTTATGATCCTAACTCCTAAGAATAATCTAGGAGGGCATCCTATTATATTAGGAAGACCTTGGTTAGCTACAGCTGATGCTTTCATTAGCTGTAGATCCGGTGATATGTACATCTATGATGGTAGTTCAACCAAGAAATTTACCTTGTATCCTCCAGCAAAAACAATTACAGAATTAGATGATACTCAATGGATAGAGGATGAAGAAGACTTACAACCTCTCTTCACAATTTCAGAAATTAGTGAAGATAGCCAGATTCTGAATACCTTAGAAAAATTTGAATCCTCTTCAGAATACAAACATGAAAAATTTCAAGAAGAATCCAACATTGAGTTTTTATCATCAAGACATATGTCTCTCTATTCCATGGATAAATTTGGCGGCTCTACAATTGAGATATTTCCAGGCAAAACTTTAAACATAAACAAGAACCTAGATAAATCTCAACAAGTAGAGCTAGTCAAGATATTACAGAGACATTCTTCTTCATATGCATGGGAGTACACTGATATGAAAGGGATAAGCCCCAAGACTTGCACTCATCACATCTATATAGAGGAAAATTGTAAACCAATCAGACAACCTCAAAGACGGATGAATCCAAATCTTAGGGATATTGTTAAAGAAGAATTGCAAAAATTGTTAAATGTCAACTTCATCTATCCCATTTCAGATAGTCAATGGGTTTCTCCTTTGGTAATTGTGCTAAAGAAAAATGGTAGATGGAGGGTATGTGTTGACTACTGGGAATTAAACAAAGCTACTCTTAAAGACCATTTTCCCTTACCTTTCATAGATCAAGTGTTAGATACATTAGCTGGCAAAAAGTACTTCTCATTCCTAGATGGGTTTAGTGGTTACAACCAAATCCAAGTAACACTTGAAGATCAAGACAAAACCACATTTACCTGTCCTTGGGGTACCTATGCTTACCGAGTATTGCCATTTGGATTATGCAATGCACCTGCAACATTCCAAAGGGCAGTATTAGGAATTTTTTCAGATCTAATACATGATTGTGTAGAGGCATATATGGATGATTTCACAGTTTATGGAAACACATTTGAAGAAGCTTTAGCAAACTTGGAAATTTTTTTAAAGAGATGTAAAGAAGCAAATCTTTCACTAAGTCATGAGAAGTGTTTTATGATGTTTACTGAAGGAATTGTTTTGGGACATCACATTTCAGGGGATGGGATTAGAGTTGATGAGTCAAAAGTTGAAGTCATCTCTAACTTATCTATTCCAAGTTGTCAAAAATATGTTAGGATTTTTCTAGGATTTACAGGATATTATCAAAGATTTATAGAAAATTTCACCAAGATAGCATCTCAACTTTTCAAATTACTTACCAAGGAATATGAATTCAAGTGGAATCATGATTGCCAGTTAGCCTTTGAGACCCTGAAAACAAAAATCTCTGAAGAACCTATTTTAAGGGGACCTAACTGGAAGTTACCTTTTCATATTTCAACAGATGCCTCAGATATAGTTTTAGGAGCAGTATTGGGACAAAAAGATCTGATTCCTTATGCCATCTACTATACAAGTAAAAATTTGACTTCTTCAAAGATAAATTATACTGTAACTGAAAAAGATTTTTTAGCTGTTGTTCATGCCATAAACAAATTTAGACACTATATAACAGGCTATGAAAATTTTGTTCACACTTATCACTCTGCAATTAAATATCTAATGAACAAATCAATCACTAATGGCAGAGTCATAAGATGGTTATTTCTTTTACAAGAATTCAACATTACCATTATAGATAGGCCTGGGAAACAAAACAAAGTAGCTGATTTCCTATCTAGACTCCAAAACATCAAAGACAACACTCCAGTTGAAGATCAATTTCCTGATGAATATGTTTTTGCAATCTCTACTCAAACTCCTTGGTTTGCTGACATTGCTAATTATTTAGTTTCAGGGAAATTTCCTTCAATAATGAATGCAAGAGACAAAAGAAAGATCATTTATGACAGTGCAAAATATTCATGGGTTGCTAATGAGTTATAAAAAACAGGTCCAGATTTTATCATTAGGAGATGTGTTCGGGAATATGAGATGCTTGAGATCCTCAAGGCATGTCATGATGAACCTTGTGGCAGACACTTTGCTGATAAAGTGACAGCTTATAAGGTCCTTAATTTAGGACACTATTGGCCATCCCTTTTTAAAGATGCTAAAGAGTATGTCAAAAGGTGTGACGGTTGCCAAAGGGTAGGGAAACCTTCTCCTTCAGGTGAGATGCCATTGCAGCCTCAGGTACATATTGAACCTTTTGAGAAATGGGCTTTATATTTTGTAGGACCTATTAGTCCTCCATCAAAACAAAAGAAATATATATTATTTTGCACTGATTATGTTACCAAATGGGTAGAGGCCAAGCCATTACTTTCTGCTACTGAATTATCTGTAGTTAATTTTCTTTTTGAGGATATTTTTACTTGTTTTGGTGTCCCAAGAGAAATTGTTACAGATCAAGGAGCTCAATTCACATCAAGGCTAGTGGAACAAATGATGGAGAGGTACAAAATCAGACACAGAAAATCTACTCCCTATCATCCACAAGCAAATGGTCAAGTGGAATCTACTAATAAGATCATTGAAGGGATCCTAACAAAGACTGTTCATTTACATAGAAGAGATTGGGCAGACAGGCTTCCTGAAGCCTTGTGGGCCTATAGAACTACATGGAGAAGCACAACAGGTCATACTCCTTATGAACTTGTTTATGGAAAACAAGTCTTGTTTCCCATAGAGTTTCAGATTCAAACTTTTAAAATGGTAGTTCAGCTAGGACTTGATCTAACAGAGGCACAAAAGCACAGATTGGAGTAGATTAATGAATTGGATGAGATCAGACAAGATGCAGTCCAGAAAACAAGTATAGTCCAGCAACAAAGGACTAGATGGCATGATAAGTACATCAAGGAAAAGAAATTCAAAGAAGGTGACTGGGCCCTCTTGTTTGATTCAAAGTTCAAAGATTTTCAAGGTAAATTCCAAACACATTGGCTTGGGCCATATGAAGTTATGAAATTTTTTGACAATGGAGAAATAAAAATCAGGACAATAGATGAAGAGAAGGTCACTTTTCTTGTAAATGGTCATAGATTGAAGCTGTATCATAAGCTACTTTCAAGAGAAGAATTTGTCAAGAGATTCCAGGAAAACAGTGATGTGAAGTTAATGAAGAAGATTTCTTCTTCTTCATCAACTTAATTGAATTTTTTGAATTCGAATGCATGAAAAAAAAAAAAAGTATAAAAATTAAAAGTAATCACTGATTAGCATGTTTATACAGAAAAGATAAAGTGAAAATCAGAATCCTTCTAACACTTTAGCTTTTCAAATTTGTTCTTTTCCTGCAAGCAGCTATCACAACATCATAAGTGTAGACCCATTTTATATATCATATTCCACTTATGATCCATTTCACCCCATCATGTCTCACTTCATTCATATTTCATTCACTCCATTCATCCATACTTCATTCACTCCATTCCATGGTCCACTTCATTTTCATTTCAGACTTTTAAATTTGATCTCTTCCTGCAATTGAGTATTACAAATCATAAGTTGCAGGCCACTTTTCATATTTCATTCCACTTTACACCTATGATCCATTTCATTCCATTATAATTCACTTCATTCATGCTCCATTCCACCATATTTCATGATCCAGTTTATTTCATTTCATACTACACTCCATCCATGTTTAAAATCATTTCATTTCATGTTTCAAAGCTTCTACAGGTATATTTTGCAGCCAGATATTTTGCAGCCAGACATTCTGTATCCAGCCAGACATTCTGCAGCCAGATACCCTGAAGGCAACTATCCAGCAACCACTTGTTCAACAGAAAATTGACCCTGCACACCTATGTCAACAAGAAAAATCAAAGGGATTATGAAGACTGAAGGATTAATGATTTTCAAAGGAAGACAAAGCATATTAAAACCATAAAAATCAAAGGAAAGGCTAAGGTAAAGCTGTGAAATTATTATGATAACAGATTATGAAAGTTATAGTATGGTTAAGTTATATGTATGTTTCATAAAGTCATTTTAATTATTCATATTGATCGAGCTTATCATAAAATCCTTGGACAAAATTCCTTCCATTCCGCCATACCAAATCATCATTTATTAAAAATTAATGGTTAGTACTGAAGTGACCTATTAGGTCACGTCACTAACCCGAAGTATTCAGTGATGATTTTGAAATTCACATGATATTTTTCCGCGGTATTTTCCTCCATGACAGCTCTTAAACTCATTAATTCGTGTGAATCACCCTCACCGTATTTCACTCATCCCATAACCACTTCATGTCATCTTTCCGTAGCCAGTTCCTACTGCATAAACAGAGAAGTTATCTTTGGGGTGAAAACAACTCTCTACAGCCATTTTTACCGTGAATAGAAGAGCAGTAACAGAGCAGTAAATTGAAGGTTAAGAAAATAAGCCATGGGTCTCATTGCAAGGTCCGAACCAGTCGGAACCAAATACTTAGAGGGTTACCCAAAGATTAGAGAAATGCTATAGTAGGTTTGGTGGTTACACTTTTTGGAAAAGTTCAATGGTTTTCATAATGAGGTAACCAAGACATTTGCACGGTCCTTCAACGGATCAGAAGTTGAAATAGGAGATGTCAAGTTCACTATTACAAAATCCTTCATTGCAGAAGCAGCAGAATTACCAAGGCAAGGTGAACGGTAGTTCAAAAACAAGGAATTTCACAATGAGGCATGGAGGAAGATGCTCAAAACACCAGGTATGGATATTTCAGTTTTTAAGAAGGGCATTCCTAGCTCAGCACTGAAGAATAAATGGCGAAATATGTTGCTCATTTTGCAAAAGTTTATAACTTGTGAGGGAAGGTTTGGTACCCTATATGTTTATCACATTCGGTTTATGATGCATTTCCTAGATGAAGAAATCAATTTACCCTTTTTCTTACTTCATAGCCTAAAGAGAATGGCTTCTAATGTCCAAAATAGGGTTCAATTCTTGGAAACCACCTTGTATCACCATGGTCTAGTTAAAATCCTAATTGAACATCATTTGAGAAAGGTGGGAGACAATTGGGATGAGTTCCTAGTGAGGAATCAATTTGAAGAACCCAAGGAATCTCCATCTGAAGGAAAACTTGCAAGAAGAAGTAGGAGAGGGAAAATTTCTAAATCTGTTGAACTTAAAACTGGTAAGTCCATACAAGAGGACAGTGAGGAGATTATCTCTGAGAAATTGGCTGAAATTAAGAAACATATTAAAAAGGAAAAGATAATAAGAAAGTATGCTAAGGAGAGAGGAGAGGGGCCATCTAAACTAAGACGAAGCCATAGGCTTAGAGGCGTATTGAAGAAGACAATAGTTAAGCAAACATACATCATATACATTGAAGATGAGGAGACACCAACTGATAGATCTCCTGAGTACCAATACGAAGAGGATATTGATGAAGGAGCTCCGGAGATAGACCTAGCACAACAACAAATCTATAATTATGTTGAGTCATTAGAAAAGAGAGCCTCAGAAAGCAGAGGAAGAACTCCTAGTCCACCAGGATCTGCAATTGACGTACTAAGAAGAGACAAATATGAATTAGAAGTAATCAATAGGAATATAAAGAATGAAAATGAAATCTTAAAGGAAAAAATCAAACTGAAGAGTAACATGAACACAACTCTCTCTCTCCAGATGGAAAAATTATACAAGGCTAGTGAAAAGCTGAAGAAGAAAAACAAAAAGTTGAGCAGGGCACTTATAAATTTGAGATTCAAGTTGGTCATAAGGAAACCTAGGATGCCATTGAACACCAAGAAAAACAGAAAAAGGAGGCTAGATGTCCTAGCAGAAGTTTCAGAATACATGGATTGATTGCATGAGGACATGCAAAAGTTTTGCAGTGGGGGTATGTTGAGCCCCAAAGATGTCATTTTCTTTCACCAAATTTCACTTCATTTCCTTTTTCCTTTATCAGTTATATGCTTAAAAGATCAATAGGATTGATTAAAGTTACTTTAAGAATGCATACAATGACTGACTTGTTATACTTTTATGGTTATGTTGTTATAGTGATTTTTGATCAGACTTAGCTACAAAATGTAGCCATTCTGTAGCTAGTCACCTATTCCGCAACTATCTTCATGTTCACCCAGGTTACAGGTGTCACTTAAAGGAAAAATGCATATGATTGAATTCCACAACACTCCTACATCATTTCTTGCCCTCTACGAAGTCTGAGCAAAAATCTATAGGTGGTTATGCACGTGGAGGAAACCAAAACTAATAAGTGGATTCCTACTAGGACAAGGACTCTACAGATGTCTTCAACAAAGTACGAGGCCTCCACAAGAGTTATAATTTGATTTTAATTGGAAAAGACACTTATCCCTATTTCTTCTCTAGGGCAGTTATGTATTTCTCTTATAAGAATAACTCGGGAAACCGAGAGACAGTTAGCTAGATTGATGTTTTATTGTTAAGATTGTCCAAGACCGTAATACTCTGTTTTTGAAGCATTTTTATTTAATGAAAGAAGAGAAACTTTAATACATGATCTGAGGAAATATTGAGGATATTCGTGTGCTAATTTGGTGGTAGAGGGCCCCTACTACTCGAGAGGCTCTGTGCATATCGTTTAGATAAGTAACTGTAGCTCTGTTTTGTTCCTAATTTAGGCAGTTTTCTGAACTTTATGTTTTATGCTCACTTACCTCGAATGGTACAGCCAGTCTTGTTCCTATGACTTGTTCCAAAACATCACTAACACTAGATGAGATAAAGCTGTATTATTTCAGATATTAATTGCATTTTAATTTAGTTGTAGTATTTCGGAGGTTAATTGCATATTAGTTCAGTTCTGTTTAATGTATTTTAAGTTTTATTAGCTAGTTGTATCCTAGTTCTGTTATACTAGACTTAAAGACCTTCATTGTTTACAAACTTCTCTTGTTCTTAATTTCTGCTAATACATCATTATCATAGGAACAAGAATTCGTAATGTCATTTTGAAGTCTTGACTGTTCCGCAATTTCTCATAATTTTACAAACTTGCCTCTTTCCAAAACTATTCCAAAAGATTTCTAACCTTTGAATGAGGTTTAATAAGTGACATTTTGAGTTGCAGAATGGATCAATTTTAGTGTCATAAGTTAATTTAGAGTAGGGTTCCTTACTATGTTATAGATAATATTTTCCAAATGTGTTCCAAAAAATTTCTAATCATGGATGAGATTTTCTCTGTGATAATTGTAAGTTGTTGTTTACCTAGAAGAACCTCATTGCATTAAACTTATCTTTTTCTCAATTTGTTCCAACATAATTTTAGTGAAATGAATTGGACTGAGTTCATGTTATGAGTTATTTTTTCTTTTCAAGTTTTGAAATCTGTGAATTAGCATTTTCTGTTTCTTAGGTGCCATACATAGTCTAGAATAGATTTTGCTCTGTTTTAGTGTGACCAGTAACTTCTCTTTGTCAAACACTTAGTTCTTTTCCTCTTAGCATAAAAACACAAAACCAAAAACACTAGAAAAACACTACACACAACAAAGTAGGAAGCAGATACCTAGGCACATATAGTGCACTTCACTTCAATAGTTTACTAGCCCTGGTTGACAATTTATGATACCAATTTAGGAACACTAAGTTGAGCAGACACGGCCCTTTCTTTCAACATAATGGAAAACCTTCATTACCTGCAAAATTCAACAAATATATCATAAAATCCTGCGTTTTTGGGTTTATTGCTTCAGAGGCGTGGGATGAGAGTAGATCCGTTGGATGGCATCATCCGATGGTGGAGATTAGTCGAGAGGAGGTTTAAAAGGGGCAGAACGAAGAATTGAGCAGAACCGTTAATCGCATGATGATCGACGGTGGAGATTGGTCTTGAAAACCCCTTGGTGAAAGGTGGAGGGCGATAGTATGAAGCGAGATTAGATCTGGGGCGTCTGATCTGGACACGTGGACGGAATCGAAGGATCACAATTGGTGGGAGGAAAATAAGGGTGCGATGAAAATCTCTGATGCGATTGCGCGATCGGAAGGGCCAATGCGATTGAGTGATGACCGTTGATCTGAGGATCAGATCAACGACGGGGAATGAATTGGAGGGATGAGCGATCGGAGAGACAAACAAATGTATGCAATTGAAACAATGCGATGCGATTTAAACATTTCGATGCGATTTGCACGGGCCGTTGATCAGCTTTAGATCAACGGTCAATATCTTTTAATTTTTTGCACCTACGGAAACCCTTTAACACTTTATAAAACCCAATTTTTTCGAATAATACAAGTTTTTGGTGGATCGGGCAGAATATATATATAAGGCGAATAGGTGCCCATCTGCAAGGCCTTTGGGCTTTATGAACTGTAATATGCTCGGGGCATATATGAAACAAAGGCCAATCACAATCAAAGTTTGGAGACTGGTCTTTCAATCTACCCATTGTAACATTTGCGATGCGATTGGCACCTGGGAACTTTAACACTTGGTCCCGGGGAAAGTCATATGAAATGAAAAGGCGGGGGAATTTTATATGTATAAGGCCTGATCGCATCGGAAAGTTTGATGCGGCCTTTTCAATCAACCCATTGTGTTTTCTCCGATTGCGATTGCGCGATCGGTCTTTCAATCTACCCATTAAATTATTTCAACACGTGACTTGGTTTTTTAAGTTTAAAACTTTAGAAAAATGGGTTTTTAAGACTTTACAAAAGAAAAAGAACAATCGGGAATAAAATATTTACAAGGTTTTAAGCGCTGAGGCAGGCCCACGTTTAATATGAAAATGACAATGCGATCGGGGTTTTAAACACAAAAAGGCTAATCGCATCGGAAATTTATATGATGCAAAAGCAAATCGCATTGGAGTTTTTAAATACAAAGCCAATCACATCGAAATTTCGGAATCATGGAAAAAAGACTTGCGTGCTTTGGATTTTTGCGATGCGATTAGCGCCGAAAGGTTTTTAGAGTTTGGTCTTAGCACCATTGGCATACGGTGGGGAAGTGGTTGAGACTTGGCCCGATGGGGCTTAAAACCTTAATTCAAAAATGGTTTTTTTTTATGATTTTTAATGGTTTTCAAAGGGTTTTTGGGTTTTCACTATAGTTTGAAAAGGGGTCTCAAACTATGCAAAAATGAGTTTCATGGATGGAAGAATGGGAAAACATAAAAAAGAGGAATTTTACGGAGGAAAAGGGAAACAAATGAAGGTTAGTTTCTAGATGGAGGAGGGAATTTTGCAGCAGTCTTTGTCATAGAATTTTCAGCAGAATTTTTAAGTTATGGAGGGAAATAGCAGTGAAGAACTTTAGACATGAGCATGAGATCTTCCACAGGCTTCAAGCGATAATATTTTGGCCAAGAAAGTGTTTCTTGAAGACTGAACAATGTTTTGGCCACCTTTTTATAGAACAAATTTTATAGGTGGCCAACAGTGGCTCCACTTGGGGATGGTGCCTTCTTGAAGGCATCAAGAACTTCAGACCTGCATTCTCTGGGAGGCTGACCTGTGCATGATCCATTGTGTTCTCCTTCCTTTGTTGGGATGATCTTACTCTGCTCTGAAAACATGTCAGCAGCTATAAAAAACAATGGATCTTCATTCAACAAGCTTTCTACCTACCCAATCCTACTGATCTAGCATTTTTTCTTCATCAAAGTGCACCTGGATTGGAAAAATATTTTCACAACATTATTATTCTTTTGAAAGCAGGAAATCTAATCTATTTCTACTCCTTATTTCTCCATGGACTCAGATTAAACAGTTGAGCCCATATGATTCTCTATCTATTCTATCAATCTTTTAGGATTAAACAGTCTAACAAATTTTATTCTCAAATTTCTACAACAGAAATTTAAAAGCATTCAAGTTAGGATTAAGCAGTCTAACTTGATGCTGGTCTATGGCATAAAAAAAAGCTGCACATAGACAATTATTTTGCAGAAAATTTAAAACAAAATGGAAGGCTTAAGATCTGAAAATTTCTTATCATGGCCTTCTCTTTTTACAGCTCTGTTTTGGCTTTTGTTTGAGCTGTTTCTTCCTTTTTATCTGGTTCATATTTTGAGCTAATTAGAACCAGATTTACTTCTTCTTGACTCAGAAAAAATAGATTTGAGTCATCTCCCTTTGAATTTTTTGGTTCAGATTTTGAGCATGTTTGAACCTTTAATTTATATCCTAAACTATCTACTGATAAGCCAAGATTAAACAGTTTGGAAAATATAATTCACTATCCTATCAGTAGAAAATTTAAAGCTAATTAGTCAAGATTAGAAAGTTTGACTAACTAGAAGTGTGTTATTCAGGAGTGGCATTTGAGCTTGCACAATTTCAGATTTGTTTCTCTTTTTTGGTATGGAACTGTACCTTTATTTTTTTTTTACAATCTGCCCTCTTTTCTTTTTCTTTTTATTGGTTTTGTACTTTTTCTTTTATGAGACTGAACAAAGAAAATGGTATTTATAATGGAAATGAAAGCTTTAAAATCGAACTCAACAGTAGTAATTCTTAATGACCCTACCATTGACAGGACCCCCAAACAGATCTGTGCCATCTAACTCTTGTAGAAAAAAGGCATTAGGACCAATGGTGGACTGGATGATGTAAGGACCTTGCCACAAACTGTCAAATTTACCATGTTTACCCTTATCCTCTCTTTTGGAATCCCATTTGAGTACCTTATCTACAATGTTTAAAACACAAGCCTTTGTTCTTTTGTCGAACAACTTCTTTATGTTTTCTTGCACCTTTTGAGCCCTATTGTAAACCTCTTCCCTTGTCTGCTGGAGATGTATTGTCTGACTGATCCTCCTAATCATGCTGTCCTATTTTGACTATATTTCTTGGATTAATTTTATTACTGGTACACCTAGGCTGGTAGGAAACACTGCATCTGCTCCATAAACAAGCTGGTAAGGGGACATTCCAATGGAATTTTTTGTGGTCAATCTATCTGCCCACAGAGCATGCACCAACTTGTTATGCCATGATTTTTTGTTCTCTTCAAGCAGCTTCTTGATGATGGTCACCAAAATTTTATTTGATGATTCTGCTAGCCCATTACCTTGAGGGTAGTAAGCAGTAGAATGACCAACTGTAATCTGATACTTGTGACAAAAATCAATCATCTTTTTGGAACAAAAAGCAACAGCATTATCAGTAATAATCTTCCTAGGGCATCCGAATCTAGACAAGATATGGTCTTCAAGGAATTTTATAATGACAGAATCTGTGGCATTCCTAGAAGGGATGGCTTCAATCCATTTCGTGAAGTAGTCAGTGGCTGTGAGAATCCATTTTTGTTGGGCAGACGAAGCAAGATGGATTTCCCCTATGAAATCTAGGCCCCAGTGTTGAAAAGGAGCTTCAACAGTGATAGGTTGTAATGGAAAAGGAATAAGTTTTCTTTTGCCTTCAAAAATTTGGCATTTGTGACAGGCAACTATCATTTTATGGACATCCTGGAAGAGGGTGGGCCAGTAATAGCTAGCTCTAAGGATTTTATTGGCTGTGGTTTTCCAGTAAAGATGACCTCCACACTCTCCTTCATGGAATTCATGTTTGATCCTTTCTGCATCAACTTCAGGAAAACATTTAAGCAATAAACCATTAGAATTTTTCCAATATAAACATTCTTTTAAAATGAAATAGTTCCTAGCTTTGAACTTTAAAAACCTTGCCTTTGTTTTTGATAAATCAGGAGGAGCATTAGGATTTGTAAGCACATACAAGATATCAGTGTACGAAGGCGAGTTTTGAAACTACTCTTCGACAGTGGGAGAAAGTAATTCTTCCTGTTCATCCAAGGCATCTACCATGTTAATTTCAAGGGCTTGCAGATTAGATTCAACCATTAATTGAGCTAAGCCCTGCCCTTTAATAAGTTTGGTTGGTCTAGTTTCCAAATCATACTCTAATATAGAAGCAATCCATTTGCCTCTCTTTCCATCTGGGTCTTGTGACAAGATGTATTTTACCACTATATTAGGTACATAGGCAATGATGTGGGAATGTAGAATATACACCCTGAAATCATTTCAGGCCTTTACCAAAGCATAGGCCTGTTTTTTCATTATGTTATATTTTAAGGGTGCATCCCTTAAAGCCTTGCTGAAAAAAGCAATGGGCTGTTCTTGTCCCTCTGGGTTTTTCTGCGACGGGACTACAGCCACAGTATGATCTGAGGCAAAGGAGAAAATAAGGAACTCTTTTGAAAATTCTGGGCTGATTAGGACTGGTGCCCGGGTGAGTGCATGTTTTACCAATTCGAAGGATTTTTTGGTTTCTACAGTCCACTTCACTCCTACTTCTTTCTTGAGCATATTAGTCATGTTTCTAAGGAGCTCTGTTAAGTTGGGAATAAACCTCCTCAAGAAGTTAATATTTCCAATAAAGGACTGCAATTCTTTTATGTTCCTTGGTTAGCTAATCTGTAGTATTCCCTCAACTCTATTTTGATCTATTTTAATCCCTTCTTCTGATATGATATGGCCAAGGAGTTTACCTTCCTGAAGGCCAAACACTGTCTTTTTGGGATTTAAAGATAACCCAAAACTTCTGAACTTTTCAAGGACCTTTCTTAAATGTTTCAGGTGCTCTTCGTCAGATTTGGAATAAACTGTTATGTCATCAAGGTAAATTACAATGAAGTGCCCTATCTCCTCTGAAAATGCAATGTCCATGGCCCTTTGGAAAGTGGCCCCAACATTCATTAATCCAAAAGGCATTTTCACATACATGAAAGTGCCCCAAGGAGTGGTGAAATTTGTCTTGAGTTGGTCTTCTGGGAGTACTAAAGCCTGGTTATACCCTGAAAAACCATCTAACAGAGAAATCCTCTTCGAACCGACTACCCTTTGTAGAATGTGTTCCATTTTGGGTAAAGGGTAATTGTCTTTTAGGGAGGCTCTGTTAAGGTTTCTGAAATCAATGCAAAATCTGATTTCTCCTGTCTTTTTCCTCACGGCTACAAGGTTAGAAACCCAGTCTGAAAACCTCACAGGAACAATGATTCCTGCCTCATACATTTTCTTGATTTCCTTTTCTACTAGAGGCAGTTGTATTGGATTAATTCTATGCATTTTTTGCTTAAATGGTTTTTGGTTTTCTTTCAAAGGGATCTTGTGCTGGATGATTTCTGTATCGTAGGATTTCAAGTCGTCATAGCTCCAGGAAAACACATCGACAAAATATTTAAACAAGTCAACGTATTTCCTTTTCATGTATGGTGGCAAGGACCTAGCTAATTTAATAATTTTAGGCTGATCCTTGGTGCCTATGTTGCATTCCTCGACCTTCTACGGTGGGCTTCTTTAATACGTCGTTAAAATCAAAGAGGTCTTCTAACGGTGCTAGCCCCCTAGGTATGTTCTTGTCCTTTGAAGACAATACCTCAATGTCTTTGTTTTCTGTGTCTTTGTATTCTTCAGTATGAGTTTCAAGTTTTTTATTTAACATGTTGATTTCTACGGGACCAGATGGTTTTTATTTTTTAGGGGACTTTTTGTTCAGGAAATTTTCATCGGATTTAGAATCCGAATCAGATAACTCAAATTCGTTCCTGCCCAACAGAAAATCCTCTATCTGTCTGTCAACCTCAAAGACCTGCCAATATTTTTCATTATCTGGCACAGCTAGTCTAAACTTAATTTGAGTTGTACAGTCTTTCGTTTCAAATGGCGTTAAGCATGTTCTAGCCGCAAAAGCTAAATTGTGTGCGGAAATATTTCTTTTTCTTGGAACAAAAATCAATTTGGACTCCTCAAAAGTTTTTAAAAGGTCCATGACATCGTTTTGGTAAGCTCTAAGTCTGGGATGATTTGCGTTATATTCCCCATTGACTTGCTTAATGACTAGTTCTGAATCCCCATACACATTAATTCTTGTGGCTCCTAACTTTTTTAATAGATGTAAGCCTAAGACAAGGGATTCATATTATGCTATGTTATTGGAACACTGAAAGTTTAATTTGTAGGAAATGCTTTCTGTGTGGTTTTTTTCAGTGTTGGTAATCTAGACACTTGCACCAGCATTTTTCTTAGTGCATGACCCATCAAAATACATACTACACAGAGGAATATTTTTGGTTTCGTCTTAGTTATTGTCTTCTTCAACCAACGTGCTCAAGGGTTATTGTGAAATCTCGGCACTTAGTTGTATTTGTTTCACCTCCTCAGGTTTTTCGCTATGTTGAAGGTTGTTCTCTTGATTTTCAAGTTTTAAGAGAAATGGACACATGACTCGTAGCTCAAAACCTTTGTTTAGTTTGCTAATGTCTTCAAATGCAGCAAACTATTTTGACACTTCTAAGTTGTGTTTCTCTTCCTCCCTATCGTCCATTAATCCTGTTAAAGTGACTTGTTCACTAAGTGTTTCATCATTATGTTCTATTCTGAAATCCACAACATGTTGTGCTGGGTCTTGTTCCTTAGGATTTTCATGGAGCTGAGCGTGAGGGGTAGTTTGTTGTTTGCCATCTTGGCTTTGTTCACTCTGGTCCGTTGTTTCAAACGCATTGTTCCAAAATTTCTCTCTCGTTTTCTTCCATATCTGGAACTACATTTATTTCTAGATTTGGGGTCTCTAACTATTTATCTGAGTCACTGTGTTCTAGCTCTGACTGTTTTGTGGATTCATTATTGTAAAAGATAAACGAATCCAGGTCAGTATGGACAGAATAAATGGGAGAATTTTCAGGCTTTTCTGGGCTACTGACCATGAATTTCATGTGTGACTCTCTATACAGTCTTTTGAGCTGGCTAAAAACAGGGATAGTGGCATATGTCCCATCCATCTGTATGGTACCTTGTAGCTTGGAACCCCATGATATTGACAACAACATGCCATACTTAGGAGGCACATCGGCCACCACAACATCCATCACCATGCACTTGGCTGGGATTTGGGTCAAACTCACACAAAGGTCTTTGATCAGGCCAAGGCACTTCACTCTGTTAGAATCAAAAGAATATAAATCCTTGTAAGGTCTGGTTATTTCTAAGCCTAGCCTTTCCATTATCACCTTTGGCATAAGGTTGTGCGAGGCTCCAGAGTTATGCATAGCATTATGCAAGATCTTGTCATGAACATTTAAACTCACATAAAAGGGAGGTACAAGTCCCTCTTGATATATACCTTCAATCTTAGGACCAAAAATGAGCTCTGGCTGGTCATCATTAAGATTGACTGTGTCATTATTATCCTCAATATTTAAAGCCTTTAAAATTTGGGTCCTATATACATTCTGGGAAACTAACTCAATCAAGGGAACAGAGATTCTGATCTTTGAAATTTCCTGCTCTAGGCTGAAAAGAATCTGGTTCTTTGATGGACTTGTCTCAGCCTTACTAGCTGCCAATATATCAGCAACGTCAGCTTGCTGATTTGTTCTACTCGTTTTTGACAAAATGGTCTTAAAAGGAGTACTAGCTGAAGTGGTAGTACTACTAATTTCCGCACTCTGTTTTTCATTGTTTTGAGTGTCTTTCTCTCTATCTCTATCAGAATTCACAGCTACTGTTTTATCCTTTTGTTTGACAATTTGAGGCTTGGTTGTAGTGCTGTTTTGTGAAGATTTGTCAGAGGTTTTGGTGTTGGGAGTTTGTTGACTGTTTTTGCTTCTAAGTTCATATTCTTTTTGAGGCTCTATGATGACATTTTCCATGTCCTGAAAATAACTTGCATTATCATCTTTGTTGTCATCATAAGGGTTATGAAAACCTTGTTCCCTATCAAAATGAATCTCAAAGTCATCATTATCTACTCCCAACATGTTGATATCATCTTCCTCTGTTATCTCATCTATTTCCTCAACCTCACTTATATAGTTTTGATGAAAGGGAGGAGTGATCTGTTGATCATCTTCCCTAGGTCTGTTTGGAGGTTGGTTCCTTCTAAAATTCTGATTCTGGTTCTGGTTTTTGTTTTGAGGAGCATTTTGGTTTTGACTTGCTTGTGCTCTCTCAAGGATGCTCATTTTCTTCATCATCTCCTCCATCATTCTTTCCATCTTTGAGTTGGAAGTAGAAGGGGCATTTTCCTCTCTAAAGGACACTCTCTTTTCAATTTTCATTCTTGCTCTCTTATCCATCAAGTTAACTTCCACAGAAAGAGCACCCTTTTGCATATCTTCAAGAGTTGCAAAATCTCTATCTCTCAGCTGATAGGCCATCTCAAGGTCAAACCCTTCAGGAAATTTGTTTAAAGCTGAGCCTTGTGGAGGTTTTAGTTTTGGGGAAAGTGCATTATACACACTATTGAATCTAGTGCAATAAACTTGCACACTTTCCCCAGTGTCTCTATGGAGATTCTTATAGTCAGAAAGGACTTGGAGAGGGTTTTTCTTTACTTCCCATTTGTTTAAGAATGTTTTATGGATGGCTTGTAGATCACGGATACTATGGGGGGTTAAACCTTTGAACCATTTCCTCACTTCTCCCCCTAAGCTCTGAGCAAATAACCTAAGCTTGACCGAATCATCATCAATTTCATTTCTGTCAAAGTAGTCATTCATCTTATCCACATGTTTTGATGTAGTTGTAGCATTGCTAGCATCATATAATGGAATTTTGGACTGATAGTCCTGTGGAAGATTGACTAATGGTGTAGGAAGGACTAAGGGAGCATACCATGTTGCCATGATATGTGGTGGAAGTGGATTTACAAGAGGTGTATTAACAAAAGGGAAAGTGGGCTGAAGTGGAGTGATTTGAACAGTGGATGTAGGGTGAGCAGAAGTGGATGGACCAGGAATAGACTGCTGAGTTGATCTTGGATGAGAGACACATAAGTTGTGAAGAAAATGCAAATCAGGAGGTGTTGTTTCTCTGCTACCAAGAGGTTCACTTGTTTCCAGGGATGATAGTGAAGACTCAGAATCTAACTGATCTAAATCACCAAGAGAACTAGTTCTAAATGGATTTACTAAGTCAACTTGAGATTGTTGTAGAGCTGAAATATTTTCAGGGACTGAATTAGCTCTCAAGGGTGATCTGAAAACAGTTGATAAATTAATCTTAGGAGAATTCCTAAGGATAATTTCTGGGTTATCAACTATCTCAGGTGGATCAAGGTCAGGATAGGATCTAGTGTGAATATTTCTAGAAGCCACTATGCTGCGTTTTTCAGATCCAAATAAACAAGATAAGTTCAACTAGGTATGACAATATTTAAGAGGTTAACTAGTCTATTTTGGAAAAAAATTAATCCTACAGTCTTGTGACTGAGTTTGAAAGATATTACAATGATAAGGGTTCTTCCCAGTGGAGTCTTAAGGTCTATTCAGGATTGTGGAGTCGCCAAGTGGAAGTTTTTAGCTATTTTCAGAGGTAAAAGGTCTTATGGTCCACCACCATGTTTATTGAATACCAATCTGAAATATTTTTAGGTTTTTTTGAGTTGAGTGGTTGTATGGAAAAATAGGGAGTCTATAAAAGCTAGCCAAGCAACTATGAACTCAAAAATGTCCCCAGCGGAGTCACCAGTATGTTAGCACCCTGTAATTAGCAAGATTGGCAAAAGTCCAAATGCAGGGAGAACATCAGGCCACTTTGGGATTCAAGGATCTAGCCTTCCTGAATTCAGAGAGGGATCTCTCTATGAATGAGCTTAAAGATGTGATCTTAAATGGCTGAAATTGTGATATTAGGCTAGTTATGAAGAGCAAGGGTTTTTTGTTTGTTTGTTTTGGTTAGGCAAATACATGATGAAGGTGAAGGCAGTTTCAAAATGAAGGGTGAAGGTGTCTGCAGGTGAAGGAATGATTTGGCTGACAGAAAGGCAAAGACAGTTTTAACCCATTGGGCTATGGAGTCATAGGAGGATTTTAATTGGACAGCAAGGTTCAAGCAGGATCCATGGGGCAAGTCACTTATGTCAAAGGATCTCTTAAGGTGATTTTATGGAATGAAACAGATAGGAAATGAAGAACAAACAAATGAAGATGTAGTGAAACAACCTAAGATCAAGTAAGTTCTTTTAAACTATATTGCTTCAGCATGTACTTAAAGAAAAACATAAAAGTATTCTGAGATTAGGTTAGTGGCTTTAAAACAGCCCGCATTGAAGTACTTTCAGTTAGAAAACATTTAAAAAAAAAAATAGTTGAACAACTTAAGATCAGGTAAGTGCCTTTAAACTACCATGCTTTCAGCATATTCAAATAAGAAAAACATAAAAGTATTCTGAGATCAGGTTAGTACCTTTAAACTAGCCTGCATTGAAGTACTTTCAGTTAGAAAACATTAAAAAATAGTTGAAAAGCTTAACATCAGGTAAGTGCCTTTAAACTACCCTGCTTTCAACATATTCAAATAAGAAAACCACAGCTAACAGTGACAAAGAGCAATTTAGATCAGGCAAGTGCCTTTAAACCAACCTGCATTGATGTACTCTTCAAAGAGAAATTTCAAATGAAGAAAACATAGACAATAAAGCTTTCATTAAGAGTAGGGTACTGTTGAGAGTAAATCCTAGCTCTATGTTTGCTGCTCTTTATCAGAGAAAGTGAACAGAGTGAAAACATTAAGAAAAATAACAATTGACAGGGAGGAACACATCACCATTAACATAAATCAGGATCCCATAAATTAGCAGCTTGTATTTGATGTTTCAAACCAGTTACAATCAGCAAGCCCGGTCAAACATAAGTATTTATAGAAGAATGAGGTGGTGGGATCTGATAAAAGATCTCCTGGGTCAATTAATACAAATGGATGACTCTTCGACCTTTGAAGGGCTTGATGAAGTAATTTACAGATAATATGTCTGTATTAAATTGATGTACATTTATGAATTGAGTTCGGTAGGAGCCTTTGTTGACTTTTGAGGCTAGGTGTCATGCTTGAAGTAACTCTGTTGCTGCTTCCCGAGGTCTAATGATCGTAAAGATTAGCTTCCGGCTTGCTTTTAATCTTTAAAATAGTTTTGCCGAAAATTAGAGATAAGATCCTTGAGTGATATTAATTGTTCGGCTATCTTTGGGCAAAACACCTCTTGTTTGTAATAATGAATAAGCCTTCTTTAATTACCATGATGCCGTAGTTTCCCTTTGGGAGGTGGAGAGGTTTATTTACTTTAGTTCAGTGTTTTCGATATTTTGTTCTGGCAAGAACTGATACTCTTTTAACTGTGATTTAAAAACACAGTGTCTTATTGATGTGCAGGCTGCGCAGAGGAAATATGGATCTTAAACCCTGTGAACGACTTTCCCTTGATACAGAAATGGTATGGGAATCATCATTCCCAGCCCTCGGCCCTTTCTTTCAACATAATGGAAAACCTTCATTACCTGCAAAATTAAACAAATATATCATAAAATCCTGCGTTTTTGGGTTTACTGCTTCAGAGGCGTGGGATGAGAGCAGAGCCATTGGATGGAATCATCCGATGGTGGAGATTAGCCGAGAGGAGGTTTAAAAGGGGCGGAAGGAAGAATTGAACAAAACCGTTAATCGCGCGATGATCGACGGTGGAGCTTGGTCTTGAAAACCCCTTGGTGAAAGGTGGAGGGTGATAGTATGAAGTGAGATTAGATCTGGGCCGTCCGATCTGGACACGTGGATGGTCCAGATCCAATCGGAGGATCGAAATTGGCGGGAGGAAAATAAGGGTGCAATGAAAATCTCCAATGCGATTGCACGATCGGAAGGGCCAATGCGATTGAGTGATGACCATTGATCTGAGGATCAGATCAAAAATGGGGAATGAATCGGAGGGATGGGCGATTGGGAGGACAAAAAAATGTATGCGATTGAAACATTGCGATGCGATTGAAACATTACGATGCGATTTTCGTGGGCCATTGATCAGCTTTAGATTAACAGTAATTATCTTTTGATTTTTTGCACCGGCGGAAACCCTTTAACACTTTATAAAACCCAAATTTTTTGAATAATACAAATTTTTTGGTGGATTGGGCGGAATATATATATAAGGCGAATAGGCACTCGTCTGTGGGGCCTTTGGGCTTTATGAACTGTGATATTCCCGGGGCATATATGAAACAAAGGCCAATCGTAATCGGAGTTCGGAGACTGGTCTTTCAATCTACCCATTGTAACATTTGCGATGTGATTGGCGCCCGGGACCTTCAACACTTAGTCCCGGGGAAAGTCATATGAAATGAAAAGGCGAGGGAAGTTTAAATGTATAAGGCCTGATCGCATCAGAAATTTTGATGCGGTCTTTTCAATCAACCCATTGTGTTTTCTCCGATTGCGATTGCGTGATCGGTCTTTCAATCTACCCATTAAAATATTTCAACACGTGACTTGGGTTTTTAAGTTTAAAACTTTGGAAAAGTGGGTTTTTAAGATTTTACAAAAGAAAAAGAACAATCGGGAATAAAATATTTACAAGGTTTTAAGCGCCGAGGCGGGCCCACGTTTAATATGAAAATCTCAATGCGATCGGTGTTTTAAACACAAAAAGGCTAATCGCATCGCAAATTTATATGATGCAAAATCCAATTGCATCGGAGTTTTTAAATACAAATCCAATCGCATCGGAACTTCGGAATCATGGCAAAAAGACTTGCGTGCTTTGGATTTTTGCGATGCGATTAGCGCCAAAAGGTTTTTAGAGTTTGGTCTTAGCACCATGGGCATACGGCGGGGAAGTTGTTGAGACTTGGCCCGATGGGGCTTAAAACCTTAATTCAAAAATGGGTTTTTTTATGATTTTTAATGGTTTTCAAAGGGTTTTGGGGTTTTCGCTATAGTTTGAAAATGGGTCTCAAACTATGCAACAATGAGTCTCATGGATGGAAGAAGGGGAAAACATAAAAAAGAGGAATTTTACGGAGGAAAAGGGAAACAAATGAAGGCTAGTTTCTAAATGGAGGAGGGAATTTTGCAGCAGTCTTTGTCATAGAATTTTTGAGTTCTGGAGGGAAATAGCAGTGAAGACCTTTAGACATGAGCATGAGATCTTCCAAAGGATTCAAGCGATAAAATTTTGGCCAAGAAAGTGTTTCTTGAAGACTGAACAATGTTTTGACCACCTTTTGATAGAACAAATTTTATAGGTGGCCAACATACACCATGAGACTTGCTCTGAATTTTGCCTTGGAGAGGTCTGCTTTGTTTATTTTGAACCGACTACTACAAATCTAAATGAGACAAGATGAATTTGATTCATGTTCCTTATTGGTACTATTCCAAATATATTTTGTCACACTCTTGATGGACTAGAGAGAGATCAAGAAATGCATATAATTAAATCAAGATGAGTCAAGATATTTCTCAGACACAACTTTAAATTCCAGGACGTGTTATCATTATGCTTGGGATATATATAATTAATTCGATGTACCAAATTTATGAAATAGGACAAACTGACTTTTACCTCAAGGATTTGATACTACTTTCCATTGGTTGATGTATCCATAGTGTTCATCAAAATATTGGCCTTCATAGTTTGGTATCTTCCTCGATATATATACCACAATAAAGTGACTCAGATTTTGTTGCTTGTATTTTAATCTTGTAAATCATTCCTTTCAAGTTAGCTTTATTGATCAAGTAATTCCTTCTATGTGAATGAAAAAAAAAGGTAACATCATTGCTCATTAATGTCTTAGTCTATTGTTTCAGGAATGAAATTACTTGTCATAGAAAGGTAATATGTCTTAAGAAATTTTTATTCTCTTAAGTATATGTCTTGGTTTCCTTATCATACTTTAATCACAAGAATCGTCTTTATAATCATTTATTAAAAGAGATATGTCACTACTATTGATGAATGTTTCAGCCCCTTTATCGTGACAAGGTTAACTTCAAGTCTACGCATATATCACAAATTTTCCTTTGTACTAAAAAAGAAACATTCAAGAATACCTTCTCGGCCTATTCTTTGATGAGAATAACCTATAACAATGATATAGGGAAATTATGAAGGCCGCACTGTTGACATCCTTGTTATTATTTTGTATTTTTTCTTTTCACTCAAAATTTATGCATATCAGGTATACATATAACCCTACTTCTGCTGCAAGATGATGATGGGACTCGATCTGGAAAGAAACACCTTCGAATCTGATGGGAGATTGAATTAATGTTGATTATTGGATACTTACCCATTCACAGGTGCTTCCATCTTGAAATGAAAAACTTGTGAAGAACTACATTAGACTATAGGTTGGTGCAATGCACACATTTAGCGCTACCTACAGGATGCCATTAGTGAGTACCTCTGTTAGATCATTTCTTCAGATTAGACTCATTTTCAAGGAAGGAATTCAGAAACACTGATTGTACTGTGGCCAACGGAATATGTTAGATTCAAATCTAGATCGTTCCATAAGGATAAAATCTAGCTTGAAATGATTTTAGTGTAATTAGACCATAGATAAATGTGCAAACTTCCTTGTCCAAATTTCAACAAAATTAGGACAAGCCAATCTGAAGAATGAGACCGAAGAATAGAACTTGCAGAGGTCGAATTATTTTGGCAGACACAAAATAAGAATATAAATATATACAAGACACTTCAGACCCACATCACAGTATATAAGGTACAACCTTTCATCATTGATTGTTTTTACTAGAGAAAACACGTTGTTGTAGGACTGAGACATTTTCACTGATCAAGGATCCAAGTTGTAACTACTTCAGAATAGGCTAAGAATCATTTCATTGTACAAGAATTGTCCCACAACATCCAATGAATGGGTGATTTATGAGTGACTAATGCCAACCAGTCAAGATCGCAAGGCTCAAATCTTATAACAAAAGCTATAATTAAATCGATCCTCAATCAATACTTCAATTACATAGGTTGTCAAAAAAATTCGTCCAAGGGTGGGAGTTAAAAATCTTCCCTTTTATGGACTTCAGAAATATCAAAATTATGCTATGGATCATACACGGTCTTCACCTCTTTTTCTAGCCTACGAGGAAATGAGAAAATGCCAAAACGATGCAACCATCAAGCCATTGTAACATCTAAATCGTTAATATATGAGGCCACATATATAAGGATGCCTCAGGAGTAGACCAATTCAATGAAGACTATGTGCTCACCTACACTAAGGAAATCGACATAATGAATGCCGAACCCCACCTACAGTAAGGAAATCGACATAATGAATGCCGAACCCCAAATTCGAACAAACAAAATAAAACGATGGGTAGATTTAAGGGTAAGGGTTACCGGTTCAAAGACCCACTGTACTTGAAGAGGGCCTCAATGCAAAAGTGCCAAGGTTGAAGGGAGCACAATCCAATCATGATTGGGTAAGGCCGTGGAGTAGAATACTTGTCTGAAAAATCCCTACAACATGTTTAGTTGTCAATATAAAAAACTTTCTGAAAACATACATCTCTCAAAACAAACTTGGCATGTAGAAATTTCTAAAAAATAAGAAGACTGCCTGAGTACTATGCAAACCTGATAGAAATTTTGTGCAAACCTGGTAGAAAGTTTATGATGTGCAAACCTGATAGAAAACATACATCTCTCAAAACTTAAAAATAAGAAGACTGCCTGAGTACTGTGCAAACCTCGTAGAAAGTTTATGATGTGCAAACCTGATAGAAAACATACATCCCCCAAAAATTTCCATGTAGAAATTTCTAAAAAATAATTTGCCGTGTAGAAATTTCTAAAAAATACGAAGACTACCTGAGTACCGAGTACTGTGAAAACCTGGTAGAAATTTTATCATGTGCAAACCTAGTAGAAATTTTATGATGTGCAAACCTGATAGAAAGTTTATGATGTAGTAGGCCAAACCCATTCTGGTGATGACTCACAGTTATGACTGGGGTAAAGAAATGGGTATCATGAATGAGCCAAACCAGTTGCAGAGAATATAATGGCTTACTTTCCATCATTAATAGATTGACATGAGAATGGTATGAGCAAGAATGAATAGTGAATGAGTCGCTTCCTACTATTTATCAGAATTTTTTGGATGTTGAGGTCGTGTAGAAATGCTAGTGACACCCCTCGTAGACGCATGGAACCATTGGAAAACGTGTGTAACAAATGGTTTTGGGTGGGTGTGTGAAGAAGGTATAAGAAAATTTTGGCTTAGCTTAAAAACACTTTGTGATATTTCAAACCTTGACTATCACTTAAATTCTTAAAATAACAGGTTTAAAATAACATCTGTTAAGTGACCCTCACACTCGCAATAAGAGGTCGAATGCCAAACTTTGGTTAAAATTTAGGTATACATAATTTGTGAATTAAAACTTTGGTTAAAAACTAAAAAATCATGAAAATTATTAAGTCAAAACAAAATTAATAGTGAGTCAATGATCAATCGATCGCAAGAGTTCTGCTAGGGCAGGAACTAATAATGATATTAAATACATATTGCTACAGCGAGGATGTTAATTGAAATTGCATACAAAGGATGTTATTCATCTAAAATTAAATAATTAGAATCAAATAAAATTCATCTACAATAGTCAAATGCCCAGATCGACTATTGGCCTCAGGGTATAAGTCGATTTAGAACAATGCCATACAACTGAACTACATATAACAAGTCAGAAAATATAATAATTGTTGCAGGTTGTTTTTGGAGTCAAATCACCAAAACAATGAAATTATATCTTCCTAATCATGAGAGATCAAAGGACACAAGGTACATGAGACAATATTTATGACTATGTAAACACAATAAAATAATAATTGTTGCAAGTTTTTTTTGGAGTCAAATCACCAAAACAACAAACTCATATCTTCCTAATCATGAGAGATCAAACGACACAAGGTACAGGAGACAATATTTATGACTATGGAAACACAATACAATAAGAATATGGGCTAAGTAAAATCTAATTCATAAACTCATTATTATTAGCAAAAATCCAGTCACAAGGTTACAACATTTTGCGGAATGCGAGTTCTAAGACTTAATATATACATACATTATGAATCAACATCGGTGTTTTAAACCTTCATATGCCCAAACTGATACATATATACTCTGCGCGATCAACATCAAAATTTCTATATAGCACGCAGACTTAAACAATCTAATCCTAACCAACCCATAACCCAAACAAAATGCAAACCCACGGAAGTTCTTTACCAGAGGGACCCACACAACTTCGACCAATTGTCGGAAGTCGCACTTCACAATATTTACAACATAAACTTAAGGCTTAAACCTTATTTTCTGCGGGATGCAATGTTGCACAGTGGTGACACGTGGTCCTCCCCATTTTTCATCGCAAATCGTTTAATTTACCCTGTGATGGCCCTTCGCATTAATTGTTTTAACTTTCGATTCGCAATCGCCAGCTCAATCTCCACCGTTCGATCTCAAACGGATCCGGTGGTTCATGCTACATGAAACGTTAAGCGCTAACCTTTAATTTATGTGCAATGCGATGTTGCATCGCGTCGACACGTGGCTTCCTTAACTTCGCATCACAAAATTTTTAATTTACCTTGCGATGGCCCTTAGCGTTAATTATTATAACTTGCGATTTGCGATCGTCGCTCCAATCTCCACCGTTCGATCTCAGATGGATCCAACGATTCGTGCTACACCTCCGCCACGACACTTCGCATTACAAAAAAATCCTTTAACTTGTGGAGTGAGACTTAACCACTATTTTCTACGAATTGCAATGTCGCTCCGACTACTGTATGATCTCCCGTCGTTGATCGATTGAATCCAATGGTTATCATCATGCCTGTAAGTCTGACTGATATTTGGTCGGTTAATACAATATGATTCAACACATAATAATGCAAGGGTTATATACCCATCGTGCTTGCAAATTCGATTGATATTTCTCACTATGCGACTTCAATAAATATTCAAATAATTAATTTAAAATAGGGAGCTCGATTAAGCACCAAAACACTTAGACATTATTTGGAAAAGAAAAGTTGTTTAAAAGATAGAGATTCCGATCAAACAAAAAACACTTGGAAATAATTTGGAAAATAGAAAACACAGAGCCAAGCCCTCAGATGGCTGGCTTCTACATTTACTTATGCTCTTCTATTCTCTCCTTTCTCCCTACGGATGGAAGAACCTCACAATGGTGGATTTGGTTTCCTTTTGTCCTTCTCCAAAATCCCCATTTGGTTGGGAAATTTTCCTTCAGTTTCCAAAACATTTTATTCAACTTATTCGACTAAATTATCAACTAATCCTAAATTAACCATTCTTTTATTATGAAAATTACATTGGCCGAGTTAGCCAAAATTAAACTTAAACAAAATACTTTAAAACAAAGAAAGACAAATTATTTAAATGCTTAGGACTGCTAGGCCTTTTTTCAAGCCACAACATGTGACCAAATTTGTCACATTGCTGGGTCTACCTTAATGCTCATGCATCAGGCTCCTGGGGTAAATTAAATTCATGGCTCATGTCCATGAGTTCTTCAATAGAATACCCTGTGCTTTGAATCTGGGAAACATTCAACCAAGAACACTCCTCTAGAGGATGGTCCTTCCATTTGACCAGATACTTCAGTTATTCTCTGTTTTGCATCTTCTTGACCACCTGTGTGTCCAAAATATGTTCTATCTCCAAAGGATGTGCTGGAGGCATTTGTTTAATCCATGCTTTCTCTTCATCCTAGGTGTCCCGTGTTCGTCTCTATGAACTTTTTCCTTCATCAACAACAATATATGGGTACAGATCTACCACATTAAATATGGGTGATATTCCTACACTCGGAGATCACTGCAACTCATAAGAATTTGCAAAAAACTTTTGAAGAATTCTACAAGGCCCGATATTTTTCATCTTTAATTTATTGTATTCATCATTATGAAATGTCTCCTTGCACAAATGTGCTAGTACCAAGTCTCCTACTTCGAATTGTACCTCCTTCCTTTTCAAATTTGCTTGCTTTTTATATTTTTGGTTGCTCTCTTGCAGCTTCAACTTAACCTGTTCATGTAGATCATTGACTGCTTTTGCGAAATCTTCACCATCAACACTCCTGCATTCTAACTAACCCAAATCACGCAACTCAAATACTCCATGTGGGTGCATTCCGTATATGATTTGGAAAGATCTTCTGCCCATGCTTCTGTTGGGCGAGTCATTGTAAGAAAACTCTCCTTGTGCAAGCACATGATCCCACTATTTGAAATTTTCACCAACCAGACTCCTCAATAAATTTTCTAGACTCCTGTTCACAACTTCAATTTTCCCATCTAACTGTGGATGGTAAGAAGAACTGAAATTTAGATTGGTGTCTACCTTCTTCCACAATTTTTGCCATAAATGGCCTGTGAACTTTACATCCCTGTCTGAGATGATGGACTTCGACAAACCATGTAATCTAACTATATTTGTAAAGAAAAAATGTGCTACATGTGTGGCATCACTTGTCTTTCGGCATGGAACGAAATGTGCCATTGATGGAATCGAATCCCCTATGTGTCTTTGGTAGACCCAAGACAAAATCCAAACTGAATTAGTCCCATGGTCTATTCGGAATTGGTAAGGGTGTATACAACCCTGCATTCTGACTGCATCCATTTACATGTTGACACACTTTACATCTGCTAACGAACCTTTGTACATCTCTTTGCATTCTTGGCCAATAGTATAAGTGGCTCAGCTGATCCAAGGTCTTATCTATACCAAAAGGTCTGGCCAAACCTCCACTGTACTTTTCCTGAATTAAGTTCTCTCGCATAGAACATTATAGAATACACAACTGTCCTCCTTTGAACAACAACTCCTCCTGTAAGTTATAATATGACCATTGACTATTATCCTTCAAAAATGGATTTTGGAGAGCTTCATAAGATTCCTTAAAATTTACATCCACTTCATATAAGTCTTTGAGATGCTCAAATCCCAATACTTTCACTGCACTTTCTTGAAAGATCAAACTCCTCCTACTCAACGCATCTGCCACTTTGTCTCCCTGACCACTGACATGTTTAAAAAAAATGTGAAAATCTGCAAGTAATCCACCCACTTCGCATGTTTATGATTCAGCTTATGCTGTTGCATAATATATTGTAACATAGAATTATCTGAAAACAAAACAAACTCATTAGCCAACAAATAATGTCTCCAATGCTTCAACACTTGGATGACTGCATAAAATTCTTTGTCATAAGACGTATACTTTTGCTTGCTCTCATTTAACTTCGCCTTGAAATATGCTATTGGATTGTCTTCTTAGCTGAGTAATGCACCAATGGCTTTCCCAGTGGCATCACAACGAACTTGGAAAGGTTTGTTGAAGTCGGGTAACTTTAGGATTGGTTTTTCCGTGATCTTCTTCTTCAAAAACTGAAAACTCCTATCAGCAGATTCAGTCCAATGAAAAGGTTGATTTTCCTTCTTAATGGTATCCAACATAGGTGCACAAATAGCGCTTAAGTTCTTAATAAATTTCTGGTAGAAACTCGCCAATCCATGAAAACTTCTAACTTCAAACAAACTCTTGGGAGAAGGCCAGTTAGCTATGGCTGCAACCTTCTCTAGATCCATCTTCAATTCATTCTCAAAAATTACAAAGCCCAGATAAATCAATTCTTTCTTGCAAAAATAACATTTTTTCAAATTCTTTAACAACTTATTCTGCTGCACTTTTTCTAGCACATACTTGACATGCCGTAAATTTTCTTCCTTCCTCTTACTGAAAATAAGCGTATCATCCAGATATACAATCAAAAACTTACCAATGAATTCCTTCAACATCTCATTCATCAAACACATGAATCTGCTGGGTTCATTGCTCAATCCAAAAGGCATGGCCAACCCCACGTACAAACCTTCATTGGTCTTGAAATTTGTCTTCCATTCGTTACCTTATCCTGATCTGGTGATAGCTGCTCTTCAAATATACCTTTTAAAAGTATGTTGCTCCACTAAAACAATCCATCATATCATCCATCCACGGTAAAGGAAACCTATACCTAATAGAGATTTTTTTTATTGCCCGAGAATCAATGCACATCCGCCATTCACCTCCTTTCTTGGGAGCTAAAATGGTCGAAACCACACAAGGGCTCAAACTCTCTCGAACCAGTCTTTTATCCAACAAATCCTGCACTTTCTTCCTGATTTCCTCATTGTATTTCGAACTCATTCGGTAAGAAGCCTTATTTGGCAAACGAGCTCCTGGAATAAAATAAATGTGGTGACTAATGCTCTGCTTCGGTTGTAATTTATATGGTAGATCATCTAATACAATATCACTAAACTCCTGTAGCATGTCCTGTATTTCCACAACAAAATCAGTAATTTCTGTATGCATTAATACTACTCTTGGCCTTCGCACAATCGCATAATTCACTTAATTCTCTTCAATCTATTGTAGAAACTCCTTCCCACCTATTAGCAATGTCTTTGTACCACTAGTTTTTGCAGTCTCTTCTTCTTTCATGGGAACTTGCGTATGCTTTATCCCATCCTTCACAAATCTGTAACAATTTTTCTCCCCATCATGGACAACCTTTCTATCATATTGCCAAGGTCTGCCCAGTAGAATATGGCACACATCCATAGGCATAATATTTCAAGTTACCTTGTCTTTGTACTTTCCAATGTGAAACTCCACCTCACACTGCTCATCAACCAGCAGTTGGTGTCCCTTCTACAACCAAGACACCTTACATGGAGTCAGATGTTTTGACTTCTTCAAACCCAATTTCTCCACCATCTCACTTGATACCAGGTTATCAGTGCTTCCACTATCTATGATCAATTTGCAGCATTTTCCATGTGATTTACACACAGTTCGGAACAATTATTTCCTCTGTGTTAGGTCAACCACCTCCTTGGATGGCTTTATCAAAACCTTGTTCAACACCAAGGCTTCTCATGTCTCAGGCACATTATCCACTTCTTGTGGTGTTGCCTCTGCTTCATCAGGTTGAGAAACATACGCTCCCCTCTGTCCAAATGGTTCATTTTTAGGACATTAAAAATACCTGTGTCCCCATTTGTGACACCTGTAACACTGGAATTTATTTCCCCTACCTCTACCATTACCTCTTCCTCGTTGGTATGGCCTTCCACCTCTGGTGTTACCTTCCTTCTTAGTCTGTCCTGAAGTCTTTGAATTGCTACCTTCTTCATTACTGTTAGCAGTTCTACCTTTTCCATAGGACTGTCCTCTTCCTCTTCCGGAACCACATCCTCTTCTTGCATTTTGCTTCCTGGAAATCTTCTCTTCTGCCTTAAAAGCACACTGGTATACCTCCTCTATAGTTTTTGTGGAAAAAATAATGATCTAATCCAAGATTTCCATCTAGAGACCATTTAAAAATCTAGCTATCTTCTCAGGGGTATATTCAGTATACCTAGCCCTCAAGTTCAATTTATAGAACTCTTCTGTATATTTCTTCACAATCATTGTCCTTTATCTCAGGTTTTGCGCTTGCCTGTAAAGGGAAATTTGGTAATATTTGGGTAGGAACTTGCTCTTCATATTTGCAATCATCCTGTCCCAACTCTTAATCAAATATTTGTTTAGTCTTCTTCTCTCTGCCTGCACACTGTCCCACCATAGTGCGATGTGTCCTTTAAAATTAGTGACAACAAACCTGATCTTTTTGTCCTCACTAATTTCCTCATATTTAAAGTATTTATCCAACTCACTTACCCAGTTCAACAGTGCTTATGTGGATAAGCTTCCATCATAATTGGAGAGTTCTGGTTTTAGCTTGCTGCTAGCCATCAAAACAGAGCTCAGTAATCTGAGTTCTGGTGGCTCGTTCTCTTGCTCATCTAGTTATGCCTCTAGCTCCTCATCTTCACTGTCATCTCCATTCTCTAAGTCCCTATTCCTTCCTCCTTCTACTACTGCTAAACGTGCTGAGAGTACTCTAATCTCTTCGTGCAACCCTTCATCTACTACTTCTCTTGCAACTCTTCCTCGACCTCTTCTCCCTACTTCAGCTCTTCCTCGACCTCTTCTTCCTACTTCCATCCTTACTTAGGAAGAAAACTGCTCTGATACTAATTGATGTAGACCTGTTGCAATATGTTATAATAACACTGCGAAATGCGAGTTCTAAGACTTAATACATACATACATTACGAATAAACATTGGTGTTTTAAACCTTCATATGCCCAAACTGATACATACATACTTTGCACAATCAACATCGGAATTTCTATATAATATATAGAATTAAACAATCTAACCCAAACCAACACATAACCCAAACAAAACACAAACCCGTGGGAGTTCTTTACGGGAGAGACCCACACAACACTGACCAATCATCGACAGTCGCACTTTGCAATCTTTACAACATAACCTTAAGGCTTAAACCTTATTTTCTACAGGATGTGATATTGCATGTGGTGACACGTGGTCCTCCCCATTTTGCATCACAAATATTTTAATTTACCCTGCGATGGCCCTTCGTATTAATTGTTATAACTTGCGATTCGCGATCGTTGCTTCAATCTCCACTGTTCGATCTCGGACGGATTCGACGGTTCACGCTACATGAAACGTTAAGCGCTAACCTTTAATTTTTGTGCGATGAGATGTTGCGCCGCGTCAACACCTAGCTTCCTTAACTTCACATCACAAACTTTTTAATTTACCCTGCGATGGCCCTTAGCATTAATTTTTATAACTTGTGATTTGCGATCGCTGCTCCAATCTCCACCGTTCGATCTCAGATGGATCCAACGGTTTGGGCTACACCTCTGCCATGGCACTTCATATCGCAAACAAAATATTTTAAATTGTGAAGTGAGACTTAACCGCTATTTTCTATGAATTGCGATGTCGCTCCGACTGCTGTATGATCTCCCGCCGTTGATCGATTGGATCCAACAGTTCTCATCACGCCTGTAAGTCCGAATGATATTTAGTCTGTGGTTAATGCAATATGATTCAAAAAATAATAATTCAAGGGTTATAGACCCACCATGCCTAAAAATTCGATTGATATTTCTCGCTGTGCGTCAATAAAGATTCAAATAATTAATTTAAAACAAGGAACCTGATTAAGCACCAAAAAACTTAGACATTATTTGGAAAAGAAAAGTTGTTTAAAAGACAGAGATTCCAATCAAACAAAAAAAACTTGGAAATAATTTGGAAAATAGAAAACACATAGCCAAGCCCTTAGATGGCTGGTTTTTACATTTAGTGTTGCTCCTCTATTCTCTCCTTTCTCTCTACAGATGGCAGAACCCCACAATGGTGGATTTGGTTTCTTTTTGTCCTTCTCCAAAATCCCCATTTGGTTGGGAAACTGTCCTTTACTTTCCAAAATAATTTCTTTAACCTATTCAACTAAATTCTCAACTAATCCTAAATTAACGATTATTTTATTATGAAAATTACATTGGCTGAGTTAGCCCAAATTAAACTTAAACAAAATACTTTAAAAAAAAGAAAGAAAAAGTATTTAAATGCTTAGGACTGCTAGCCCTCTTTTAAAGCCACAACATGTGACCAACTTTGTCACATTGCTGGCTCTACCTTAATGCTCCTGGATCACTATCACCTATTCTATCTCCTATAATACCAGTGGCACGTCCTCTTTACAAAGAAACTCCCACAATATTATAAACAGATAAGTCTCCTTTTGTTACAAATCGATGTCATTTTCGATAATATTTTAAACGAAAATATGAGTATGTTACTCCACTCCAAGGGAAGATCAAGCATGATGTTGAAAAAAAGAGATGCGATGAGATCTGGTTATTAATTTGAGGGAAAAAAATTGAGTTGATAGGATTGAAAATATTGTGTCTCCCCCTGCATCATACTATGAATCTCATTAAATACCGAATCCTGCAACACATAGACAAACCTGTTAGTCATCATCAAATTTTGCTGATATCAAAGGATGACTAAGTTGAAAAGCCTATATTTCTAGAAACAATATTTAAGGGAACATTGTGAGTTCTATAAATCTCATTGCCTTCATCATCCTAAACCTAACTATTCTACTGAATTTGCTTTATCTTTTTCATTCTCAAAGTTTACCCTGCTACAAAGAAAACTCCATTTTCTAGGCCTGGTTTGCCTTATTTTCATCCCCTCACTTACACCCTCATTCATCCTCTTTTTCCCTTCTCAAAACCCTCATAAACCCCCTTCACTCATCATTCTTGTCTAAAAACCCTTAAACAATGTAAAAATCCTTTTTACATTGTTTAAACTTAACCTTTTGGCCTATCGGAACCTTTTAATTTTTCATAAAAACTACATTTTTATGCTAAAGGTGCCCTTTGCACAAAACAGGCCCTTAAGCCCCTTTCCGCCTAAAATTTAGCCCCTCACCCTCATAAAACCTTTCCCTCTGCTATATCCTAAGCCCCTTCCCTACCCTAAACTTCACTTCCGCCCTTTGTATTTTATATATACCTCGACCTTATAAAACCCACCCAAAACCTTTAAAAAATTAAAAGCGGGTCCCCTCTAGTCCCCTGCCTCTTCGTTTCCTCCCGAATCATCTCGACCGTTGATCCTAATCCTTGGGCCCTAATCTGATAATTATCATTTCACCACCTTTCATCCTGCCTCCCAACTCAACCTCGCAACACGATAAAGTTGCTACGTCATCGCAACTGGTCCCACCTTCCTTTACCCCTTGCCAACCAACCGCAGTCCGCCACCTGTCCTGGGCTCCACTCGACAGATCTGCGCTGTTTTCTCCACCTAGCTTCCACATCGTCGATCTCACCCCTTGAGATCTGACGGTCCAGACCCAATATCATGTGGATTTTTGTGATAAGGTTTAATGGCTCCAACCCATGCGGAAAAAGTGGTTTCGCCCTGGACACGCGTCAACTGATAAGTGGAATCGCACAGTCCTAGCTCAAAACCACTTACCACCCATCACTTGCACGATAAAACCACTCTCGTTTTCAAAAACCACCTTTCACCTCCACACCAAGATTCAAAATTCCTCGCCTTTATTCGCTTCCCCGCATGATTTTTCCTATGGAATATTCTCTCTGCACCCTCTCTCCAGTTGAAAATCACCCCCGATGCTCCGAACCCCAAAAGAAAAGTAGTTTTTCCCCTTCCACCAGCTTTAGACTAATGTTTTTTTATGTTTTACAAGTTTAATGGTAGTTTTTCCCACAGAGGCATTAAAAAGGATCAAATTATCCTCTGGATAATGATCCAAGGTGGTGAATTTGAAATTAAAGGGCCCGAAGGGTTGCATAAATTTTTAAACATCGATGAATCATGATCATCGATGGGTTATAGAACCCTCCAGTATCGCGGAGAAACCCTCCCTGCACACAAAGGAAAAATACAACAAAGAATTAGTGAAGAAATGAACAACATAAGGCGTGAAGGGATAATTACAGATCAAAGGGTAAAACAGAGGATTAAGCCCTTAAAAACAATGATTAAATATTGAAAGACAAAGCTTAAAGGATAAAAGATAAATGAATAAAACTGTTATTAAGAAGAAACAGAGAAAGGATAGTAAGGCAAGTTATTAAAGCAAAATGAAGGTTAAAGGCCTATTATTGAGTTTTATTATTAAAACAAAGACAAATATACCCAAAGAAAGCCTTGAATAACTCAAAAGGGAAGAAGTTACTCCTCTAAAAGATAAAATTGCCACCTACAACGTGATTTCCTTTAAAGGCAATTGGCAGTTATTGCACAGTCAAAAGATATTTTATCTGTCAAGGAAGTTATTGTAATAGTTAAGGATAAGCCTTAAAGTCAAAATTTTCACCTATTCTTCCCTAGAAGTTAAAACAAAGTTATTGAAACATAGAAGTAGCTGCAGATATTCCTGCCTTAGGCCTTGCATGGTTTTCAAGGTCAGGAATGCACTTACTCTGCAATAAATGACACTCAAACCCTATCTTAACCTCGCCTCCTCATTTGCAGCATAAATATTGCATTTGAACTCATTTTATTGTTGGCATTTGATGAATCTTTGAAGTAATACATAGTCTCTTGGAAGTTGAAGGAAAATTGATGTCTTGGATCTTGTGGATGCCCTGATTTGTTTGTTGATGGAGGAAGCTAGGTCACTGGATCTCTGAGCTTGGCTGTTGGTGAAGTGCTTCTATCTATTATTTTTATTTCCTGTTTTCATTATGTTTCCATCTTTATTTGTTACAGTAGAGTAAATGTTTTAGGCTAAGAAATGTCTTTTGAAAGCACCTTAGTTCTTTTTACTCTTCACTGTCTAAATGTTTTCTTCTGCAAGGTCTGATTGGAGGATTCTTAATTTCCCTCTAGTTCCATCTAGCTTGTTATTTTAGAAATAATTCAATAGAGTATAACCAAGGAGTTTCTCTTTCAGTAAGTCCATGTTCCTTTGAGTACGGCTTGAGAGGCTTTTTTAAGGAATGATTTCAATAGAGTGAAACTAGTAAATTAAGTGGTAAGTCCATGCTCCTTTGAGTACAACTTGAGGATTTTTTTTAAAGATATTTTCAAAGTATGCTTAGTAAAGTCTAAACCAGGGAATTCTATGGTACGCCCTTTCCTTTGGACTGCCTCAAAAGGTTGCTTTAAATATCCCTAAAGAGTTGGTCAAAAGCAGGTTAGATTATTTCTGTTTGACCTTGGGCTTCTCTTACTATTTATCTTATATGTTTTCTTATCTGAAAGTAGTCTTTGATTACTAGATTATTTTCTGAAAGGTTTGCTTATTAAAAGTCTGTCCAAAGAAGTCTATGTTTTTCCCTGTCCTTTGGCTTGCTTCAAAACAGATTCCTTGAAATATGTCTCTTGTTTAAGGTACATGATAAATAATTCTTAATTTCTCTTTGTACTACTTTTCATTCTTCTCCTTAATGTTCACCCTCATTATTCCAAAAAAATTGAAGATCCACTGGCCAAGTTATATTTTCCCTATGATACTCCCTGATCCTTTTATAAACTTATCATGACTTCCATATGAATTCATTTCACAATAACTTAAAGATTTCCCATTCTATCTATGCTCTTTGATCATTATGTCCAACCAAACAATCAAACAAACCTTGCACTTAATAACTAGCCTAAAATCAACCCTTAAAAGCAAACAAGCACACATCCTTTGCAAATAACCCGAGAGATCCCTCTCTGAGTCTAGGAAGGCTAGGTCCTAGAACTCTAAAGATTGGTTCCATGTTGCCTTGTCATTTGGTATGCCAATCTACCAAATCACAGGACCACAACAACTAGGCGATCACGATGGGACCTTCTGAGTAAATTCATGCTTAACACCCTTAAAAAGATTCAAAAACCCTTTACTATTAGTATATAGTGATTATTAGGCCACCTCATCACCAGAAACAACATTTTGGTGATCACGGTGGGACCTTCTGAGTCAGTGACAAACTAAGTACTTCTTAGGACTCTAGAAACCATAAGAACCACATAAAAACTCAGAAAACCCCAAAAACATTCTTATATTGGTTTTATTACTCATTTGGTGGTGGACCATAACTTATTTTACCTTCAAAAAATCTAAAAATTTCCACCTGGTGACTCCACTAGCCCGAATAGGCCTATTTATCCTCTAGTTCTTTTAAATTCCTTTAAGATTGTATCAAATTAGTCTTAAAGAAGTTTAAGAGGCCTAGTTCCATATCTTAGAAGAATACTAAAAGCTAGGAGAGATCAAAACATTTGAAAACAGTCCTAAAGCTTTCAGCCTCTATAATTTTTGAACTTGAAATCTGGCTTCACATAGGATTAGTACCAGATCTCATCCAGACCATAATCCTCCTCCAATATTTGATGATTCAGAAAATATTTGTAGGACCATCCAAAGAACAATATCTTTCCTTGAAAATCTCACAGTATTAAAATATCCTCACTTTGACTTGCCTCATACAAGGAACCTATTTAGAACCAAGTCTCATAGTGATATTGACCAATCTGACCTTGAGCCCACATATTTGCAGCAGAACTTTAGCAGAGAAGCCTCTCCTTCCACTCCTCCTGATTTTGAGCTTCTCCACCACTTTAGTTCTTTCCATAACAAATCTGCTCATAACCAACCTGATGGTCAAAACACTTCCACCACTCCCATCCATACATCTATTGTTCAAAATACCCCATTTCATCTCACTTTTCCTTTTACAAATCCACCTCTTCTAAATCCCCCATTTACTCCCACCATGGTAGCATGGTATGCCCCATTAGTGTTACCTCAACCTCTGGTTCCTTTACCAAATGATTATCAATCTAGAATTCCCCATTTCACTGGAAATGAATCTACTACTGCCCAACATCATGTAGACAAAATGGATGATGCCTTTGATTACATGGAAATAGAAGAAGATACCATTAAGATGATACTATTTTCCAAAATTTTAGGAGGAAAAGCCAATAAATGGTTTAAAATCTTAACTCCTAATAGCATAAATGATGTCCCTTCTTTATACCAATCATTCACAAACAAGTGGGAAGTTAAGAAGAACCCTTTCCAAATCCTTTCAGAATATAGAAACCTCAAAAGAAACATTGGGGAAAGCGTCCAAGATTATTGCACTAGATTTAATAGTGTTTAAAATGAACTTCCCCCAAACATGAAACCTCCACTAGGCTTGCCATTAGCTAAATTTCCTGAAGGATTTGATCTAGACATGGCCTACCAGCTAAGAGGGAGAGACCCCTTGAATTTAGAAGATATGCAGAGGGGAGCCATAAGTGCAGAGGAAAATCTGATTGAGAAAAGAGCTAGGTTGAAATGAGAGAAAAGAGTTACATATAAAGATGAAACAATGGCATCAACCTCATCATCTGATGCCAAAATTGAAAACTTAGTGAGGGTAATGGAAAGAATGCTTGCGAAAATAAATATAAATGATAGAATACCTCCAAGAGAAAACAAAATCAATCCCCAAAATAGAAATAGAAATCCAAATTTCGTAAGAAACCCTATCCAAGATGGACAAAGAGATAATGACCAGCAAATTAGGCTTCCCTTTCAACAAAAATATGTAGATCAGGAAGAAGAAAGGGAAACTGAAAGATTAGAAGAAAATCATGTAAATCTGATAGGATCGGACAGTGAGATAGATGTCTTCCTCACTGAATAAGAAAAAGGTTTCTTCTCCTCTGAACAAATTGAGAATAATCATGAGGATTCTGAAGATTACTAATTGGGGTTTAAAAATGAAATCATGGAAGTACATAGACAATATGATCTTAGAAGCAAAAGGAAACCAAAATTTTCCAATGATAAAAACATAGGTACTGATGTTAGGAAAACTTCAGAAAATAATCCTAAGAAGACAACAAATAGTAGTAACACTTTTACTAAGAAAGTTGACTCAGATAAAAACAAAACAGGTCAGCAATGTGTTGACTAAAAGCTGCCCTAGTACCTCTGCTACTAGCCCTAACAAATCTATCCTAAAAGGCAGTCCTAATAAAACGTAGCAAATCAGAATTACTAAAAATACTATGATTGAAAAAAAATATGTAAATATGTCAAAAACATTTGTCCCTTTCAGCCTTGAGGGTGAGATTGCCAAGATCGAAATTAGCATATCCTTAGCTGAACTAGTAACCCAGGATGTATATAAAAACCAAGTTTTGAAAACTTTGAATATAGGAAATGATAGTGATACTTTAAACTTGACAGATGATAAACCAGAGTTGTTATTTGGTCCTGAAGTAGAGGGAAAATACCAAGAAGGAACCATTCCTCCATTTTATGTCAGCCTAAATATACATAATAAAATTTTGCACAATGCCATGCTAGATTCTGGTGTCTCTCACAACCTTATGCCAAAAGTGGTGATGGAGAGATTAGGCCTAGACATTACTAAACCTTACAAGGACCTGTATTCCTTTGATTCAACCAGAGTCAAATGTTTAGGCCTAATCAAGGATTTATGTGTCAATCTGGCACAAATTCCTGCTAAGGGTCTGGTTATGGACATAGTGGTTGCTGACATCCCCCCAAAGTATGGCATGCTTCTATCTAGATCATGGGGAGCCAAACTTCAAGGAAGCCTTCAAATGGACATGTATTATGCTACCATACTTGTTTTTAACCAAACTAGAAGATTATACAGAGAATCTCATATGAAATTTATGGTAAGAAACATAGATAGGCCAAACAACACTCCTGTTTATTCTATTCATTCAGATTTAGATTCCTTTATCTTGTACAATGAAGATGAAAACAACCAACAAGAAAAGGAAAATGAAATAGAGTTAGGACCACCTAAACAGTCAAATCAGTTCTCAAAAGAAGAATCTAACAGCTTTAACCTTAGTAGCCTTAAACAACAAAAGGATGATGAACATAAAATAGAAACATTGTGGGAAATGAGCTTTGATGGCTCTTGTAGCAAAAAAAGTTCTGGAGCTGGTGTATGGATACACAATACAAACCAACGACATTCTTATAAGATTGATTTCTAGTGCACCAATAACATTGCAGAATATGAAGTTCTCCTACTTCGCTTACTTTTGCTCAAAGATTTAGGAGTCAAGAAAATATCAGTCCAAGGAGATTTAGAGCTAATTATTAGGAAAATAAAAGGGGAGTATTCAACCAAAAAACCTAAGATTAAGAGACTACATAAATGCTACCCTAGAGCTACTAAAAACCTTTGAAAAATATGAAATCACTTTCATCCCTAGAGCTAAAAACAACCTTGCAAATGAACTTTCTTTTGCTGCCAACAATTTCCAAATACCACTGATAGATGACCAATTCAATATCAAAGTAAAAAATAGGCCCACAGTCCCTGAAAATGAAGACCATTGGCAAGTGTTTGAGAGTGATAAACACATTGATAATTTTCGGCAATCTGAAAATGATTTTGCTGAACTAACACCTAGCTTAAACCTTGAAGAAGAATGTTTTGATTAAAAACAAGTCCATAAAATAGAGCTGTCCTTTACTGCTGATATAAACCAATGTGAATATCTTTATATAGCAGAATTGTTAAACAAAATAGATGAAAAGGAACTCAAAGTTTTACAATGTAAAAATGATTCAATACGAAGAGGTCTTACACCATTAGAGGAGTTGTTTGATTTCAATGTTGTAGCTAAAAAGCCAAAGATGGAGCCTACAGAAACCAATGTAGAAGAACATAACATAGGCATCATAGATGACCCCAAAATGATCAAGTTATCTAGCACTCTCCCTCCTCATATCAAACAAGAATACATTAAACTTTTTAAATAATTTGGAGATGTGTTTGCATGGGGGTATAAAGATCTGAAATCATATGATACTAGCATCATTCAACACAAAATTCCTCTTAAGGAAAACCAGAAACCTTTCAAACATAAACTAAGAAGGATAAACCCTGTTTTATTGCCTTTAGTTGAGAAAGAGATCAAGAAGATGTATGATGCTGGGATCATAGTTCCCCTTAGATACTCACAGTGGGTGTCCAACCTTGTGTTTATTAGGAAGACGACCGGGGAAATTAGGCTCTGCATTGACTTTAGAAATCTGAACAGAGCCTTCCTGAAAGATAATTATCCCTTGCCTAAAATTGACCACATACTTCAAAAGGTGGTTGGATCTAAAAGAATATCATTGTTGGATGGTTTTTCAGGCTACAACCAAGTGTTAGTACTCCCAAGTGATCAACACAAAACTTATTTTACCACACCTTGGGGTACATTCATGTATGTTAAAATGCCATTTGGTTTAATGAATGCAGGGGCCACATTCCAAAGGGCCATGGACATATCTTTTCAGAAGACATAGGCTATTTTATAATCATTTACCTTGATGACATTATTTTTTTCTCCAAAACTGATAAAGAACATTTCATTCATTTGAGAATTTTTTTTGAGAAATGTAGAAAATATGGCTTATCTTTGAATCCCAAAAAGACACTCTTTGGTCTCCAAGAAGGAAAAATTATTGGCCACATAATTTTTAAAGATGGAATCAAAGTAGACCCTAAAAGGACTGAAGGCATATTGAAAATCAACCATCCTAGAAACCTTAAAGAATTGCAATCTTTCATTGGGAAGATCAATTTTTTGAGAAGGTTCATCCCCAACCTTGCTGAAATTTTGAGGAATGTCACAAACATGCTTAAAAATGAAAAAGGGGTTAAGTGGACCTTAGAATCCAAAAAATCATTTGAACTGGTAAAACAAGCTCTCACTCAAACATCATTTCTTATTAGTCCTGATTTCACTAAAGATTTCTACATCTTCTCATTTGCCTCTAAACACACAATTGCTGCAGTGTTGCTCCAAAAGAATAATGCAGGGCAAGAACAACCCATATCCTTTTTCAGTAGAACCTTAAGAGATTCTCCACTCAAATATAATATCATGGAGAAACAAGCCTTAGCCTTGGTAAAATCTTTGAAGGATTTCTGACTCTACATTTTACACTCTCATATCATTACTTTTGTCCCACATACAGTTATCAAGGACATTCTAAATCAAGACGCTAATGGTAAAAGGGGAAAATGGATTGCAATTATCTTAGAATATGATTTAGAAATTAGGCCTACCAAGCTGATTAAAGGACAGGGATTAGCAAAAATCATGGCAGAATCAAATTTCCAAGCATTAGATATAAACATGGTTGATGTTTTATAAGAAACAAAAGAATTCATAGCTCCTTACATTGAAGAAACATTTTTGAGTTCACCTTGGTATGCTGATATCATTTATGTGCTTCTCTATCTTAATACTCCTCCTTCTCTATCAAAGACTAAGGCTAGATTATTAAAACAAAAAGCTTTAAGTTACTGCATTTTGGATGGAGTATTATATTGGAAAAATGTTGCTGGCATATTACTTAAATGTTTGCTTAAGAATGATGCAGGAAATATCATGCATGAGATACATGAGGGAGAATGTGGAGGTCACCTTTACTGGAAGACAACAGCCAACAAGATCCTTAGAGCTAGATATTATTTGCCCACCCTTTTCCCAGATACTCAAAAAATAGTCATGACTTGCCATAAGTGTCAAATTTTTGAGGGCAAGAGAAAAATTCTACCTCTACCTTTGCATCCCATCAGTATTGAGGCTCCCTTTCAGCAATGGGGTTTAGAATTTATTGGAGAAATTCACCCAAATTCATCTGCCCAACATAAGTGAATCCTAACTGTCACTAATTACTTTACCAAGTGGATAGAAGCTATACCCTCTCGGAATGCTACTGACTTTGTCATTATCAAGTTCCTTGAAACTAACATATTATCCAGATATGATTGTCCTAGGAAAATCATTACAGACAATGCTGTTGCCTTCAAATCCAAAAGAATGATTGACTTCTATTATAAGTACCATATCACTTTAGGACATTCCACAGCTTACTACACCCAACGAAATGGCCTAGCTAAATCCTCCAACAAAGGTCTAGTCAACATTATCAAAAATCTAAAGGATCAAAATCAGAAATCATGGCATAGTAAGCTTGTTCATGCATCATGGGCTGATAAGCTAACCACCAAGAAATCAATAAATATGTCCCCTTATCAGTTGGTATATGGAATAGATGCAGTCTTCCCTACATATTTAGGAGTTCCAGTCATGAAACTTCTCCAAGAAGTACAAACAGAAGAAAACGATATGAAAAGAAGACTAAGTCAAACCATTCATTTGTAGCAGACAAGAGAAGAAGTGTACAAAAGGAAACAAGCAGTTCAAGAAAACATCAAGAAGATCTTTTACAAAAGGACCAAATCAAATAACTTTCAAGTTGGAGATACAATCCTAAAATGGGATTCAAGGAGAGAAGATAAAGGTAAACATGGAAAGTTTGAAAATTTATGGAAAGGGCCTTATATCATTCATTCAATAAGGGGTCATAATGCTTTCTTCTTACAAGGGCTCAATGGAGAAGAACTGTTTGGAGGTCCTGTCAATGGTAGGATGCTTAAACATTATTTCTGTCAAGAATCCTAGGTTTAAAGTTTTCACTCATTATACATAACATACCATGAGAAAAGTCAAAGAAAAATTTAAAAAACAATGAAAGAAAAGAAAAAAGAAAAAGAGGGCAAATCAAAAGAGGTACAACCCCATACCCAAAAAAGAAAAAAAGAAAAAAGAAAAAAGAACAGTACTGCTGAAAGTGTGCATGTCTAAATGCCACTACTGATTCAAAATGATATATTGTTCAATCATCTAGCCTAATAATGGCTGAACATGCTTTAAATTTATGTTGTTAAGTTAGTAGAAATAAATATTGTCAAGATTATTTCAGACTTGACTTATCAAGAATGATAGATTAGGGAAGTATGAAAATTCTAGTTCCACATGCTCAAAACAGAACTAAAGAGATCGATAAGGATGCATTACTAATGACAAATCATAGCCTTATCTTTCTAATTTACTTTTTTTGCAAAATAATGTTGTGTGAAACTGTTATAAATACCACAAGCATGGTTAATCAGACACTCTAAACCTAATTTTGAACATGTTTTAAATTTCATGTCAATAGATAGAGAATCAAGACTGCCAAACAGCTTAATCTTAGCAATCAAGTAGTTTAGGTAGAAAATAAAAGAGTTCAACCGCTTAATTTGAACTCTTGAAAGAAATAAGGATAGGAATAGATAGTTTATTTTTTTTTTCAAAAATAAGATGCCAAATATTTTTGCTAGTTCAAATGCACTCAAAAAGGAAGAAAAAATGTTAGGAAAAGAAGGATTGGGTAAGTAGAAATGTTGCTGGGAAAAATTATATGTTGCAGATGGTTAAAGACTTGTCACTTCAAAAGAATATTAGCAAGTGAAAATGAAGGGAAATTTGCCCAATGGATAAGGTACTGGTTTGCTGAAACCCGGAGATTTGATAAACTGAGGTTCTAGACACCTTGAAAGGAAAGCTTCCCTCCCCAGGTGGAGCCACTATTAGTCATCAGTAAATTTTGCTGATATCAAAGGATGACTAAGTTGAAAAGCCTAGATTTCTAGAAGCAATATTTAAGGGAACATTGTGAGTTCTAGAAATCTCACTACCTTCATCATCCTAAACCTAACTATTCTATTGAATTTTCTTTATATTTTTCCTTCTCAAAGTTTACCTTGCTACAAAGAAAACTCAATTTTCTAGGCCCGATCTGCCTTATTTTCATTCCCTCATTTACACCCTCATTCATCCTCTTTTTCCCTTCTCAAAACCCTCATAAACCCCCTTCCTTCATCATTCTTGTCTAAAAACCCTTAAACAATGTAAAAATAATTTTTACATTGTTTAAACTTAACTTTTTCGCCTATCAGACCCTTCTAATTTTTCATAAAAAATCTGTTTTTATGCTAAAGGTTCCCTTTGTACAAAACAGGCCCTTAAGCCCCTTTCGACCTAAACTTTAGCCCCTCACCCTCATAAAACCTTTCCCTCCGCTATATCCTAAGCCCCTTCCGTACCCTAAACTTCACTTCTTCCCTTTGTATTTTTATATACCCCGACCTTATAAAACCCACCCAAAGCCTTTAAAAAATTAAAAGCGGGTCCCCTCTAGTCCCCCACCTCTTCGTTTCCTCCCGGATCATCTCGACCGTTGATCCAAAGCCTTGGGCCCTAATCTAACGGTTATCATTTCACTGCCTTTCATCTGACCTCCTAACTCAACCCCGCAACATGACAAAGCTGCTATGTCATCGCAATTGGTCCCACTTTCCATTACCCCTTGACAACCAACCACAGTTTGCCACCTGTTCTAGGCTCCACTCCACAGATCTGCGTCGTTTTCTCCACCCTTCTGCACCATCGATCTCACCCCTTGAGGTCTGACGGTCTAGACCCAATATCGCACGGATTTTTGTGATCAGGTTTAACGGCCCCGACCCATGCAAAAAAAGTGGTTTCTCCTTGGACACGCATCAACCGATAAGTGGAATCCCACAGTCCCATCTCAAAACCACTTACCACCCATCACTTGTGTGATAAAACCACCCTGGTTTTCAAAAAATGCCTTTTACCTCCGCGCCAAGATTCAAAATTCCTCGCCTCTATTCGCTTCCCCGCATGATTCTGCCTACGAAATATTCTCTCTGCACCCTCTCTCCAACTGCAAATCACCCCTGATGCTTCGAACCCCAAAAGAAATGTGGTTTTTCCCCTTTCTCCGGCAATGTTTGTTTATGTTTTACAGGTTTTAATGGCAGTAATGCCCATAGAGGCGTTACAAAGGATCAAATTATCCTCTGGATGATCATCCAGGGTGGTGAATTTGAAATTAAATGGCCCAGAGGGTTGCATAAAGTTTTAAACATCGATGAATCATGATCATCGTTGGGTTATCGAAACCTCCAGTACCACAGAGAAACCCTCCCTGCACATAAAGGACAAATACAACAAAGCATCAGTGAAGAAACAAAGAACATAAGGCTTGAAGGGCTAATTACAGGTCAAAGGATAAAACAGAGGATTAAGCCCTTAAAAACAGTGATAAAAGATGTAAAGACAAAGCTTAAAAGATAAAAGATAAATGAATAAAATAGTTATTAAGTAGAAACAGAGAAAGGATAGTAAGGAAAGTTATTAATACAAAATCAAGATTAAAGGCCTATTACTGAGTTTGATATTAAAACAAAGAAAAATATACCTAAAGACAGCCTTGAATAACTCAAAAGGGAAGCAGTTACTCCTTCAAAAGATCAAATTTCCACCTACAACCTGATTTCCTTTACAGACAATTGGCAGTTATTGCACAGTCAGAAGATTTTTTATCTGTCAAGGCAGTTATTGTAATAGTTAAGGATAAGATTTAAAGTCAAAATTTTCACCTATTCTTCCCTAGAAGTTAAAACAGAGTTATTGAAACAAAGAAGTAGCTGCAGATATTCCTGCCTTAGGCCTTGCATGGTTTTCAAGGTCAGGAATGCACTTACTCTGCAATAAATGACACTCAAACCCTATCTTAACCCCACCTCCTCATTTGTAGCATAAATACTACATTTGAACTCATTTTATTGTTGGAATTTGATGACTCTTTGAAGTAATACATAGTCTCTTGGAAGTTGAAGGAAAATTGATGTCTTGGATCTTGTGGATGCCTTGATTTGTTTGCTGATGGAGGAGGCTAGATCACTGGATCCTTGAGCTTGGCTATTGGTGAAGTGCTTCTATCTTTTATTGTTATTTATTGTTTTCATTATGTTTCCATCTTTTTTTGTTACATTAGAGTAAAGGTTTTAGGCTAAGAAATGTCTTTTGAAAGCACCTTAGTTCTTTTTACTCTTCACTGTCTAAATGTTTTCTTCTGCAAGGTCTGATTGGAGGATTCTTAATTTCCCTCCAGTTCCATCTAGCTTTTTATTTTAGAAATAGTTCAATAGAGTATAACCACGGATTTTCTCTTTTGGCAAGTCCATGTTCCTTTGAGTATGGCTTGAGAGGTTGCTTTAAGGAATGATTTCAATAGAGTGAAACCAGGAAACTAAGTGGTAAGTCCATGCTCCTTTGAGTACAACTTGAGGATTGTTTTTAAAGATCTTTTCAAAGTATTCTTAGTAGAGTCTAAACCAGGGAAGTCTATGGTATGCCCTATCCTCTGGACTGCCTCAAAAGGTTTCTTTAAATATCCATAAAGAGTTGGTCGAAAGCAGATTAGATTATTTCTGTTTCATCTTAGGTTGCTCTTACTGTTTATCTTATATGTTTTCTTATCGGAAAGTAGTATTTGATTGTTGGATTTTTGTCTGAAAGGTTATCTTATTAAAATTATGTCCAAAGAATTCTATGGTTTTCCATGTCCTTTGGCTTGCTTCAAAACAGATTCCTTGAAAGACGTCTCTTGTTTAAAGTACATGATAAATAATTATTAATTTCTCTTTGTCCTACTTTTCATTCTTCTCCTTAATGTTCACCCCATTATTCCAAAAAATTTGAAGATCCACTGGCCAAGTTAGATTTTCCCTATGATACTCCCTATTAGGGTCCCGTAAATTGGAAGATTGACTAAGCCAAATGACAGGGTAACATCAGAACAGTCTTTCGAGTCCTAGGACCTTACCTTCCTAGACTCAGAGATGGCTCTCTCTATTGTGCGAAGGATGTGAACTTGTTCGCTTTGGATGATTGATTTTAGGCTAGTTGTTAAGTGTAATTTATTTGTTTGTTTTGGGTTGGGGTAAGATGACTAAGTAGGATAGGTGGAATGAGAGTCTGTCAAATCAATAGGGCTATGGGGTCATATGAAGCCGAGGGTGTCTAAATGATGAAGCAGAGTGTATTGCAGGGTCGATTTAACAAGGTTAATGGATCCTTTGGGTGATGTATGAGGTGTAATGAACATTAAGTTTGAGAAAAAATAAGAGTTCTTAAACATATGTAGTCTGAAGCAATAACTCATGAGGTAGGGAAAACCATAATCTCTATGAACAATACTCAAACTGAAAAAATTGTAAGATGAACATTTTAGTGATACATAGAAGCATTAGAACTCCTAACTTTAGAAATTCACCTTCAGATTTTTGGGAAAACACATAAGATAAACAAAAAACTCAATATATGGTGAAAAAAATCCTAAAAAGCATATATCAAACTATCGGGAACTCTGAAACAAGTTGGTAAGCATGGGCAAAGGGCAAGATCAAAACGAGACCTCTTTGTCTTAACCTAATCAATCAATATTCAATAGAAAAGCTTCAAGATAGGGTTTTGAAAAATTTAAATAAGCAGGGCATACCATGAATCATATTTATAAGATAGCATACTAACCATTCATGAAACAAAAACAAGTTTTAGTGGGCCTAAGGAGCAATCAAGAATTCCTTAAGATGACTAAAAGAGGAAAACATCAAAGCTATAACAAACAAGAGGTTTGAGGTGCTTCCATGAACATATCTCAACCTATACTTTTCTGATATATAGCAACCAAGCAGACTGAAACAAAATGAGGACGTGAAAACATTAACAAGTTAGGAAAACATCACCATTCACCAAACTATGGAATCTTGCAAGCAAGCTTCTCCAACATCAAGGCACACAAGCCATCCATTCACTTCATAAAACCGATTTCTTCTCCAAGCTCATAAAACCATGTATTTCTCTTAAACACATCAAGTCCCAACTGTTTACAATGAATCTTCATGCATTATATAACAAACAAGGAAGAGGAGAGCCATAGAGAGTAACTAGAAGCCTATTGGCCTAAAATAAATATCCTAAGTTGTCCTTGAGGCTTTGCAAAGACCAAGGCACAAAAATATCTAAATAAATATCTTTTCTGACTATAAATGGAAATAAAATTGACTTTTAGGCCTGACATGCCTAAGAAAACTTGAAAAACGCACTTTTTTCCCACTCAGCCATAGGTGCGTAGCGCACTGTGTCAAACAATGAAAATTTTCCAGGTGCATAGCGCAAAAATAGGCCTTTATGCAGCAGTCTTTTGGAGCTCTTCCCGACACCGGATTTGGCTCCGTGATGGCTCGTTGGAAAGCCTGATGAGTCTAATTTCCAATAATGTTTGATTTTTGCTGAGTGAAATCCATTTACTAGCTCAAAAATTAATTCTCCAATCACTTCTCTATGCGTTGCGCCACTTCAGTAAAAAAATAGGGTGTTTTGCAACCAAGTTTTGGACCACTTCCCGATGTCAGATTTGGCTTCGTGATGGCTTGTTGGAAATCCTAATGAGTATAATTTCCAAAATTGTTTCATTTGTGCTGAGTGGATGCCATTTACCTAGAGAAAAATAAAATATCCCAACACTGCTCTGTGCGTAGCACCTGGTCTGAAAAGGAGGCAGAAAGGTCAAAGTTTTGGTGTTTTTTTTAACTTTTGAGGGGGTGAAAATGCTCCAAATGATCTGAAAATTTGTGAGTAGAATATTGGTGATGTGAAAAATCCAAAAATGTAAAATTTGAGAGCTGAGGATGCACCAATTTCGTGCATAGCGCCTAGGATGTTGCGCTCCTAGGGGTCAAAATTTGGAAAAAACAAAATTTGCTCGGAATTCCCTCACATTTGGTGGACAATTTCTTCTAGGAGTTTGAGGAGTCCGTTGAAAATTTTGAGCCATGTCTCTAATTTTATATTGGTTTTTACCTCTTTTGTGTGCTCAAATTTTTAATGAATTCCTTGTCTTTGGCACTACCATCATCTTTATTGGCATTCATACTTTCTGACTTCTGTCTCATCTTACCTGCTACCCACTTAGGCTTTTTAACTGATCATGACCTTCTTCATTTGGTTTACTTTGGATATTTCCTCCATAAGGTCCTCTTCTCTGTCACTTTCTGCACTGTCACTTTGGATTCCTTGGTCATTCAGAGACTGATTTATGTGATGACATTCATGACTATTTCCTTGCTCATCATTTACTATCTTATTAATGCTATTGTCTTCATTACTGACTTTACCTTGAAATTATGTTTGCAGCCTCATGATCTGCATGCTCTTGGTACTTTATCTCCTCATCATCTCCCTTATTTCCATTAATTTCGTTATCAACATATTTTCCTGTATTTGAGATTGATTTATTGGTGTCATCATTACCCTCGTTTTGCTCCAATTGCTCACTGTTTTCCTCTCTTTGACTACCATTTTCATCACTCTCCCCTATGTCATCATTTTATTCTTGGTATTCCTTATTAGACCTTGCATTTCTCTCACTGCTTTCATTATATTTACTACTGTTTGTTTTTTCTTCATGGTTGATGCCTTAATATTCTTCCTTAATACCGTTGTCTTCTTCTTTTTCATTAAACTCTACCTCTGACCTACTGTCTTGTTTCTTTCCATCATAACCTGTTTTTCCTTCACTGTTGTTGTCACCTTCTTGTACTTTACTACCACCATCACTATCTTCACTTGATGCATTAGGAGAAGGTAGGTTTTCTTGTATAGAAGGCATAGGGTGAATTGATGGAGAAGTGGAGGTAAGTGAATGATGTGTGGGAAAACTTTTAGCAAATGAGGGAAAGATGAAGCAATCAAAGAGTACTTTAGGATTTAGAAGTATGTTTGCTGGAAGTGATTTCCCTTACACCTATGAAACTTCCTAATTTTTCAAACCCTACCTTAGGAGGTCAATATTTGATTTTTATGGAGATTAGGGTTTGGTCATATTAGGCTTTAAACACCATTTATGTTGATGAAAAAGACTGCTTTGAAGGTAAGGAAAAATAGCCACCAACCTTGCTTGACTGATGGTAGGAGATTTGGTAGTGAAAAACTTGAATTTTGGGTCTTTTTCAGCAATTTGGACCAAGGGTGGTGTGCGTAGCGCCTGTGAAAAAATTTCAAACTTGCACAAAAATCTCAACAATTTTCTCTGATGGTTTTCTTCTTCTTTGCAGGGGTATGGAAGCCCTTTGATGTCTTTCTTGTGCTCACAAAACCTTCAACTAAGTTCAAACATGTTCTTTCAAACCATTTTTAAAAAAATGAACTTCTTTATGATGCTTATCACTTGCAACCAACAAATTTGAGTGATCTTTTGACATATCTCCTTTGGCTGAAATTTTTTTGGGCTTCTTTCCAAAAAAATGAACAACCCCTCAGCATATAAACCCTAATATCAAGCATCAATAACCCCTTTAGTATTTATGTGGGCAATCATTGTGAAAAGCACTTGGCCTGTTTGTCTTCACCAAATTTCCCGTAGGTAGTTATTTTGACAGTCCCTTTTTGTGCCTTTGTTGGCCACTTTTGGTGCAAACAACTTGTAGAGGCCTTACTTAACTCAAAATTGCACTCATGATAGCTCATTGGAAATATATTCAAGTCTAGTTGTTGTTTTACTCATCAAGCAAGTCATGTGGACACTCCAGCTGTGAGAAAACCTCATTTTCCCAAGGCCACTCCAGCAGTGCAAAAATTCTCCTGGGACACCTGTGTTTTTTATATTTCTTCCAAAACATGATACATGTGTAAAACATAAAGGAGGTTTTTCTTCTTGGCCCTATTATGGACAAAAAAATCTCTCACTTTTTCCAAATTCATATTTTTTTGGTCAGAAACATATTTTTAAGAAAAAATGGCCCTCGGTGCGGCAAATGACTTGGCCCTTGGAATGAATTCTTGGAAAATGACGAAGGCATGATTTTTATGCATTGGTATGGCTTCATGATTGCGGATATGGCCTACCATATGGATCTTGTACTTTGATTCCTCTTCTCCACAGCAAACCCTAGCTTAGTTGGAAGAGGAAACTAGGGTTTAGTGTAGGGAAATTAGGACTGCCTTGTAGAGGGAGGGGAATGAAGGGGTTAAGGGTTGTCTAAATTATTGGGGAAATTTTTTGGAATAGGGATGGATGTTAGGGAGTAGGGGAAAGTGGAATTTCAAGGATTTAGTGAGGGTAAAGGGTGCAACAGGGAAAAACACAGGCCTAGTCTCGAAAAGTGTCAATTTGTAGCAATAGGCTAGGTTTTGTAGAAAAATGACGAGTTTGAGGGATAGGAGTGATGGGAAGAGTTTATGAAGGAATATTAAGGATAGGAGGAGGTGTATGAGCATCAAGGTACAATCCTTGTCTATTTTTGAACCATGAAGGTCATGAAATCAAGAAAATTTTCCCTCAAACCCTAGATGGACAATGGAGGAGTTAGGCAAAGAAGAATAGAGGGTTGAGGCCCAAGGTGACACAAAAAAGACAAAATGAGTGAAATGAGACCATGATGGGTCTTCTGGGATGGGTGAGCTGAGCATTGACATGATGGGATGATGAAATAGTGAAAAAAATACCTTAAGGATAATGAAGGTAGTGAGATTTCTAGAACTCACAATGTTCATGAACTTTGTTTCTAGAACTCTAGAACCGATACTTAGTCATCTTCAGATAGTAAAAATTAAGTATGAATAACAGTGGCTCCACTTGGGGAGGGCAGCTTATTTTTAGGAGGTATCCATAACATTAGATCTCTTGGTTTATGAAGGCCAGTGCCTTATCCATTGGGCAGAATTTTCTTCTTTCATTTTGCTGCTACTTCTTTGAAGTTGTGAGCTCAATAATCTGAAAACATGATTAGCTCAAATTCATATTTACCTACCCAACCTATTGTCCTAATATTTTCTCTTCCTTGGGTGCACTTGAACTGGAAAACCCATTGACATTTTTTCTTTTGAAAGAAAAAACAAACTATCTACTTCTACACTTATTTCTTCCAAGGGTTCAGATTATGCTAGTGAACTCTTCTTATTCTCTACCTAGACTATTTGAATGTCAAGATTAAGAAGTATTATAGACATCATTCTATAAGCTATTGACAAGAAATTTAAAGCATGAATTGAACTAGGATTAGGCAATCTGATTCATCATGAGTTGTGGCATTTGAGACAAGCTGCACACAAACATTATTTTCATAAGCAAACAAAACTAGAAGGTGTGAGGTCTATGTTTCATCATTTCCTAATCATTCCTACCCTTCTCCTTGGTTCAAATTTAAGCATGTGGAACAAATATCTTTCATTCCTAATCTATTTTATTTTGACAAGTCAAGCTTAAATGATTTGACCAACATTCTTTCACTAACTTATCAACAATAAATTGAAAACATGTTTAGCCATGGTTAGGCTAGATGATTGAACAAGACCTTCTTTCAGAGCATGTAGTGGCATTTAGGCTTGCACACTTTCAGTATCACTATTTTTTGGGTATGAGGATGTACTTTCTTTTCAAATCTTCCCTCTTTTTTATTTAGTTTTTTCTCTTTTTGGTCAAAACAATCTAAAACTAAAAAAGAAAAAGTAAAGGCCACTCCCACCTCAGAACTAAAACAAATAAAAAGGCCACTCCCACCTCATTTGTGTTTGAATAGTAGTGCCTAAAATGTTCTTGAAATTCTGCATCAAACTGCTCTTGACATGTTTTACTCCCTCTTCAAATTCCTCTAACAAATCAACAATTGGATATTGAAACAATACCTGAATGTGAGGATTTAGACAATGAGCTTGATCCAGAACTGCTTCTTCCTCCACTTGGCTGAACTTGGGTCTCTTTCGGGAAAGAAAATCCTTCTCTCTCTTAGGATCATCTGCATTGTCTAACTCATCATATATTATCCTTTAGAAAACCTGATGGGTTTTGGTAGAGTGGGCTGAGTTCTGTGTGAAAACCACCATGTTGATGAGTAGGAGCACTCCTTGGCAACAAATCTTCTTGAGAAAGAAGTTCAACAAATTTCTTGTGATCATCAATTTTCAAGCCTTCATTTGCTTCCGAATTTTTTAAGCTTTCCTCATTATTGTCATAGCTGTTATGCATTGGTTGGTTGCCTTTCTCAAGTTGATGAAACTGAGCTTCCTCCCGAAAAACAAGTGTTGAATGATCTGCAAAGTTAGCTTATTTTTGGAGAACATCATAATTATCAACATATTGATCAAACCTTGGAGAATCATCAATATTATTAATTATAGATTTTAGATTTTTGTGGTGTGAGTTTTGAGTTGTTGAATTCAGAATCTCCACAGTGAGCATTTTTTACTATCAGATTTTTTCTCTTTGAATTGTTCTGTAAATCCATTTTCTGCTATGTGATAGCTAGGATTAGGGGGGAAATTAATAGAAATGTTATGTTCATATAAAATATTATAGGCTAACTGCATGTTTATAAGCTGATCTATATCCCCTTTAGTTAAAAAAGGAGGCATTTTTCTCTTTCTATGGATATAACTATAGCAATCCTCTTTCTCTTGGGAAGGCTGATTTAGAGGTTGAATGTTATTTCGGGCCTCACCTAAGAGAGATGATGAATCATCACTTGTTTTTTCAGAGAGATCCTGTGAGTTCTCTTTCATTTTCCAATTGATTTCATCCTCAACCAACTTTTCTTGATTTTTTTGAGAGTTAACTTGAACATGGGATTTATGAATAGATGCTAAGAGATCTTCAGGATGCACATTTCATCTCAAAATATAAAATGAATTAAAGCATAAGGGTAGAGATCCTAAAAGTTTTGATCCTCCTCTATTTTAGATTTTGTGACTTCAAGATGGCTTGAGGGAAAGAGTTCTGGATATGTAAAAGGGTTTGCATCATCCATCTTATCTCTGATTGATTTTTTAGAGAATTCCACCTTGTTTTTATTTGCAATTTGTTTGTAGTGTTTTCTTAGTAGTGAAGCACAAGATATAGGAAGGTATCTAGTACTTACATGACAAGATTCTTCACTCTCTTCTTTGCAGTCTTTCTCAATATGCATATTTTTATTGTTATTCTTGTCTTGTAATGACAGAGTTTGTTCTTACCAAGGAAAAGGTATATGTTTGAATAAGCAACATCAACCTCAACCTTGTACTCTTCCTCTTTCCTACCAAGTATATGCATCATTTTGTTGATTATATCTGTCAGCATCTATAGCTTTACGTCTGAAGATAACAGTTTCTCTTGAGCTACTTTGTCCTTCTTTATTGCTTCTAACTTTTCCTCTCTTTCTAATATGTTGAATTCTACAGTAATTGCTATATTATTCATTTCTTCTAGGTTTGAAGGGTATTTTTCTCTTATTTGGAAAGCCATCTCCGGGTCAAGAGAAATTGGGTAGTGCAAGAGAGCCCACCCTAGGGGTGGCTTTATCTTAGCATATATTGCATGGTATACTTTATTGATCCTGGCTGAAAATTGTTGTACTGTCTCCTCTGTTCGTCTTTTCAAATGGTTGTAGTCTTTAAGGATGAGAAGAACATTTCCCATGACTACCCACATATCTAAGAAAACTTGAGTGAATTGATGAAAGTTGTTAATGCTTGTAGCTGGAAGGTCCTTAAACCAACTCTTAATTTTTCCTTGTAATGATAAGGCAAACATTCTAGTACGCACATCATCTTATTCTATTTCAAATAGGTCAAGTAAACCCTCAAGATTTTGAATGTGTTCTTCAACGGTGACTTTTGAGTTTTCTCCATCAAATCTGGGTAGTTTATTTGCAAGATTTGCAGGGAGGGCATGGAGGATAAGAAGCAAAAATAGAGGCTTGTATCTTTCTGGGATCTTTGTGGATATAGGTAGTGCAAAAAGAGATTGATGACTGTTTGAGGTTTCAGCAAGAGTAGGAAAGGTAGTATGAGGCTCATGTTTCACTAGATCTTCCATAGGTGTATCTAGGGTAGGCACATGTGTATAAGTCTGCTCAAGGTCTGCAATTTGAGGTTTAGATTTATGAGGCTTGAGATATTTCCAATGATCAGTGTAGATCTCATCAGTGTATTCTTGATCATGCTTAAAGCATGATAGAACATGGTTATAATTCAAAACAATAATTTTTTGAATCCAACCTAGGCCTGAGTGCTTTTTCTTTATAGGATTACTAGTCATGTTTCAGATTCTTCCTCCAGTGGAGTCTTTAGGTCTATTGAGAGTTTGTGGAGTCACCAGGTGGATATTTTTAGTTGTTTTGAAGATATGTTGTCTATGGTCCACCACCAATACTGACAAAAAGCCAATCTAAAAATGTTTTGGGGTTTTTCTGAGTTTCTATATGTAGCCTACAGGTTTGTAAGAGTGTCCTATAGCCGAGTCATCAATTTTCTAGGATGGTGAAAAAGCTAGATTCTACTCTTAGGCTATCAGTTAAGTTTTCTATGATTTGACGAAGGTTTCTGAAGTCCTAAGGGATACTTAGTTTGTCACTGACATCAGAGGTTGCATCATAATCACCGTTGTGTTAGTGATAGTGATGAGGTAGCTATAAATCATAGGATACTGTTTGATGAAGGGATTCTAGATTCGTAAGGGGTATTTAGATTATTATGAACTCAGAAGGTCCATCGTGATCGCCATTATGTTAGGGTCTCGTAATTTGGTAGATTGGCTAAACCAAATGACAGGGTAACATCAGACCAGTCTTTGGAGTCTTAGGACCTAGCCTTCCAGGACTCATAGAGGGCTCTCTCTATTGTGCGAAGGATGTGAACTTGTTCGCTTTGGATGATTGATTTTAGGCTAGTTGTTAAGTGTAATTTGTTTGTTTGTTTTGGGTTGGGGTAATATGACTAAGTAGGATAGGTGGAATGAGAGGTTGTCAAATCAATAGGGCTATGGGGTCAGATGAAGTCGAGGGTGTCTAAATGATGAAGCAGAGTGTATTGCAGGGTTGATTTAGCAAGGTTAATGGATCCTTTGGGTGATAATTGAGGTGTAATGAACATTAAGTTTGGGAAAAACTAAGAGATCTTGAACATATATAGTTTGAAGCAATAAATCATGAGGTAGGGAAAACCATAATCTCTATGAACAATACTCAAACTGATAAACATGTAAGATGAACATTCTGGTGATACATAGAAGTATTAGAACTCCTAACTTTAGAAATTCACCTTCAACTTTTTGGGAAAACACATAAGATAAACAAACAACTCAATATATGGAGAGGGAACTCCTAAAAAACATATATCAAACTATCGGGAACTCTGAAACAAGTTGGTAAGCATGGGCAAAGGGCAAGATCGAAACAAGACCTCTTTGTCTTAACCTAATCAATCAATATTCAATAGAAAAGCTTCAAGATAGGGTTTTGAAAAATTTAAATAAGCAGGGCATACCATGAATCATATTTATAAGCTAACATACTAACCATTCATGAAACAAAAACAAGTTTTAGTGAGCTTAAGGAGCAATCAAGAATTCCTTAAGATGACTAAAAGAGGAAAACATCGAAGCTATAGCAAACATGAGGTTTGAGGTGCTTCCATGAGCATATATCAACCTATACATTTTTTATCTATAGAAACCAAGCAGACTGAAACAAAGTGAGGACAAGAAAGCGTTAAAAAGTTAGGAAAACATCACCATTCACCAAGCTATGGAATCCTGCAAGCAAGCTTCTCCAACATCAAGGCACACAAGCCATTCATTCACTTCATAAAACCAATTTCTTATCCAAGCTCATAAAACCATGTAGTTCTCTTAAACACATCAAGTCCCAACCGTTTATAATGAATCATCATGCCTTATATAACAAAAAAGGAAGAGGAGAGCCATAGAGAGTAACTAGAAGCCTATTGGCCCAAAACAAATATCCTAAGTTGTCCTTGAGGCTTTGCAAAGCCCAACGCACAAAAATATCTAAATATATATCTTTTCCGACTATAAATGGAAACAAAGTTGAATTTTAGGCCTGAAATGCCTAATAAAACTTGCCAAACACGCGTTTTCCCCAGTAAGCCACAGGTGTGTAGCGCACTGTGTCAAACAGTGAAACATTTCCAAGTGCATAGCGCAGAAATAGGCCTTTTTGCAACAGTCTTGTGGAGGTCTTCCCGACACCAAATTTGGCTCCGTGATGACTCGTTGGAAAGCCTAATGAGTCTACTTTCGAAAATTTTTTGAGTTGTGCTGAGTGGAAGCCGTTTACCTGCTCAAAAATTAAATCGCCCAACACTGCTCTGCGCGTAGTGCCACTTCAACAAAAAAATAGGGTGTTTTCCAACCAAGTTTTGGACAACTTCCCGATATCGGATTTGGCTCCGTGATGGCTCGTTGGAAAGCTTGATGAGTCTAATTTCCAAAAGTTTTTGAGTTGAGCTGATTATATTCCATTTACCTGCTAAAATTTCAAGTCTACCAACACTACTCTGTGCGTAGCACCTGGTCTGAAAAGGAGGTAGAAAGGTCAAAGTTTTGGTGTTTTTTGACCTTTTGAGGGGGTAAAAATGCTCCAAATGATCTAAAAATTGGTGAAGAGATGGTTGGTGATGTGAAAAATACAAAAATTTAAACTTTGAGAGCTGAGGATTCACCAATTTCGTGCGTAGCGCCTACGGTGCTGCGCTCCTAGGGGTCAATATTTGGAAAAAACAAATTTTTCTCGGAATTCCCTCAAACTTGGTGGACAATTTATTCTAGGAGTTTGAGGGGTTTGTTGAAAATATTGAGCCACGTCTCTAATTTTATCTTGGTTTTTACCTCTTTTGAGTGCTCAAATTTTCAATGAATTCCTTGTCTTTGGCACTGCCATCATCTTAATTGCTATTCATACTTTTTGACTTCTATCTCATCTTACCTGCTTCCCATTTAGGCTTTTTAACTGATCATGATCTTCTTCATTTGCTTTAATTTGGATATGTCCTCCATAAGGTCCTCTTCTCTGTGACTTTCTGCACTATCACTTCGGATTCCTTGGTCATTCAGAGACTGATTTGTGCGATGACAGTCATGACTATTTCTTTGATCATCATTAACTATCTTATTAATGGTATTGTATTCATTACTACCTTTACCTTGAAATTCTACTTGCAGCCTCATGATCTGCCTGCTCTTGGTCCTTTATCTCCTCATCATCTCCCTTAGTTCTCTTAAGCTCATTATCAACATCTTTTCCTGTATTTGAGATTGATTTATTGGTGTCATCATTATCCCCGTTTTGCTCCAATTGCTCACTGTTTTCCTCTCTTTGACTACCATTATCATCACTCTGCCCTATGTCATCATTTTCTTCTTGGTCTTCCTTATTATACCTTGCCTTTCTCTCACTGCTTTCTTTATCTTTACTACTGTTTTTTTGTTCTCCATGGGTATTGCCTTCATCTTCTTCCTTAATATTGTTGTCTTCTTCTTTTTCATTAAACTCTACCTCTGACCTATTGTCTTGTTTCTTTCCACCATCATCTGTTTGTCCTTCATTGTTGTTGTCACCTTATTTTTCTTTACTACCACCATCGCTATCTTCACTTGATGCATTAGGAGAAGGTAGTTTTTCTTGTATAGAAGGCATAGGATGAAGTGATGGAGAAGTGGAGGCAAGTGAATGATGTGTGGGAAAAATTTCAGCAAATGAGGTCAAGATGAAGCAATCAAGGAGCGCTTCAGGATTTAGAAGTATGTTTGCTGGTAGTGAGTGCCCTTACACCTATGACAATTCCTAATTTTTCAAAACCTACCTTCGGAGGTCAATATTTGATTTTTATGGAGACTAGGGTTTGGTCATATTAGGCTTTAAATGCCATTTATGCTGGTGAAAAAGACTTCTTGGAAGGTAAGGAAAAAGAGCCACCAACCTTGCTTGACTGATGGCAGGGGATTTGGTAGTGAAAAACATGAATTTTGGGCTTTTTTGAGCAATTTGGACCAAGGGTGGTCTGTGCGTAGCGCCTATGAAAATTTTTCAAACTTGCACAAAACTCTAAAAAAATTTCTCTGATGGTTTGCTTATTCTTTGTAGGGGTATGGAAGCCCTTTGATGTCTTTCTTACCCTCACAAAACCTTCAACTAAGTTCAAACATGTGCTTTCAATCCATTTTTAAAAAAATGAACTTCTTTATGATGCTTATCACTTGTAAACAATAGATTTGAGTGATATTTTGACATATCTCCTTTGACTGGAATTTTTTTGGGCTTCTCTTTAAAACAGTGAAAAAACCCTCAGCATAGAAAGCCTAATATCAAGCATCAATAACCCCTTTAGTCTTTATGTGGGAAATCATTGTGAAAAACACTTGGCCTGTTTGTCTTCACCAACTTTCCTGTAGGTAGTTATTTTGAAAGTCCCTTTTTGTGCCTTTGCTGGCCACTTCTGTTCTGGCAGGTGCCTACACAATTCTGTTCTTTCATCATTGTTACTTTTGAGCTTGGACAACCTACTTCGTAAATAATGGCCCATGTTTGGCATAGTTGCCTCCTTGGGCATTTCTTCTCATGTTTGTCTCCTTTAACCCTGTATTAAGACCTCTGGCTATACTTTTGAGAAGTAAAACCTTTAATTGATATTACTGTCTCTTTTTTCCCCTTTGGTAAATTGGGGTACTGGCGTTTAGGTCTGCCTCCTTGGATCCATTTAGTTCTTTGATTTTACCCTTTGATGAAATGGAGTTAGTGCCTTTGTGCCAAAACCTAGAGGGAAACTTGAAACCTTTGAAACCCTCTGTTGTTATTAAGAAGGTTATGTTATCGCCTTATTTGATCATGTTTGTTATTATTCCCAAATAAAAACTGATTTTGACCAATTTTTGGCAATTCTGGCCTAGTTTCCTCTGTGTGTAGCACCACTCTGTCTGTGCGTAGCACCAAATCGCAGATGGAATTTGGAGGCCTTCCCAGTGTCAGAATGAGATCAGTGATAGCTCGTTGGAAATATTGTTGCATAAAATTTCCAAGCTTACTTTTTGTTTTCCATTTTGTGTCCATTTACCTATCCAAATACTGACTTTCCCAACACTGGTCAAAAAGTACTAAATGATTGTGCATAAAGCAGAGTGCTGGTGCAGACAATGTTTGGAGGCCTTCCTTAAATCGAAATTCAGCTCATGATAGATCATTAGAAATATATTCAATTCTATATGTCTTGTGACTCATCAAGCAAGTCATTTGGACACTCCTGCTATGAGAAAACCTCATTTTCCCAAGATCACGCTAGTAGTGAAGTAATTTTCCTAGGACACCTGTGTTTTTTATATTGCTTCCAAAACATGATACTTGTGTAAAAATGGAAGGGTTTTTTTCTTCTTGGCCCTATGATGGACAAACCCTCTCTCACTTTTGCAAAATTTATCTCTGTTTGGTCAGAAACATATTTGTAAGCAAAACTAGCCCTAGGTGTGGCAAATGACTTAGCCCTTGGAATGAATTCTTGGAAAATGACAGAGGCATGATGTTTATACATTGGTATGGCTTCATGATTGCTGATATGACATACCATATGGATATTTTGTTTTTATGCCTCTTTTCCATAGCAAAACCTAGCTTAGTTGGAAGAGGAAATTAGGGTTTAGTGTAGGGAAATTAGGACTGCCTTGTAGAAGGAGGGGAATGAAGGGGTTAAGGTTTGTCTAAATTCTTGGGGAAATTTTTGGGAATAGGGATGGATGTTAGGGAGTAGGGGAAAGTGGAATTTCAAGGATTTAGTGAGGGGAAATGGTGCAAAAGGGAAAAACACAGGCCTAGTCTCGAAAAGTGTCAATTTGTAGCAATAGGCTAGGTTTTGTAGAAAAATCATGAGTTTGAGGGATAGGAGTGATGGGAAGCATTTATGAAGGTATATTAAGGATAGGATGAGGTTTAATAGCATCAAGGTACAAGCCTTGTTGATTTTTTAACCATGGAGGTCATGAAACCAAGAAATTTTGCCCTCAAACCCTAGATGGACAATGGAGGAGTTAGGCAAAACAAAATAGAGGGTTGAGGCCCAAGGTGACACAACAAAGAAAAAATGAGTGACATGATCCCATAATGGGTCTTCTGGGATGGGTGAGCTGAGCATTGACATGATGGGATGAGGAAATAGTGAAAAAATTATCTTGAGGATAACGAAGGTAGTGGGATTTCTAGAACTCACAATGTTCATGAACATTGTTTCTAGAAATCTAGAACTGATACTTAGTAATCTTCAGATAGTGAAAATTAAGGATGAATAACACTCCCCGATCCTTTTATAAATTTATCGTGACTTCCATATGACTCCATTTCCCAATAACTTAGATATTTCCCATTCTATCTATGCTCTTTGATCATTATGTCCAACCAAACAATCAAACAAACCTTGCACTTAATAACTAGCCTAAAATCAACCCTTAAAAGAAAACAATCACACATCCTTTGCAAATAACCTGAGAGATCCCTCTCTGAGTCTAGGAAGGCTAGGTCCTAGAAATATAAAGTTTGGTTCCATGTTTCCTTGTCATTTGGTATGCCAATCTTCCAAATCACAGGACCACAACAAAACCTTTATTAGAAAACTAGCTATCATTGAAATGATTTGTCAACCAAAAAAAATAAAAAAAATTGATACTATTAGATCATCTTGGCACCTCGAGTAGTTTTTCTTGGAGTGGATGAGCTTAAAAAACTGATCCCTTCATGAAATAACTCAGTCTGAATAATCCTCGTGTTATTAATTTGTTGAGATCACAACAGTTCGAAGTTACTGTCTTTAAAATTATCACAATTAGAGTGGGTATACCATTTCCTTCAAGAGACAGTAACCCAACGATTCCATATCTCCGAGATAAGTTTTTCCTAAATAACTCCATGTCAATTCCTTTCCTTTTCCAGGAGTTAAAAGTGCTACTCATTTTCTAGCTTGCAGTCTCCTTAGAATATTAAGATGCAGTCACCATTTTCAACATTTTTCAAACAATAAAATCTGGTTATTATGGCACTGGTTCCAAGATATAGGTCATTGAATGTCCAGGCTAAGTACAATGTCAACCACAGAATCGTTAACTGAAATTTAATATCTTATAGTGTCACATTGAGCCTTTGGCGAGATCGTCTCTCTTTTTATAAGAATTACGATGGTGTGCTTTAGTGATATCAATGTTGACCGTCACATCAATACCAAGGCTTTTATTGCTCCCTCGTTTTGAAATAACCATCATTGTATTAAGAGAGAGGCTATATATTCAGTTTTGGGTACACATGTAGGGGTTAGATGTAATGTAAGATTGTATGTAAATAACTTTAATATTGGTTTCGTTGCAATCTATATATTTGTAATAATTATCTGTGCCTCTTAACCATGAGTTATGTTTACAACCACTTAAAAAAGATGTATGGTAAATAAATAAAACCTCTTTTTATATTTACTCCATAAACCTCTTTATATTTAAAGAAAACTAAAAAAGAGGTTTTATTTAGGTGAAGCCTATAGGCCAAATACCATGGGAAAAATTATTATTAATACCATGGGCTAAATACCATATTTATAAAAAATGTATGGTAAATAAATAAATATAAAAGAGGTATAAATAAATAAATAAAAATATATCAAATGAGTTTAAAAATCAACATCTAATTATATACTATGCCTATTAGCCACATACCATGGTAAATAAAATATGTATGGTAAATAAATAAAAATATAAATAAACTAGAGATATGGTAAATAAATAAAACCTCTTTTCATATTTACTCCATAATCCGCTTTATATTTAGGAACACTAAAAAATGATGTTTTGTTTCGGTGAAGCCTATGGACCAAATACCATGGGCCAAATTATTATTAATAACATGAAAAAAAACATTATTAACCCAAATATTATTATTTAAATATTAATATTATCAATATTATTATTAAATTTAATATTCATATTAATATTATTAAATTTAATAACTTTGGGTTGATTCAATATCAATTTTTTAAAATTATAATATATACTAATATATCATGATATATATATTAAATATAGATATATATGGGAGGGGAGAACAAATACATGGGGAGAGGAGGAATGAAGAGAGAGAGAGAGGGAGAGGAGTGAGAGCGGTAGAGAAGGGTAATAGAGGGAGAGGGAGACACAAAGATGGAAGGGGTAGAGAGATAAGGAGAGGGGAAGAGAGAAAGAGAGGGGAAAGGAGATAGTGAGAGGATTGGAGAGAGAGAGAGAGAGAGAGAGAGAGAGAGAGAGAGAGAGAGGAAGGATGAGAGAGAGGACTTGAGAGAGAGGACAATAGAGGGAGGGATATAGAGATGGATTTGGAGGGGGAGAGAGGGGGGAGAAGAAAAACATAGAGAGTAAGAAGTGGAGAGAGAGAGGGAGTGAAAAGGGGGAGATGGAGAGAGAGAGTGTATGCTTAGGGGTGATATAAAGAGACAAATAAGGAGAGATAGAGAGAGAAGGAGACAGGGAGGGATATAGTAACATAGTTGGTGTAATATTCCCAATTTTTCACATGATATTTGGAATATTATATTTCTTAATAAAATTAATTAATTAAGTAAATAAAAGGGTGGAGGGACCCATAATCCTCAAAGATGAATAAAATCCACTTTTGATGTGTGTATGCAGATATTCTAGATCTAGATCTAAATCATGGAGTAGTGGAGAAGCTCCATTAATGGAGATTATGTCTCATTTATGAGATAGATCATGGAGGATGAAACAGTAAAATAATATCATGGATCTTAAATGTAAAATCATGAGGATATTTGAAGAGGTCAACTGAGATCATAGTGCATTCGAAGAAGATCATAAAGCACTTATGATAAGTTAGTGGAGGAAGTGATGCATTAAATGAACACTTGATGGAGAGGGTGATCACCCCATGAGAACATGATGGAGGACATGGAGAAACAACATAGTCAACCATGGAGACTTATGTCCACATGTACAGTGTAGTTTTGGAGTCGGCCTAGACTATGGAAGGCTCATGATCTATATAATGAAGGTGAAGGCACAATAGAGGGGAGATTTGGATACTTGGATTATTATTTGATCTGTTTAGATCTGGACTTGTCAAGTGACATTTCCATCCACTCTTATGTTGTTTAGCTAAGTTTGCAGTGTTGTTTAGCACAAGGTGTTCTTGACCGAGAATCCCACCCTTACCCATAGAGGAATTGTGTGCCTACTCTAGGAAGGTCTTCTATTGAGCTCTATTCCTTATTAGGCATTGGTGCCATCTTCAGGAGGTTTTTTCTAGAATTTAGCTAGGAAACCAGTGGAGGATTCATCCTACCACTTTTTTCTTCACATTCAGTCTTCTAGGAGCAACAGATCTATATCCATCATTCAGGCGATTGGGTTTTACCTCCGTGCAGCAGTAGTCCCTTCAAGGATTGCGTAGTCCAGTCCTGTAGATCTATTGGAGGAAGGAAGTTTCTAGTATTTTAGCTGGAAATCCCATGAGGGATCATATCCTCACATTGGATCTATTTTTTCCATAATTCGGGAGCTGTATTGACATATCTAGCAGTAGGTTACTGAGCCTCCCTATCTGACAGTGCAATTTTTTGAAGTTGTTGTTCATCCAACAACTATTCTCAGAGGAGGAGATTGGAGGAGCTAGATCTTGAGATTTTAGCCCAAGGATCTAGTGAAGGGATCAACCCTTCTTGAATTGAGCTGATTGTATGACATTGCAACCATATATTCTTCAGTTCATGCAGCAGATCTGCAAACCCAACATCATATATGTGCAAGCCCTAAGAGGGTGGTTTTCTTATATTGACAGATCTGAGAAACCATTTCTGGGTTATATTGGGTATCCATCATAGGGTCCAGATATACAATTCCAGCATCATCGGAGCTCCCATACTGCCTAGATATAAATTTCTATCTTTCTGGTAGTTGCAGTCCCAACATTTACAGCAGGGAAAACATAGTTTACCTTCCTATAGTTCAGCAGTTACGCAGTCCCTCTTGTGGGATCATTTCAGGGTCATTCTAGGCCAACTCTTTGGCTTGAGTGTCTCATATTTTTAGCACTATTGTACTGGTTTATCCACCTCCATATAATAAAATGGCTCTGCTGTTTCTGTGCATTCTGATGTGTATTTGGATTTATTGTTTACTTTGATGTAGTTCTTATATTGTGTTTTAGTATTACTGCATTCTCCCTTTTGGGATATTACAGTGGTATCAGAGCATGATCTTTGGCTCAGCTTGTGGACACTTCATCTTTTGCATCAAAAGAAGAAGCAGATAGATGAGATCTATCATGAAGGAGGATTTTAATTTTTCCAATCTTCTCTTTGGATCCATGCAATATCTCTCCAAAGAAGTCAATAAAATGAAGAGGGAAATGAAAAAGGAGGATCCAAGAAGAAGATTTGATGAGGAAGGTCCAAGCACTTCCTATCAGCAAAAAATAAAACCGGAGAATCATAGATCTCCTCATAGATCTACTATGCCCACTTTCTTTGAAGAAGGGGAATGATATAGTCACGAAGAAAGAAGAAACATGGAAATTGAGACTCATGAGACTCTCATTCTATATCTTGAAGAGTATAAAGAATAGTCTAGAGCACTCAAGGAGAAACTAACTCTCCAAAAATTCTTCAAAATCAATGAAGAAAGAGGATCCTATAGAAGAAATCGAAGAAAGAGGCACAACAGATTCTATTTTCCTACATTTGATGGATCTTCCTCAAGCACTGTTAAGGCTTGGAGGAAAGAGTTAGATACATTTTTCAGGTTACATCCCATGGCTAAATTTTTTTGTTGTCCAGATTGCAGCACTTCATATTTTAGGTGAAGCCAATGATTGGTGGTTTGGTCACATGGAGCATGCAAAAGTGACTAAGTATTCAAATTTATTTCACAAGTTGAGAAAGGAGTTTGATGTGAGAAAACTAGAGATGTGTCCCAAAGAGAAATTTCCTAAGGAAAGGAGGATGTCATTCTTGTCACTCTAGACAAAGAGTCACTACATTCACCACAAGCTGCAAAGGTACTTGTATCCAGAGAAGAGACACTTGCATCTTTACAAGATAGTCTTGATCTCTTCACATATAGAGTCCCATGCATGATTCGGGATATGCATGAGGAAAAGGAGGTAGATTCCAACATTTGTACATTGATAGAAGATCAACCATCACTCTTACCAGCAGTTGGAGAGACCATTGTACCGGTTGGAGGAACTCTTGTGTTCTTGCAAGAGGTTCCCACACATCAATTGATCCAAGGTATGCATGCACTTTCATCACATATTGTTTCAATAGATATTATTGAAACTTATGGGGACATGCCATCAGGGCCAATGCATAACCAAGGGTTAGAACAAAATGCTGATTTGAAGCAGCAACATATCACAACAAAGAGGACCCTTGATCTAATCAAGGATGAGATGAAGAGATATCTCAATTCATCATTGTTGAGCTAAATTGAACCCTTTGAGTTGGAGTGTAGAGTTTCATAAGATGGGATGAGCATGCTCCTATGTACAATGGATGGCTATGAGTTCAACATTGTGCCTTGCCATGAGACAACATATGTATCACCATGTAGATCTACATCAATGTCACTTAGTAGCAATGATAATGGGAGGGCCCCATCATTCTTGGAGCATTCTGAAGGTAGTTTCGCTCATGAAGCAATGGAGGTAAATATGGTAGATGGTAGACATCTTGAGATGAGGAATATTTTCTCCTTTCTAGATGACACTTTCTTAATGAGCATCTCACAACTCAAAGAGAAACTTTTACCTGTAGCAGATCTGGAACCTCACTGGTTTTGGAGAGCCATTGGTGAAAAGATAATCTCATGGGGAGATCTCATTAGAGGTGCACTTCAACATTTCATGGAGTGAAAATTTCTTCATCAGTTTGAGGTGGGTGGTATTATAAAAAGATAGGATACCATGTTTATGTAGAACATCATTCATCATCGACATTGGGATGAGTGGGTGAGGATGATAAGAAAGGGGTTGCATGAACACTTGCAGATACATGACATGTGCCAACAAGAATTTTGTCTATGCTAGTTGCTCTTGGGTGAGTTTGGTTACTACTCAAAGGCTCCTAATTCTTTGATCCATGCCCTAAAAAGCACTCATGTAATGAAGAAGAAGGCATGGTTACGATAACTGCTCTTGGGTGAGTATGGTTACCACCCAATGACTCATATTTCCTTGACTCATGCCTTGTGTATCAATGGAAGAATGAAGCTGAAGAAGGAATTTTCATTTTGGTTGAGAGGGCTTGCCCATCAAATGACATCTCTCAAGTTTATGTGTTTTTTATTGCTTGTAATATGGCATAATACTATAATGATATGTGATAATGGAGTTTGTTTGTATTGGGCTGATATGACATTCCATATGTCATTCAATATGTTGTTGTTGCTCCATGATCCACATGATGATGTGAAGAGGCAGCAAGAGATCTTGTTTCTTTGACTTTTATTGGGGGACTTTCGTCCTACATACTCCCCCACTTTTCATGATAGTGTTGGAGGATGGTAGCAAGAAGCATTCCTTCGATGGCTCTTACTTGGAGAGTATGGACACCATACTTGTTATTTTGATGGTGTTGTGTGGCAACAGGGAGCATTGCTGTGTTGGTTACTATTGGGAGAATATTATTTGACATCTTTGTCCACCCATATGTCTCTACTTCTTCTTTGGTACAATCTTGGGATGATGCTTACATCCAACAAGACCAAAATGGCTAAGAATGAAGGCATGATGAGCCTCTTTTTACTTCATGTAGCATGGGATGGAGGATTACTTTGTGAGTTGGAGATTTCCTTTTGTGGGAAGAACCTTATATGTTTATGTATCTCATGTATTTTGGAGGATGTTGGACAACTTATGGTTGTCACTGGGAGTATCATGATTGATGAGGGACATCTAGCTACATAGTTAGAAGTCACTCTAGACATTCTAAAGAAGCAACTTTGGTACTGGGCATACATAGCTCATTGCAGAAAATGGGGAGACCTTCCTTGTGTGGATGCCATTTGGAGGGGGACATATCGTTCTAACATCTACTTTTGCAGTTGCTTGAGGACAAGCAACATTTTGCCGGGGAGGGCTGTAATATTCCCAAATTTTCACATGATATTTGGAATATTAGAGTTCTTAATAAACTTAATTAATTAATTAAATAAAAGGGTTGAGGGACACATAATCCTCAAACATGAATAAAATCCACTTTTGATGTGTGTATGTGGATATTCTAGATCTAGATCTAAATCATGGAGTAGTGGAGCAACTCCATTAATGAAGATTATGTCTCATTTATGAGATAGATCACGGAGGATGAAATAGTCAAATAAGATCATGGATATTAGATGTAAAATAATGAGGATATTTAAAGAGGTAAACTGAGATCATAGTGCATTCAAAGAAGATCATAAACCACTTATGATAAGTTAGTGGAGGAAGTGATGCATTAAATGCACACATGATGGAGAGGGTGATCACTCCATGAGAACATGATGGAGGACATGGAGAAACAACACAGTCAACCATGGAGACTTATGTCCACATGTAAAACATAGTTTTAGAGTGGGCCTTGGCTATGGAAGGCTCGTGATCTATATAATGAAGTTGAAGGCACAATTGAGGGGAGATTTGGATACTTGGATTATTCTTTGATCTGTTTAGATTTGGAATTTTCAGGTGACATTTACATGCACTCTTATACTTTTTGGATAATTTTGCAGTGCTATTTAGCACAGGGTGTTCCCTAGCGGGAATCCCACACTTACCCATAGAGGATTTGTGTCCCTACTCTGGGAAGGTATTCTATTGAGCTCTATTCCTTATCAGGCATTGGTGCCATCTTCAGGACGTTGTTTCTAGCATTTAGCTAGAAAACCAGTGGAGGATTCATCCTACCACTTTTTTCTTCACATTCAGTCTTCCAAGAGTAGCATATCTATATCCGACATTCAGGCCATTGGGTTTTACCTCCATGCAGCAGAAATCCCTTCAAGGATTGCGCTGTCCAGTCCTGTAGATCTATTGGAGGAAGGAAGTTTCCAGTATTTGAGCTGGAAATCCTGTGAGGGACATTAGATATATTTTTTCCATCATTCAGAAGCTATATTCACATATCTAGCAGTAGGCTATTGAGCCTCCCTCTATGACAACACAACTTTCTGAAGCTGTTGTTCATCCAATAGCTATTTTCAGTGGAGGAGATTGGAGGAGCTAGATCTTGAGCTTTTAGCCCAAGGATCTAGTGAAGGGATCAACCCTTCTTGCATTGAGCTGATTGTATGACATTGAAGCCATATATTCTTTAGTTCATGCATCACATATGCAAACCCAACAGCATATATGTGCAAGCCCTAAGAGGGTGGTTTTCTTAGATTGACAGATCTGAGAAACCCTTTCTGGGTCATCTTGGGTATCCATCATAGAGTCTGGATCTACAATTTTAGCATCATCGGAGCTCCCATACTGCTTAGATATGACTTTCTATCTTTCTGGAAGTTGCAGTCCCAACATTTGCAGCAAGGATAACACAGTTTACCTTCCAGTAGTTCAGCAGTTAGGCAGTCCCTCTTGTGGGATCATTTCAGGGTCATTCTAGGCCAACTCTTTGGCTTGAGTGTCTCATATTTTGAGCATTGTTGTAGTGGTTTATCCACCTCCATATAATAAAATGGCTCTGCTATTTCTGTTCATTCTGATGCGTATTTAGATTTATTGTTTACTTTTTTGTAGTTCTTATATTGTGTTTTAGTGTTACTGCATTCTCCATTTTGGGATATTGCAGCTGGAGAGAGAGAGAGAGAGAGAGAGAGTTGGGGGAATAGAGAGGGAGGTAGGAGAGAAAGGGAGATAGAGGAAGGATGATAGAGAAGACTTGAGAGAGAGGAGGAGATCATGTGTGTGCGAGATACTGGAGGCACATATATATATATATATATATATATATATATATAGAGAGAGAGAGAGAGAGAGAGAGAGAGAGAGAGAGAGAGAGATGGGGGAATAGAGAGGGAGGTAGGGGAGAAAGGAAGAATGATGAACGACAAGAGAGAGGACTTGAGAGATAGGAGGAGAGAGGGATGGATAGAGAGACGGAGTCACAAGGGAAGAGAGAGGGAGGGAAGAAGAAAGAGATAGTGAGTGAGAAATGGAGAGAGATAAGGAGTGACAAGGGAAATATGGACATAGAGTCTGTATGTTTGAGGGTGAGATAAAGAGACAAAGAAGAAGAGATGGAGAGAAGGGGGAGAGAAGGAGAGAGAAGGATAAAGGGAGGGATATAGTAACAAATTTGGAGGGTTAAGAGAGAGAGAGAGAGAGGGGTGGGAGAGAGAGGAAGGAAGAGAGAGAATGTGAGAGAGTGGAGAGAAGAAGGGAAAGAGATATGGAGTTGGAGGGGGAGAGAGAGGGAGGTAAGAAGAAAGACATAGAGAGATAAAGGTGGAGAGAGAGAGAGGGAGTGATAATGAAGATGGAGAGAGAGAGAGAGACAAGAAAAAGGGAAGAAAAAGATATAGAAGTGGGGGATAGGGAGAGATGGGGAAGATAGAGTTATAGATGGAAGGTGAAGAGAGAGAAGAAGTGAGAGATGGAGAGAGGGATGGAGGGACAAAAATATTGGTAGATATGGAGTGAGAGAGCATGTGCGTTTTGGGGGGGGGGGGGGGGGGCGAGTGAGATAGAGAGACAAAGAAGGAGATATGAAGGGATATATAGATGTATATGGAGGGGGGAGAGAGGGATGCATATTTATTTCACTATATGCATTAATTTAAGTGTAGATGGTGATTTATAATCCTATTTGAATGCTTGCACTAGATGCATTGATTTTAGTGTAGATATTGATTTCTAATGATATTTTATTTCTTTCACTATATGCATTGATTTAAATGTAGATTATTTATAATCCTATTTGATTGCTTGCACTAAATGTATTGATTTCAATCTAGATGGTTATTTATAATATTATTTGATTGCTTGCAATAGATACAATGATTTTAATTTAGATGTTGATTTCTAATTATATTTTATTGCTAGCACTAGACGCATTGATTTCAATGTAGATGATTTTTAATCCTATTTTATTTCTTGCACTAAATGCATTGATTTCAATGTAGATGATGATTTCTAATCCTATTTTATTGCTTGCACTAAATGCATTGATTTTAGTATAGATGGTTATTTCTAATCCTATTTATTTCTTGCACTAAATGCATTGATTTCAATGTAGATGTTGGTTTATAATATTATTTGATTGCTTGCACTAGATGCATTGATTTCAGTGCAATAGTTGTTTTCTAACCTTACTTGATTTCTTGCAATAGATGCATTGATTTTAGTGTAGATATTTATTTCTTATTTGATGTAATTGGATGCATGATGGTACATTAATTTTAAGGTGATTGGATTAATAATGTGCGTTGATTCCAGTGTAAGAACAAAACATTATTGACAATGTACACTGATTTTTGTGTTATAGTAATTAAACCTATTAATATTGGAGAGCAAGAGAGACAAGGCATGATGTTTACTACAACAACTCGAGATAAATATTTAAATGGTTTACGATTTCAACTATCCTTTTCATATAATCGAAATGAAAATATGATAACTCTAACAAGGCTGAAAATAAGAAAAATAGAAGATAATAGTTTGAGATTGATCACACTGAATACTATTTGTAATTGACTACATTCTTATTATTCATATTTTTTATCATTCAAGATTATTATTGTCACTTTTCACTCAAAATTTTTATTTCGTCATTTTTATCATTAAAGTTATTAACAATATCTATCATCTCAACAAACTGAGGTAATTAAGAAAATTTAAAATTAAATGACCAGTTTAATCTCAGACATATTTAACACATTTAACATGATTATATTAATATTGGATATATTTACATATTATTGATAAAATTAATCATATCTTCTATATATTTTCCTTGGCCGCACACGACTGAAACTAGCCTAGACCCATATTATCTCTGGATCTATCAAGCACTGAGAGTGATCAAATCTCTCGAAGTGCAAACCTTTCTTAAAGTTTTGCACTCAAAAAATAGGATTGTACCTCGAGATATTTGATCCCTCTCGGCGCTTGATAGATCCATAGTTAAGATGGATCTAGGTTGGTAATATTAAAATGATGTTGCAAAATGAAAGCCATACTTTAAATTCATAAATGTTCAAGCAAAAAACGTGATAATTTTGGTTCCTTGATTCCTTGAATATCTTCACTCAATTAGCAAATCTTTGAAATTTTTGATGTTTCATTAATATCATGAATCCCTTATTATTTCTGTAATAAAAAGATTTTATTGAGCGTGATAATTACAATGCTATTGTTGGTAGTTTTATCTTATAAATGTGGTGGATGGGAGAGTTGAGGAATTTGTAATCCGACCGCATAAATTTGCATTTTAGAATGTGAAATAACGTCGGTGATGAGAAATTGACATGTGAGTTGTCCAGTTATAAGAGATATTGCTTACCTTCTTGATCTTGATTGATTTTAAGGTTGTATGTTTGATTTGGAGGTGAACCCATGGCACAATTCCAATGCAACTGCATGTGTTGACTTTAGACTTGCTATTATGGTGGGCGATTTCCTTAATTGGTTTCAGAATATTATCAAAAAACAAGAAATCAAGTTTACCATGAGTTGAATGCGAGTTAGAATGGAAAAATAGATATGACATTGTTATCCTTCAGAAATCAACACGATCATATTTATGGAAGCAAAAAAGGAGGTGAAAATCTCTAAAACAAGTCAGGTAGATACACAAATAGTTCAGCAAGCAGTCCTTTTTGAAAATAAGGCAAAAGAGAACAAGATGAAATACATTCGAAAAGAAATCAAAACTAGAGTTGAGGAAACTGATGGTCATAGGATAGAGGAAAAAGAAGATGTAATTTCTCATAAAGCGCAAGAAAGATAACATAAAGGAAGAAAAGATAGGGAAACAAACTTTATTATCAAGGGAATAAGAGACTATGGAAAGAATGAAAGCACTTTCAATTTGACAAGGGAATTTTTGAAAAATAAATTAAAGTGGAGAGGGACAATTTTCCAAGAAAGGAGGGTGGGAAAGATATGTGAGGAGAGACCTCGACCCATAAAATTCATCATGGCAAGTGTACAAGAGAAACACCATCTCTTAAGAAAAAAGAAACTCTTGAAAGGCTCACACTTCTTCCTAGATGAAGATTTAACTAGAAAAAAAAAAAGGAGAGAAGAGAAGAAGTGGGGAAAGTTAGAGAAACAAAAAACGAAGGGAAAAGAGCATGGTTGTACAATGGTAAAGAAATTATTGTAGTGTTTGGGTCTCGTGGAAAAATAGGGCAGCACGCTGACAGTAGATAAAAAATAGGTAATTCTATAATAGGGAGGAAAACAACAAGATCAACATGGATGAAAAGGGATGAAGACTCAAATTTGAGTCTTGTGTGCCAAATTGCACAGTAATCAAATCCTACCAAGGTCTACCAAAGTCTAGTTTTTTGGAACTATAGAGGTTACCCTTGGAGGAGGGGACATTGGATAGGGGCCTATTGCAGAAGGTAGAGACATAATTTGTCTGAAATAACTCATGAACATGATGGTTGCAAAACTCCTATGTTTGACGGTTATTTGAAGTTAGCAGTTTGGAACGAGGCAAAAAAAAATGGTAAAGGGTACGGAGGAATACTGGTTTTAATGAAAGAGAAAGTATGTCTCAAAATTAGTGAAATAAGATACAAATAAAAAATATTTACGAATCAAAATAACAGAGATGAGAGCCACATAAGAATTCCAACATGTTATTTTTCTCCTCAAGTATTAAAATCTTACAAAAATAAGGGGTTGGACAACGAAGATCTGTATGTAGCTTTAAATGAATATATTTCCATATATTCTCAACATGGAGAAGTTCTTTTAGTGGGAGATTTCAATGTTAGAACAACAAATAAAAAAGCTAGTATTCTTTGTTGCAAAGAGGATCACAATCCTATCTGTCTCATTGAAGAGGAGAATTCTCGATGGTTGATATGTCCAGAAGACAAAAAAGTTACTAATCATTTTGGAGAGGAGTTTCTTACGTTGTGTAGTGCTTTCAACTTAATTATCTACAATGGTATAGATAGATGGAAAAAGTATGGAAACTTCATTTGCAACACACATAATGGGGCATGTGTCATTGACTATGTTATTTGTTCACAAAGCTTAATAGAGAGGATATATGAAGTTAATATTGGAGAGAATATTTGGGACTTAAAATTAGATCATCGCCCAATTTATATAAAGCTATCTTGGTTATAATAAATACAAAATAGGAGGAAAAACCAAGGTTCTGGACAATCGAAATCAAGGGGAATTTTTTTTCTAAAACAAGGAAATTGCACTATATTCAAAACAATGCTAGAGAGATAATTTCAGAAGGAGAAAATTGGTCCCCAAAGCCTCAACAGTCATGAGCTAACAAATATAATTCAGGGTTCACTTAAGAAGTGAAAAGAGTAAAAAATAGGAAATTGTAATCAAATTGTTTTCCTGTGAATGCATGGTTCAATAAGGAATGAAAAATGGCAAGGAGAACCTTGAAAAGGGAAGGTGAGGAGAAGATGAATGTAAAGTTATATAAGCATATTTTGAAAAGGAAAAAAGACGAGTTCATGCAAACAAGGTGAGAAGAGTTGATATATCTAGGCAAGAATAACCCAAAATGTTTTTGGCAGGAAGTTAAACCAAGGAAGAAGAAAATTAAAAATAATATTATATCCAACAAGTGGTTTGACTATGTAAGACAACTCTATGAAAAATAATTAGAGGTTGAGCCTCCTCCCATATCAACACAACTACAAATATTTTCACATTACAGGAGGTGGAGGCAGGAATTGAAAAGTTGAAAACGAGGAAGGAAAAGGACTTGGTTGAACTTTAAGCAAAATATCCAAAGTGGGGAATGAACATTTTGGCACCGCACATCATGGAAATATTCAACAACATCATTCGACAAGGGTTCCCAAGGTATTATACAACTAGTCTCGTAATACCTGTTTTTAAAAGTGGAGACATTAATAATCCTTCGAACTATAGAACCATTATGATCAATCCTTTGTTTGTGAAGATTTTCAGTGGAATGGTAGAAAATAGAATAAATAAGTGGGCATAAATGAAAGAAAAGAGGTAAAAAGGGCAAGTCATTTTTAGGCCAAAGCATTCTACAATAGATCATGGTATCACACTGAGACACATTGTTGAAAAGGTTTGGGGGAAAAGGAAGAAGTATTTTGTTTCTTTTTTGACTTCAAAAAGGAATTTGACATGGTCCTTAGAGATAAATTGTGGCGTAAAATGGAAGAACTCGAAATTCCTTTGAAATATAGAGTTGTTTTCCATAGTATTTATGAAGAGGTGAAAGTCAAAATTAGAACTTCAGCAAGCATTTCAGAAAGTTTTAGAAGTGACATCTGAATCAAGCAAGGTTTCCCTTTATCCCATACCCTTTTTGGTTTATATATTGAAAAATTGGAAGAGTGGATAAATATGCAAGGTGGGGATGGTGTTCGGTTGGGGGAGTTTGTGATAAATAATCTTCTATATGTTGATGATCTTGTACTAGTTGATAAATCAACCCATGGATTGCAGATGCACCTATATGCCCTTGAGCATTTTTGTAAAGCAGTGGGAATGCAATTCAATACCAATAAGACCAAAATAAAGATTTTATCTAATAAAAGGAAGCAAAGAAAGCATACATTCTTCTTTGAAGACAACATTCTTGAAGAAGTAAATGAATCCAAGTACCTCGGGATCGATTTCAACAACAAGCTTAATTGGGATGATTTCAGAAAGAAACGGATTTTAGGATGGTGGAAAGCATTATATGCACTTCAAAACAAATGTAGAGAGGCGGAGTAATGGGATTGGAAAATGATTAAAGTTCTTTTTGGACTCCTAGTTTGTCCAGTGATATTATATGGGTGTGAAATGTGGGCTAGCAACATCCCTGTTTCAAAATGGAAATAAATTAAGAAAATCCAAAAACACTTGATCATGAGTAAGTTTAAAATAAAAGGTTCAGTTCCTTATGAGATAATATTGAGTGAAAGAGGAGCAAATCTCATCAAAGAAATTGCTATGGTGCGTCTTATAAAGTATCTAAAAAGAATTGAGCAAATGTGAGGAGGTAGATGGCCGAAAGTTAGCTTCAATGAAGGCATGAGTGAAAGAAAGAAATCATCGATGAGACAAAATAACGAATAGATGCCAAAATGGAATATTTACCTCAATTCTTGTCCTCCAAATAGCAAGGAGTTAAAGAATTTTTTTATGGAGAAGTTTCGTAAGCATATATGGGGAAAAGAGTTGGGTATAAAGAAGAGGTGTTGTGTTTAGGAATTCAACCCCACTTATGATCTCCAAAAAAAGGAGTACATTGGAGCTAGCATTTTGTGGAGAGAAAAGATTCTTATTGCTCAATTAAGAAATAACTCACATCAACTTCGGTGTGAAACAAGACGGTGGAAGAGACCTGAAGAAACTTGGGAAGAACGAGTGTGTAATTCTTTCACTTCTGGGGTAGTTGAATCGAAAAAGCATTTCATTTTGGAATGTGATGCTTTCAGAGACATCGAGGACAATTATGGCAATATGTTGACATCAATTCTGTGGCACTGTATTTTTAGAGAGGGGACTGTTAGAAAGTTGGGTCAACTCATTATTAATTTGGGTAAAAAAATAATTGAATTGAAAAAGAAAAAAAAAACAAGAAAACTATTAATCCCATAAACTATTTTGAGTCTTATGAACATTAAAATATCATTTATTAATTAAAAAAAAAATTACCCCTTCATACTTCTTTTGATTTTTTTTATGTTTCATATATACAATACATATATTCATTATTTGTTTATTTTTTATTTTTGTTGTTTTAAACTTATTATATATATATAGCATACTTACACTATAATATACCCATGTCATTTTAAAAATGTCCATATATTTATATATGGTTTTTTAATCATACGTGAAGTGGGACTTATACTATAAGTCATTAGAGTTATTATGAATAATATGAATTAATATAACAAAAATTAAAGTATTATATATGTTATAAATAAATTCATATTAAAGCATAATTGTAAATTTATATTTATACCAAATAAAATTTTAATATATACATAATTCATATAATAATATATGTATTAAATATTGATATATGTACATATATGTTTATATGGTTTTTCAAAGGGATATGGAACTTGGAGAGATGTTGCATGAAAACTAATGTAGTCAAACAACTTAAAGAGAGTACGTCGTTCAAGCAAGATAAAAAGATGAAAGTGATCCAAATATCTAGTGGAACATGCCAAAATGTCGAAGCAAGACCACCATTATACAATCAAGATTGAAACCCATGAAAACAATTGATCAAATTCATTACTAGAAAGAATCGTCAACCAAGTAAAGGGATATCATAGTTGAACTTGATAGATAGAATTAAGAGATCTTTCTTATATTCAACATAAACATTGAGATAATTGAGATAATTGAGATAGTTTTATTGATAATAGTTTTAGTAGTTGAGTTGAACGGTAGTTGTTTGGACAATAAATTTACAATTTTATATTAGGATTTTTTTTTAGTGATGGTTTATTAGCATGAATTTCATATGTAATTTGATGTAAAGTGTGTCTACGATTGATTTAAGTTTAATTCAATTGCTTAGATATTTTTATTAGTGATTGTTTATTAGCATGAATTTTATATGTAATTTGATGTAACGCGCGTGTCTAGAATTGATTTAGATTTATTTAATGGATTTTTTTAAATTTTTAAATTTTTAAATTTTTCATATTTAAAATTATTGTTTTATAATTTATATGAGGAATATTCATGTTTTGATTCTCGATAGACTCCGTAGATAATAAGACTTAAAAATATTATAAGAAATATTATGAGCTCAACATGTTAGAGGTAAGAATTAAACCTAAATGGAAAATAGAACAACATTGAGTCTCAACAACCTAAGCTAATCTTAATTGACAAAAATGGGTGAACACTTACAAATATGAGGCTAACTATCCATGCTTGGACTCTCATGTCGGTGAAAATTAGCATTTATCTATATATAAACAAATAATTAATCATAATGTAATATTGATCCATTCATGTAATCTCCAACTAGCAATTTGCCTATCAACTATATTAAAGATTATATACATCAATTTTTATGACAGGGAGAAAATGCTAGACAATTATATATATATATATATATATATATATATATATATATATATATATATATATATATATGTCAAATTATATGTCAAATTAATTTAAACATCTATAATGGAGATGGTGATTTTTATGACAAGCTTGTTTATTATATATTTTAGTGCATTTGTATATTATGGATTTCAATAAATTTTTGAGTTGATATTTATTTATTTTTATTATTATTTTAACATTTTTTGAAATTGATAAATATTTTAAATTAAAATTTTTAATTAGTTGGAAATTGACTAATTATTTTTTATATTTTCCATTGATCCCCTTTTATTTTATTATTAGCATCTCTTTAGCATTATATTTTCTCCTCTCCTTTTCATAACATTTGCTAAAATACTTATTTCATTTTATGTCATAATATTTGTCAAAATAATTATTTTATTTTAAGTCATAATAATATAAATATTATTATTTCATTTTATTTCATAATAATATATGCCAGAAATATATAACCTCAACTTCAATATGGTTAAATAGTAACCCTTCTATACACATAAATTTCTAATATTCTTGAATAAAGTTTTAGATAAAGTATTCATTATTATTTTATTATTTTGATGGTTTGTATAATAAATTTTTTATATTAAGAGAAATTAAAAAAAATATATATTTTTTTATCCTAGTAAATTAGTAATTTAATAATTCCTCGCCAACAATGTCAAGAAGTTTTCACAGGCTTACGCCTGACGGGTTGCTCACGGGGTTTGACATTTAGAAACGAGTGCCTTAACAGAACACTCAATCACCAACAAGCCCCCACCCCGTGGGTCATTTGGCTTAAGGTTATTGATGTCAAAGTCTACATTTATTATTTAGTGTGAACTTGATGGATATTTACCATTTTTGATAGTTGGATGGCTATCTTTAATAATAAATCTACTTTACTAAGCAATATTGGCATTGCTAATTTAAAATATAAAGTTAAATAATGATGGATACAATTCTTTTCTCATAGGGTGTGTAGAATAGACAATGACATGGTGGGTGTTATGTTAAGATAATTCGTGGTGAAAATGTCATTGGTTCATACTTGGTGGGAAAAAATATAACCATGCTATAGGCTAGTGTAGCCACAAAAGGCTTCACTCAATAAACCCCTCACATATCACATACATATTAAACAATACCCTTAATTTGACTACATATTGAAAAATATCTCTAAAAATCATATTATTTAACCCCCTAACCCAATACACCTTCACAATTAAAAAAAACCCCTACTTTCACTAGATATAGTAAGTATCCAATTTTTCATTAACATTTTTATATCCCTATATATTTTTTCATTAACTTTGAGCTCCACTTTTTATACTTGCCAATATAAAAATCCTTTACCCCCTATATATCCCCCAATATATTATGTCATCTTTTTCTCAATTTATATCTCCTACTATGAATGCACATGGTATTAATCCTTTAACCCATATATATATTCCCCAATATATTATGTCATTTTTTTCTCAACATATATCCCCTAATATGAATGCACATGGTATTGTATTGCTTACCAGATGAAGTTTCTCTGGGTGTAATCCAATATGGATATGATCCATAGATGATTTTGATGTCTTAGATGCCTCTAAGTCATGAGTAGTAAGGCCATATGTTAAATATGTCAGTCGAATGAGAACCTATGAAAAACAAAAAATAATGAATAAAAATTTATATGAAATTATAAAACAACTCAATTTCTAATATGAAATTTATTTTATGAGTGGCTTAATTTATAAATAGTATTGTATATACTTTTTATTTTATATATATATATATATATATATTTGAAACATAAAACAATATAAAAATATGTAATTTTAATAATTAAATATCCAAAAAATTATAAGAAAGATGTTAAAGCTGTTTGTGTATTAAAATCATTTAAACAAATAAATAATTCACTTACGTGTTGAGGTAAGGTGATTATTCATTGGGCAAATTTCTAAATACAAAACACCAATTATTTCATAATCTCCTTCCTTTTTAAATAGTTTTTTTATAACCAAAGTGCCATCAGTGATGGGTACCAATTACCTAACCAACCTTATAAAATAAACCTTTTTACATCAAGTTCCTATCCAAAACTGCCCAATATTATTTATTTAAAGAAGATTTCCATATACTTAATTAAATAACTCCTACGTAACTTAAGATAAAAAACTAATGTAAAATTCTAAGAAATGAAAATGTTATAAATATTTAAGATTCTCTACTAGTTGATAGTTATTTTTATTAGTATATGTTAAAGTAAAAATCACATTTTTAATATTTTTAAAATGAAATTTATCTATTTTTTAATTAATTAATAGTTATGTTAGCATTTTTTTATTATGTTGGCATTTTTTTATTATAATTTTTTTTGAAGATTTTCTACTAGTTGATAGTTTATTTTTATCAGCAAAAATCACATTTTTAAAATTTTTTAAAATAAAATTTATTTATTTTTATATTAATTAATTGTTATCTTAGCATCTCTTTTTATTTTTTATTAAATCGTTTTAAATGTTCTATAAATGAAAAATAAAATATATATACATTTTATTGTAAATACAACCTTTAAAAATTGATAACAAAAAATATTAATTAACTACTCTACAACCTGCATAGAATATTTTTTATTATTAATCTTAAAAATTTACAACTTATTAAATTATATATCTAAATAAAGTTTAAAAAGGAAAATTTAAACCAAATAACTAATGAAAATAATATCCACATCCAAGTAGAGTGCTTTTAAGTAACATATCATGAGATAATGAAAATAATATCCACATCCAAGCAGAGTTCCTTTAAGTAACATATCATGAGATAGTGAAAATAATACCCACATCCAAGTAGAGTTCCTTTATCATTATGGTTCAAGTCTCATTAATCAACCATTAGCTTAGGAGGATCATCTCAAATACAGTCACATTCATCATTCTTTTGTTAAATATTTATAAGAGTCTACAAAGCCAAAAAAAAAATATTACTTAGAGTTATATTAGATGTCATGACCAACATATCAACATAAAAAAATTTTAACTTCTACTCTATTAATGAAACCCGTAAACCAAAGGGTCTTTGTATTATACCACACATAAATTATAAATATCAAGAAACTAACATTATTATCCATAATGTAAAGGACTTCTAAACTTATTTCAAGTTATAAATATTCATATCTTTTCACATAAAGGTATTTCATGTTTATAATATGGTCTTATGCCAAGTCCCTTTATCAAATACTGTCGGCATTAGAGGCTTTATGGTTCACTGATTATTTATAATGTAAACCCCTTTCCATGTGGTGGTGAGATATTTGTCCTTGATTCATTTAAGGCTTAGCTAGGACGTTATTTTGAAGTTAATGACACAGTACAGGGTATTAATTAATCACAACAGCTGTTTGATTGTCGTGCTATGTTTGCGGGTCTCGAGATTTGATGCCTCACTTACCACCATCAGATGCAATAAGAGATCGATGGTGAATAAGAAGGCGGGAAGGACTTGGGCTTTTCACCGCTGCCCTACCCTAATTTATTCCTTTCCGCACCGACTTCGAACTATCACTCTGCCATCACAGGGTTGCACAACCTGTCACTGAGCTCTCAGCTCCCTACATGCTGATTGACTCTACAACTTTCATTTGAGCTTGCTTAAACATAAATTGGTTCTGCCACTCTTCCAAATGAGAGGGTCGATTCAGAAAATGTCATGTTTACTGCAGCAAGTATAAAACTCGGAGTACAGATATCAAAGGTATGACTTCGTCTATCTTGTAACCTTCTTTCCTGGGTTAAAAATTCATTTCTGGACATTTTCCTGTTTGATTGTATTTATAAGTATTTGAGAGTCTTCCTTCCTCAGATTTTTTTGTTCCAGATAGCTCACGGAAAGATGCATACAGAACCTAACTATTTGGCAGGTAAAGACCTTAAGTTCTTGTCGCGGTTATCTACAATTTTCTGCTGATATTTGCATGGTTTTCGTTTATGAATTCTTCGTAATTATATATATATATATATATATATATATATATATATATATATATATATATATATATATATATATATATATATATATATATATATATATATATATATATATATAAACTCTTTCCACTGGCTACCCTGCAGGTATCCTTTTTTACTGTCTGGGTTCTAAATTCAAAAATTTTCATAGTTGAGCTACCAACTCCTCTAACGGACTCCAGCCATTTTTAGGTATTTTATTCGCTTTTCCCAAAGAAACTCATCCTAGCTTTTCGCACTTAAGGTGGTATTATTTCTTTTCAGGCCTGGGAAGCTTGTCCCATTCCTCATCATTTCTCAAACGATTTGGATTTTTTCATTGTAACAGGGTTAACCTTATATTTTCCCAAGGAAAGCACAATAGTGCTAAACCTCAGTTGTTCGAGGAAATTTTTTCCTCTGAGCTTATAGACTCAAGAATTTTATCAATTTAAATCTAATGTTTTGCACAAGTTTATTAAATTAGTTTTCTTTTAGTAGAGATATTGCAATTGAACATTGATTCATTTAGCTCCTTTCTTATGTGTTTCCTTCTCGGACTTACAGTTTTGGCTATAATGAAATGATTTGAGGAATTATATTACTACTGCGTACTTAAAGATTTCATAGATGCTTAAGCCCATACTTTCTTTACTTGCTTATTGCATTCTATATGTTTTCAGTGAATGGATGGCACCATTGGTCGATTTCCTAAGTTTAGATTCAGTATTTGGATGAATAGCAACATAGAATTTGTATCCAAACTACTTTCCTTCTTTTATTGTTTTACTTAAAAACAAAATGGCTAATTTATGCATAATGATCTTATACACATCTATTCACATTGTTTTTCTATGTTTAAATCCTCACTTTGAGTTCTTTTCCGATTCTTTGTAGTAAATATTCTTCTGTCCAATTTTATTTACGAGATAACCATTTCTTTTTGGCGGTGTCTGAACCACATTTCAACTCTGTCTATGAATAAATAATCTCCTAAGAGGCGACTAGACTTGGGATTGGGTTTTCACTCGAACCATCGTCTGACAGCCTGCTCAATTTTTAAAGAAAAATAAAGGTCATAAATGAAATCCATACAGTTTGTACACATGCATTCATTTACTATTTGTTTTTAAAACCCTAGCATATATTATTTATATAGTGTAAGACTTTATGAAGGACCGAAGGGCTTTGTAGCGTTTACTACTACTATTATTTTGCAATACCCTCCTTCTTGCTGGCGGTCAATATTTCCCCTAGATATACTTTTATTTTACTGTTCTTTAAAAAAAAAAAAATCAATCTAATTCTCGTATTCTAGATTCATGATTCTTCGTTAATCATTTACTTTATTTCACACAGATATTGATGAATACCTTCAGAAATAGTCATTCTTCCATAACTACTGCACTAAAAATATTTGTAGAATAATAACTCACATAAGAGTAACTTTAACAGTAATCTCTGAACCCTTAGTTAACTAAAAATTTATAGTAGAGAATATCATTCATTACTATACAACCCAACATGAAATCCTGTATTTAATTATAGAATGAGAAAATACCTCCAAATATAGAAATTGCATATATACTTATATGTAATTTAAAGTTATTAGCTGTGGTCCTCCCAACCATCAAGAGAGGCGATTACGTCCTCCTCTTTCCCCCGAGCTCCAGACTTGGATGGCATGGGTTAACAGTGGATATTTCTGCTATGACCTCAGGACGCCCAGTCCAGTCAATACCAGAAATAATTTTTAGGAATTTTGCTGAGTGCTTTCCACTGGTTCTTTACCAGCTCTGGAAAATCCACACTCTTCCTTCGCTCAAGAACAAAACCCCTACTCCTCACTAGGATCAATCTCTTATCTCAGAGGAGTAGGTAATTGTTTCCTACTTTCCCCAACCACTTTCCAGTTCTTGGAAAACATTGACCATCAACTTTTAATTTTTTATCAGGTTATTTTCCAAAACCAATTATTATTATTATAATTAATAAATTTTCAGCAAAAACATCAATAAGTCCAATCTTTACTTAAAATGATAATTAAAATTGTCTTTTAACTAGTTAACAACTAGCTATCATTAATGCAACTGTCACAACTTCCCCCGCTGGAAGTAACACCATCCTCGGTGTTTTACTCTAGCTCTAAATAGAGCTCTGGGTAAGCCTCACACATAAATATTTCATCCTCCCAAGTAGCCTCATCTGGGCCGAAGTTCTTCCATTGCACTTTGACTTGGGTGATGACTTTCTTCCGGAGCATAATTTCCCTCCGGTCAAGTATGTGTTGCGGCTCGACCGAGAACTCATTGTCCGACTCTACCTGCAAACAACAAAATTCCATGTTAAATTCTCATAAAGAAATTATATTTCAAGTTAGGATTTTTAATTCTTTCCTACCTCTATATTTTTCCAATGAATTACATGCTTCAAATCATGCACATAACGCTTCAACAGGGACACGTGGAACACATTGTGTACTCGAATGTGATTGGGCAAAGCCAGCTGATAGGCCACATGTCCTACCCTTTCAGAAATTTGGAATGGTCCGCGGAACCTGGGAGATAACTTGGCAAAAGAGGTCCACCGCAAGGTACTCTTCTTGGGTTTAATCCTCACATACACATGGTCCCCTACTTCGAATTCCTGATAAGACCTCATTTTATCTACATAGATCTTCTGCTGATCTTGTGCAGTCTTCAGATTTTGTCTTATTTTCTTTACTTATGATTCCATTTCAATAAGCATCTCGGGTCCCAACATTAGTTTTGTTTCGAGGCTACTCCAATTTATGGGAGTGCGACATTGCCTTCCATACAAAGCCTCGAAGGGACTCATATTCAGGGACTCCTGATAACCATTGTTGTAAGAAAATTGAACAAGGTGCAAATAGTCCTCCCACTTGGTTGGTTGTTGCATCACATACATGTGTAGCATTTCTTCCAATACTTGGTTTACCCGCTCTGTTTGACCGTCGGTTTGGGGATGGTAAGATGTGCTAAAGTTTATCTGAGTCCCCAGACCGGTAAACACATTCTTCCAAAATGTTGAAGTAAACTTAACATCCCTGTCTGAGATAACTGTCTTTGGTATACCATTTAGCTTGAACATTTCCCTAATGAATATGTCAACTATCTATACAATCTTATAAGTAGACTGCACATGTATAAAATGTGCAGATTTACTCAATCCGTCCACCACCACCATGATGGAGTCATTTTTCTTTTTTGTCCGCGGTAAACCTGTAATGAAATCCAGGGATATGACCTCCCACTTCCATTTAGGTACCGGTATGGGCTGCAACAATCCTGCAGGATGTTTATGCTCTACCTTAACCTGCTGACACTCCAAACATTTAGTTAGATACTCAACAATATTTTTGTGCATACCAGGCCATAAATATACTTTTCTGATGCTTTTTAACCTTTTCTGGTATCCTAGGTGACCTGCATAATTTTTGCGATGGTATTCGTCCATTATCAACTCCTTTAGGTCTATACGGTTTGGTACATATAACTTACCTCTAAAAGTTAACATCTGATCATCATTAACTCCATAATCAGAAGTACTTCCATGCTTTTTGGTTTCTTCCATTTGCTGCTATAGGAATTGGTATTCCGGATATTTTTGTGCTTCTTCTTTTACTTGATATAAGAATTTACGTTCAAGCTGATTGTAGTAAAGCTCATAAACACAATGCAACTTTCTATTTAAATAATCAGCCACCTGGTTCTCCTTACCTTTTACATGTTGGATGTCCATATCAAACTCACTTAGAAAGGCATTCCATATTTCCTATCTAGAGTTTAAATTATCTTGCTTGAAGTAACTAGTCAAACTGTTATGATCTGTTTTTAACAAAAAAATTTACCCAGCAAGTAGTGTCTCCATACCTAGAGCACATGTACTACTGCTATTAATTCCAGATCATAGGCTGAATACCTTTTTTCATGCTCTTTTAACTTCCTTGACTCATAAGCCACCACTTTACCTTCCTGAGATAAGACTTCCCCAACACCCTCTTTGTTGGCATCTGTACAGACTTCAAATTCTTTGGGAGGGTCACTTATCCTCAAAACAACTGCAGTGGTCAAAAGTTGTTTCAACTTTTCAAAACTGTTTTGAAACTCAACAGTCCACTTGAAGACTTTTCCTTTCCTCTGTAATGAGGTAATGGGAAAAGTGATTATGGAAAATCCCTCAATAAACCTCTGATAGTACCCAGCTAACCCCAGAAAAGATCAAATATCTACTACATTATTGGGTACTCTCCATTCCATAATTGTTTTAATCTTCTATGGTTCAACAAAAATCCCTTCTGTTGAAATGACATGGCCCAAGTATTGGATTTCTGTTTTAAAGAAATCACATTTGCTGAACTTAGCATACAACTAGTGTTTCTTTAGCATTTCCAGCACAATCCTTAAATTCTCTTTATGTTATTCCTGATTTTTAGAATAGATTAAAATGTCATCTATAAATATGAGTACAAAATTATCCAGGAAAGGATGAAAGATTCCATGCATTAACCTCATAAAGTTTGCTGGTGTGTTTTTTAACCCGAAGGGTAACACCAAAAATTAATAATGCCCGTACCTGGTATGGAATGCAGTCTTGCAAATATATTCATCCTTGATTCGGATCTAGTGATATCCAGATCTTAAATCTATCTTTGAAAACCCCATGGCTCCCTTCACTTGATCAAACAGATCATCAATCCTTGGTAATGGATACTTATTCTTAACTATTAACTTGTTAAGTTGTCTATATTCCATGCAAATTCGCATGCTTCCGTCCTTATTCTTCACAAACAACACTGGTGCTCCCCAAGGGGACACACTTGAATGAATGTAACCTTTGTCCAACAATTCTTGTAGTTGCATTTTCAATTCAGTTAATTCTGGAATGCTCATTCTATAAGGATCCCTTGATATAGGCGATGCTCCTGGCATCAAATATATAGTAAAATCAATATCTCGCCTCGGTGGAAATCCAAGAATATTTTCTGGAAATACATCCATAAAATCTTGCACCATAGGTATGTTTTCCATCATAAGTGATTTTTCCTTGGAATCAGCATATCCCACCTAAATAGCATATATTTGGCATCCCTTCCTCATACATTTACTCATTTGGGATGCTATAATTGGACATAGTTGTAGCGGCTTTTTGACTCCTTGAATCTCCTTACGTGTTCCATCTTGCATTATGTAACAGATGATCTTTTCCTTGCAGTCCACTAAGGTCCAATTTTTCTCTAGCCAATCCATGCCCAACAAAACATCGTAGACCCCTAATGGCAGTATGTTCAGGTCTACATTTAACCGCTGTTTTGAAATTTCCAAAATACATTTTGGAATTTTGGTAGTCACTTTTCGTTTTTCTCTTGTGGATAGTTGTACCAACCATGTGTTAGAATTTCTGTTCTTTTAATTTACACATTTCCACTATTTTGGAACTAACATAACTCAGACTTGCACCTGGGTCTACCAAAATAGAAACATATTGAGACAGTAATTTACCTTATAGCTCAATCTTTGTCAGCTGAAAATCTTCCTGTCGATCCTCCAACGTTGCGTTGATTCGAGGAATGTTTCGCATCACATCGCCAACTATAGAGGCCTCCTGAAAATTTTCAACTATATCATTTCTAGCTCGCTGTGGGCAGTTTTTGTAATAATGTGCCTCACCACAACCCCAACACTATAGAGGTGGCTTGGTCACCTGCCCTTGCTCAGGTTTGCTAGATGCCTCTGTAGGCTTCTCTTCCATTGGCCAATGAGTCCTTTGATAATTTCTGCCAAACTGTTTACTGACAGAATTACATGCAGAATTCTTAAAGTTACTTCTTTTGGTGCCTTTGAAATTTGAATTATTTTTTGGTCCTTTCCTTGGTTGCCAATTTTTTCCAACCTCCCCTTTAGCCTTGGACTGCTGATAGCACATTGGTGCCTTACGAATGGCTTCGTCCATGGCTTTAGGATTCACAAACTCAATTCGCTCTTTCATATGTGCTGGCATGTTTCTCAAAAATCTCTGCACCTTAGCTTTTTCTTCACGAGAGTATGGAACATATCATAACAGGGAGGTAAACTTGATGATATATTCATCCATAGTCATCTGTCCCAGCCTCAAGTCATGAAATTTCTTTGCTTTATCATCATAGAAATGTTCTGTCAAGTACTTGTCCTTAAAGTATTGCTGGAATGATTCCCAAGTTACATCTTGTTCCTCAATACCGCGAACATTCTTCACTTCTTCCCACCACAGAGTGGCCTTCTCCCTTAGCTGGTATATGGCCAATCTAGCCTTCAGATTTTTGTTGTATTCATACACCTGAAATTATTTATTCATATTTATCAACCATGATTTTGCCACTACCTTAGGTTCACCATTAAATTTTGATGGTTTTATTTTTCGAAACTCCCCCTGAAGCTCTACCTTCTGCTTCTTAACCTCTTGCTGATCTGACACATTGCCAGACTCTGCCTCATTGTAGTTTTTGTTTTTATTACTTCACTGAGAAGGGATTCTTTCTACTCTGTTAGTGGTATGTTCTCTTGTTTGTTTCTCATCGCCATCTTGCATGTCCCTATTAGCACTGGGATGTTCCATTCGTTGATTTTTTTTATTTGACAGACTTTTGAGTATATTCTCTTGCTCTTTCATGAATCGTTCATTATATTTTCAAGCTCGTACCATTTCTTCCTGTAATTATTGTACTGTATTCAAAATCAAGCTGGTTTGATGCTGTTGTTCCTCCAGCAATCTACTTGTTTGTTGGTGTTGATCAACACTCAGCTGAACCCACATCTCAGGGTTCACAACTGGTTGAGCTTGGGGTTCCCTGGTGTCCTGGGGTGGTTGTTGCATTGTTTCCCTTCTCATTATGTTCCTGTTATGCTTCTAAACTCTTTGCATCAGTATACACATAGCTTTATCGTTAGTTGACCCTTAAGGTCCCAACGTATGAACGTGGCTTTGATACCACTTTTCACGACCAACATATCAACACAAAAAAAAAAAACTTCTACTCTATTAATGACACCCATAAACCAAAGGGTCTTTGTATTATACCACACATAAATTATAAATATCAAGAAACTAACATTATTATCCATAATGTAAAGGAATTCTAAACTTATTTCGAGTTATAAATATTCATATATTTTCACATAAATGTATTTCATATTTATAGTATGGTCTTATGCCAAGTCCCTTTATCGAATACTGTCGGAATTAGAGGCTTTATGGTTCACTGATTATTTATAATGTAAACCCCTTTCCATGTGGCGGGGATATATTTATCCTTGATTCATTTAAGTCTTAGCTAGCATGTCATTTTGAAGTTAATGACATAGTACAGGGTATCAATTCATCACAACAATTGTTTGATTGCCATGCTATGTTTGCGGGTCTCGAGGTCTGATGCCTCACTTACCACCGTCAGATGCAATCAGAGATCGACGATGAGTAAGCAGGCGTGAAGGCCTTGGGCTTTTCACTGCTGCCCTACCCTAATTGATCCATTTCCACACCGACTTTTCTCTATCACTTTGCCATCACAGGGATTCACAACCTGTCACTGAGCTCTCGGCTACCTACATGTTGATTGACTCTGCGACTTCCATTTGAGACTTCTTAAACATAAATTGGTTCTGCTGCTCTTCCAAATGAGAGGGTCGATCTAGAAAAATTCTGTGTTTACTGCAGCAAGTAGAAAACTCGGACTACAAATATCAAATGTATGACTCCATCTATCATGTAACCTTCTCTCCTGGGTTAAAAATTCATTTCTGGATATTTTCCTATTTGATTGTATTTATAAGTATTTAAGAGTCTTCCTTCCTCGGATTTTTTTTGTTCCAGATAGCTCACGGAAAGACCCATACAGAACCTGACTATTTGGCAGGTAAAGATCTTAAGTTCTTGTCGCAATTATCTACAATTTTCTACTGATATTTGCATGGTTTTCGTTTATGAATTCTTTGGAGAATTATATATATATATATATATATATATATATATATATATATATATATAGATATAGATATATTTAAACTCTTTCTATTGGCTACCCTACAAGTATCCTTCTTTACTGTCTGGGTTCTGAGCTCACAATTTTTCACAGTTGAGCTACCAACTCATCTAATGGACTCCAGCCCTTTTCAGGTATTTTATTGACTTTGCCCAAAGAAAATCATCCTCGCTTTTCACACTTGAGGCAGTAGTACTTCTTTTCGGGCCTAGGAAGCTTGTCCCATTCCTCATCATTTCTCAAATGATTTGGATTTTTTCATTGTAATAGGGTTTACCTTATATTTTCCTAAGGAAAGCACATCAGTGCTAGACCTCAGTTGTACGAGGAAATATTTTTCTCTGAGCTTATAGAATCATGAATTTTATCAGTTTAAATATGATATTTTACACAAGTTTATTAAATTAGTTTTCTTTTAGCGGAGATACTGCAAATGAACATTGATTCATTTAGCTCCTTTCTTATGTACTTCCTTCTCAGACTTACAATTTTGGCTATAATGAAATTATTTGAGGCATTTTATTACTACTGTGTATTTAAAGATTTCATAGATGCTTAAGCCCGTACTTTCTTTACTTTATTATTGCATTCTATATGTTTTCAGTGAATGGATGGCACCATTGGTCAATTTTGATGCAGGGGCATTAGGCTCAAGAAAATTCGTTGTATTTTATTAGACTTAGGGTGTTTTCAAGGGAGTTGGTTTCTTAGGTAATGATTTGAGTGATTTTAATGAGAATTAATTAAATATTGTGAGGAATTTTGTAAATGTTCTCGAATGTTGGAGAACATGAGAGAATTAGGCTAGTTGAGAGTGTATAGGGATTGAGAAATTTAGGAATTAATTATAAATCCTAAATTAGATTTGGTTCATGATTTTAGGATGAAAGAGGATCCTTAGGGATTAGTTGAGTCAAGTGAGGACTTAGAGGATATTTAGGATTTTGTTGAGAAGATGGAGGAACTAAAACCAAAAATAGTTTCAGAACCTTTTGTATAAAATGTAAGCCTAAAAGGCATAAAAAGTAGAAAATAGGTAGAGAGAAATTCAGGATTTAGAGAGGTAGGGTTTGAATTGTAAGCCTACGGGTAGAATAGGAAAAAGGCCACTGATACAGAAGATTAGGCCAGAGGAAGAATTTCCTATGTAAATATTGGTTTTAATACATAAACTCAAATTCTGAGTGTGTGTTTGAGTGTATATTGTGTGCAAGTGGAAATTGATAGGAATAAGTGAAATTCTGTCATATTATATTCAAGCTACACTTTAAGAGATTGTGTGGTTTGAGGGTGAATATTGAATTCTGTGTGATTTGTAATTACTAAGAAAATTAGCATCCATCACAGAATGGATCGATGCTATTAAAAGAATTACCTAGACTTCTAAATTGAGGTATACAGTTTGCCTCGATGTATTTTGTAATTGGTATGATTTCGTATAAAGCATTTCAGGGGGTTTTTATACATTCTGTTATGTAATTACAGTGCAGCGAGATCAGGGTTGAAGTCAAATTTGAGGGTTTATTGTATGATAGATGAGAGCCTCAGAAGATGAATAACCCATGCGTGGAATGAATGCAGAGAGGGTTCGAAGATTGTGAAGATGTATGGTATGGCCCTGTTCGAAATTATTCTTTCAAGTTGGAACCTGACCTTGTTCGAATCATGAGATGAATAAAGATGGAAGAACACAAAGTAATGGCGCAGTGGAATTTTAAAGGAGTAGAAGAAGCATGGCGAAATTATGCGCATGGAACTGTGAAGTGGTTTCAGAAAACCACAAATGGTTTTCGCGTGACTCAAGGATGGTAAGCGGTTTTATTGAAATTGAACGCGATACACCTAAATGAGAGACACGTAGCATTGGTGGAATTCCAAATACGGCTGATTTTGTGTTGTTTTGGAGCGATAAAGCTCTGGAGTTAATTTAATGCGATATCCGTTGGATGCTCTGATCAAATTATCGGACGGTGTTCGCATAATCATTTGCGTGATGGTTAACAGAGGTATGTTAATAAATCTATGGGGCCCGATATAATATTATGTTGATATTTGGGTTTAAAATAAAAGTGTGAAATGTTAACATGGCCCGAACATATATAATGTTTTTGACATTCGGATTCGATGAATGGTGGAAAGGCAAGCACATTGAATAAATGTTAATATAACATTTATCTTTGGTATTTATTTAACCAAAGCCAGTGTATTTTATGTTGGGGGCTCGGTTATATATTAATTTTTATTGGTAGTGGATTTTATGAACGGTGGAAAGGTGGGGCCGGATGTTATTATGTTGTTTCTTTGGGTTTTACCCAAAGTCGAGATTTAAATCAAATGACAACTTAAGTGTTGGCCCAAAGATTTATATTTGGGTTTTATTCCAAAGTTTGAATATTGATTTGAATATTCATGAAGTGTTTTTTATAATATGGTTTTAACCCTCAAATTGAAAAGGTAGCTTCCGCATTAAAGTTTGCCCAAATTTGAGAATTATGTTTGTAGATGAATGAACCAAACATCTTAAGGTGATAATGTGGGTTTTACAGCTTTAGGCTGCATCAAGTGGTATCAAAGCTAGAAGAGCTCTTTTGAAAGTTAAATATTTTTTAAATAAAAATTCATGTGTGATGGGAAAAATAAAAGGAGATCAGATTCTAAATCTGATAAGCAGCAGATACACAGAATTTAAGTGAACAGGAATTTGCAGAAATGAATGAAGAGAACAAGATCATGCAGAGATCTTGAAGGTAAGATAATTTTAATCTGGTTTAAAAATTGTGACTGCATAATTCTGGTTGCAGACAAGATGAAGACAAAGTTTTTGATGGTGATGGTAGTGAACCTAATATTCCAGCTAAAGGTTGGATAGGGAGAATAGCTGAAGTGTTCTCAAGAGAAGGTGAGTTGAGGATATAAGCCTAGAGAGAGTAGAAGAGAGTGCTCAAGAGGTTCCAGAAATAGTGAACCAGTGCTTGCCAAAAGACCAAGTCCAGAGAGGGGATTGGTGAGGTAAGTGGCAGTAGGGAGGAATTGATGTTGTAGAGGCTTAATGAAACTCATAGTGAGTGAGAAGCTCATAAACAAGATGATCATGGAGGATCATAGAAGAGGTTCTAAGGAATTCCACAAAGATAAGATGAAGGATAGAGAAAGATATATTGCAGTGATGAAAGTACAATTGGAGGTACTACAGGAATGGCTACAAGAAGAGGAAAACCAGAGAGGAGGATGGATCTTTCCATTGAAGGGAAAGAAGGTAATTTGGAAACCATTACAATTGAAGTGGTGGCAAAAGGAGATTTCCTTATGGAAATAAGAACTCGAAATTTTTGAGTCAAATATGGAATTTGAGGATTCCACATGCAAATATGTTCAAGGAAAAATGCTTGAAGAAGCAAACGAGACTGAAAAGTCTTGTGTTTTTAAAACTAATGAATTGTGTATGATTGCAAGTACATCGCAGGATGATGAAAAAACTTTGAATTTTTTTAAGGAGAAGAAGTTGAATATGAAATCTATTCAGATCAATGTTGAGATAGAAAGATCTCAGGAACAAATGGAGACAGAAGGGTCTAATAGAAATATTCAGCAGAATATTGAAGCAAAGGAAGAAGGGCCATCTGATGATTGGTCAACAATAAGTGAAGGTATGGAAAGTTGTGTAAAGTTTCCAAGTTCTACTCCAATTCAAATTGTTGAGTTATATATAAAGTTAGATCTTCAAATAAGAGACTTGGAAAAGCAGAGGATCTACACTCAAGATAAATTGTTGAATGTGAAAGACAAAGAAATGGTCATGAATGACAGTTAGGAAACATAGGATAAAGATGAAAGAATGATAACAAGAGTCCACCAAATTGAAGAAGTTCATTATTGTGAACTAGAACAGAGAGACATTCATGAAACAGATGAAATGGAGGAGAGACTAGCTGACAGTCTCATGGAGAATTTAAATCAGCATACTGATGTGCTAACAAAGGAATTAAATGAAAAATCAAAGCAGCATACTGAAATGTTGCTAGAGGAGGAAGAGACATTGAAACCTTGTATTTTTAATACTGATAATTCATGTGTTAATTAAGGCAAAGAAGGACAACAAATGAAAAATGTCAGAGAATCTAATGAAATGGAAACTATGTTAGATGCAAACATAGTGGACAATCATCATTCTATCATGATGATTGGAAAAATGGAGATAACCTTGGAAGCTGGGAAGAAAGACAGTGGAAATTTTTTGAGTCCTAAAAAAGACTCGGAACTGCAAAAAGAAGATTTGGTGATTGGATCATCAAATAAGGCCATTGGGTCTTGTAATTTTGAAATTGACAATTTGACTGTGTTTACAGGTGTTGCAGATGAAAATCCATCTTTTGGAGTTGTCTTGAATAAGGATGAATTATTGCAGCAGAAGGAAACCATAGATTCCTTATTTAATAAGGAGAGCATCTACAATAAAGGTGAGACAGTCATGTCTCATATGAAAGAACTTGTTACTGTTGATGACAAGGAGGAGTTGACTTGTCTGATTAGCCAAGAGAAGACTGTTGGATAGACTCTTAGAATTGCCATAGTGATTAAGAATCAGAATTCTATTCTGATAAAGGATGAAGATACAATGTTTGAAGAATTTGAATTGATTACCAGAATCAATCAAGGAGGTGATGGAAAATTACTGAAGATTGTCAAAGAAGAAGAAGGATATGCTGAAACTAAATTGCAACATATTGATGATGTGTTTGAGATAAAACAAGTACAAAGGGAATGGCTGAAATGTTTGCTGGAAACATTTGAACAAGAGAAAGGAATTGCAGATACTGAAGTGAAAATTCCTGAAGTTGTGAAAGAAACAGGAGCATATACTAGTTTTTGAAAATTGATTATGCTTGCTAGTATACAAAGAACAATGAATGATTATGTTGTTGTGACTAAAGAATCAAATGATAATTTTTTTTTTTAAATTAAATTTGGAGGTGATAAGCAGAAGAAGAATTTTGCAGAGGGATATATCTTAAGAGATATTTAGGAAGTTTGGGAGGCAGAAACATGTGAGGCAACATCTGTAGAAACAAAAGCAACAAAGGTGAAATTTATAGTAACAACAACAACAAAGGCAACAATATTAGTAGCAACATATGCAACAATAAAAGTAATAGAAATTGAAATCAACAACAAAAGGCAGAGTAATTTCCAGACAGAAGATAAACTAGACATAAAGATTGAAAGCATAAGAAGATTGCTAATGAAGGTGTCTTAGAAGAAAAATATAGCAGCAAGAAGGCAAAGAAATTATAGCAAGGATAAGACAAGAACATACTATGAAAGCATAGCTAGTGGCAAGTTGCAGAACAAAGTATGGAAGCATGGAAAAGTGTAGTTGAAAAATAATGCAGCTATTGGACAACAACAAAATAGAGTATGGGATCTAGGAGGCAAAGATTAAAAGCACATGATCAGGAGATCATGATTATTTTTGACCTTGGGAGTCTGATGCAGGGGAATTAGGCTCAAGAAAATTCCTTGTATTTTATCAGACTTAGGGGTTTTTTGTTTTCAAGGGAGTTGGTTTCTTAGGTAATGATTTGAGTGATTTTAATGAGAATTAATTAAATATTGTGAGGAATTTTGTAAATGTTCTCGAATGTTGGAGAACATGAGAGAATTAGGCTAGTTGAGAGTGTATAGGGATTGAGAAATTTAGGAATTAATTATAAATCCTAAATTAGAATCGGTTCATGATTTTAGGATGAAAGAGGATCCTTAGGGATTATTTGAGTCTAGTGAGGACTTAGAGGATATTAAGGATTTTGTTGAGAAGATGGAGGAACTAAAACCAAAATAGTTTCAAAACCTTTTGTATAAAATGTAAGCCTAAAAGGCATAAAAAGCATAAAATAGGTAGAGAGAAATTCAAGATTTAGAGAGGTAGGGTTTGAATTGAAAATCTACGGGAAGAATAGGAAAAAGGCCACTGATACAGAAGATCAGGCCAGAGGAAGAATTTCCTATGTAAATATTGGTTTTAATACAAAAACTCAAATTCTGAGTGTGTGTTTGAGTGTATATTGTGTGCAAGTGGAAATTGACAGGAATAAGTGAAATTATGTCATATTATATTCAAGCTACACTTTAAGAGATTGTGTGGTTTGAGGGTGAATATTGAATTCCGTGTGATTTGTAATTACTGAGAAAATTAGCATCGGTCACATAATGGATCGATGCTATTAAAAGAATTACCTGGACTTCTAAATTGAGGTATACAGTTTTCTTGGATGTATTTCGTAATTGGGATGATTTCGTATAAAATTTTTTAGGGGGTTATTATACATTCTGTTGTGTAATTACAATGCAGCGAGATCAGAGTTGAAGTCAAATTTGAAGGTTTATTGTATGATAGATGAGAACCTCAGAAGATGAATAATCGATGCGTGGAATGAATGCAGAGAGGGTTTGAAGATTTTGAAGATGTAAGGTATGGCCTTGTTCGAAATTATTCTTTCAAGTTGGAACCTGACCTTGTTCGAATCATGAGATGAATAAAGATGGAAGGACACAAAGTAACGACACAGTGGAATTTTGAAGGCGTAGAAGAATCATGGCGAAATTATGCTTATGGAACCGTGAAGTGGTTTCAGAAAACCACAAATGGTTTTTGTGTGACTCAAGGATGGTAAGTGGTTTTATTGAAATTGAATGCGATACACCTAAATGAGTGACACTTAGCATTGGTGAAATTCCAATATAGCTGATTTCGTGTTGTGTTGGAGCGATAAAGCTCTGGAGTTAATTTAACGCGATATCCATTGGATGCTATGATCAAATGATCGGACGGTGTTCGCATAATCATTTGCGTGATGGTTGACGAAGGTATGTTAATAAAGTTATGGGGTCCGATATAATATTATGTTGATATTTGGGTTTAAAATAAAAGTGTGAAGTGTTAACATGGCCTGAACATATATAATGTTTTTGACATTTGGATTCGATGAATAGTGGAAGGCAAGCACATTGAATAAAGGTTAATATAACATCTATCTTTGGTATTTATTAAACCAAAGTTAATGTATGTTATGTTGGGGGCTCGGTTATATATTAATGTTTATTGGTAGTTTATTTGATGAATAGTGGAAAGGTGGGGCCGGTTGTTATTATGTTGTTGCTTTGGGTTTTACCCAAAGTCGAGATTTAAATCAAATGACAACTTAAGTGTTGGCCCAAAGATTTATATTTTGGGTTTTATTCCAAAGTTCGAATATTGATTCGAATATTCATGAAGTGGGTTTTATAATATGGTTTTAACCCTCAAATTGAAAAGGTAGCTTCCGCATTAAATTTTGCCCAAATTTGAGAATTATGTTGGTAGATGAATGAACCATACATCTTAAGGTGAGAATGTGGGTTTTTCAGCTTTAGGTTGCATCAAATTTCCTAAGTTTATATTCAGTATTTGGATGAATAGCAACATAGAATTTGTATTCAAACTACTTTCTTTCTTTTCTTGTTTTACTTGAAAACCAAATGGCTAATTTATGCATAATGATCGTATACACATCTATTCGCATTGTTTTTCTGTGTTTAAATCCTCACTCTGAGTTCTTTTCAGATTCTCTGTAGTAAATATTCTTCTTTCCAATTTTATTTATGAGACAACCTTTTCTTTTTGGCGATGTTCGGACCACCTTGTCCGTGACAAAAGAATTTCCATAGAGGTGACTAGATTTGAGATTGGGTTTTCACCCGAACCCTCGTCTGACAGCTTGCTTGATTTTGAGAGAAAAATAAAGGTCGTAAATGAAATCCTTACAGTTTGTACACATGCATTCATTTACTGTTTGTTTTTAAAACCCTAGCATATACTATTTGTATAGTGTAAGAGTTTATGAAGGACCAAAGGGCTTTGTAGCGTTTACTGATACCATTATTTTGCAATACCATCCTTCTTGTTGGTGGTCAATATTTTCCCCTAGATATACTTTTAATTTACTGTTCTTTAAAAAAAAAATGCAATCTAATTCTCTTATTCCAGACTCATTATTCTGCCTTAATCATTTACTTTCTTTCACACAATTACTTTATTTCACACAGATCTGATGAATACCTTCATAAATAGTCATTCTTCCATAACTACTACACTAAAAATATTTGTAGAATAATAACTCACATAAGAGTAACTTTAACAGTAATCTCTGAACCCTTAGTTAACTAGACATTTATAGTACAAAATATCATTCATTACTATACAAACCAGCATGTAATCCTATATTTAATTGTAGAATGAGCGAAAACCTCCAAATACATAAATTACATATATACTTATCTGTAATTTAAATTTATTAGTTGTGGTCCTCCCAACCATCAAGAGAGGTGATTACGTCCTCCTCTTGCCCCCGAGCTCCAGACCTGGATAGTACGGGTTAACAATGGATATTTCTACTGTGACCTCAGGACGCCCAGTCCAGTCAATACCAGAAATAATTTTCAGGAATTTTTCTGAGTGTTTTCCACTGGTTCTTTACCATCTCTGGAAAATCCACACTCTTCCTTCGTTCAATAACATAACCCCTACTCCTATTGGGATCAGTCTCTTATCCTCAGAGAAGCAGGTAACTGCTTCCAACTGTCCTAACCACTTTCTAGTTCTTGGAAAACATTTACCATCAGCTTTTACTTTTTTATCAAGTTATTTTCCATAAATAATTATTATTGTTATCATAATTAATAAATTTTCAGAAAAAACATTAATAAGTCCAATATTTACTTAAAATGATACTTAAAACTGTCTTTTAACTAGTCAACAACTAGTTATCATTAATGCAGCTGTCATAATAGAATACTTATCAAACCAAATATGGCTTTATTTGTTAGGATTGATAACCTACATTATTATTATTATTATTATTTTATAAAATTATGTCTCTCCACATTTTATTATTAATTTCACTCATTTATTTATCAAGTTACTTTGTGTAGTTTAATTTAGAATATATTGCAAAATCTAATTTTCGAAATAACAATTTTTTTATTATTTATAAAATTTGTAATCTTAAAAATATAATATATTTCAAATTAGAATAAATTTACATGATTATAAATAAAGAAATAAATAAATATAATATTAACTTATTAAAATAATTAGATTTGGAGTATTTCTTAAAAATGTTTTTGTTTGAAAGACATCTAGAAGGAGTGAACGCCTGCAAGAATGAATTCTAAGTGAATTCCAAGTGGTGTGGTTTGACGAATAAATTATAATATGCTTTCCAACTATTTTAAAATTTTTTTAAAATAATTGACTTTACTATTATATGATATTTTCTTTTATAATGTTTTATATATTGAAATTCAATATGAGGTGAGGGACTACACCTTCCCTATGACCATCAACCCGAGTTGAGATGTAAAATGTGCATTTTCACATCATATTTTTTTATTTTATTTTATTTATAATAATGATTCCTTACCATACAAACTCTTGTAAATTCATATATTTATAAAATTAATATATTATTATTGCAACATATGACTAAAATTTTCATTAATATTTAGTTAAAGTGGACCTAGTTGTAACTGTTGAGATTCAACAAGATGATGAGCTTAGTGAAAAGAGTCACCTTCACTGAGTGGGCCCACAGGCTATTTTTGGCGCAAAGTCTATTTTTAGACATGTCGATCATATTCTATGAGTTGCAAGATGCTATTTGTGGATGGTTAGTCAAGTTTGAAAAATAGATGGACTTCTATTTTTAGACATATTGGGTGAAGTCTATTTTTAGATTGCCAGTCTAAAAATAGATATGTCGAATATTATTATCTCTTAATAATATTTGGACTCTAAACATTATCTTATTCTCTTGGAGCACTTCAGTTAAGTGCATAGATGTGGAAAAACACATGACAGAAGGAATTACGCTATTCCTAAGGGTTTACTGGAGCTATTGCATGGAGGAATTTAGTTATAACTCATGTGAAAAAGTTTGGTGGATTTGGAGAAGTAGTTGGTGGAGTTGTATTTAGTTTAACTCAGTTAGACTCAGTTGAGCTAGTTGTATCTAGTCTCACTGATTGATACACTAGTCAGAGTGGAGTGAATTAATTAGTTATTTAATTCAAAAATAATAACTCATTAATCAACTGAAAAATACATCAGTTAACTACAGTGCATGGTAGTTTTAGTGGAGACCAGTGGAGAGATAGGTGAAAGAGCAAGTGTGACTATCAGTTGTGACTATAGTGATGCATTTATTGCATCCAACACTCAGTGGAGATGCCAATGAGGATTGTGTGAGAAAGGCTGGAGTAATTCGAACTCATTCAGATCCATTCTTTAGTAGGGATTGTGCAGTAGAGGTAGGCTAGCAGGTGGCAAAGATTGATGCATGGATTTGCAAGATCGGTCTTGATTAGTGTGTAGCGATTGTATTGTACTGAGAGCTTGATATGATCAGATTTGTATGAGGATTGTTACATGATCTCTATGACATATATTATATACAGATAGTTGGGGTTTTTAGCTTCAGGCTTTCCTGTTAAACAACTATGTTAATGTGTGTGAATTTTTATTGTTTCGTGTGTGCATTGCAATCTTGATTTAATTTCCGCAAATGATCAATGGTGGAATAGATTCTGTATTTTGCATGAAGTTAAAATACTGTGAGATCAGGAGAATATTGGACATATAACACATAATTTATATAATTTCTACATGGTATCGGAGCAGTTGATCATTGGAGGAGATTGCAATTATTGAAGCGGTTGAGTTTTGTGCTGGTGGAATTCGAATTTGCTGCAGTGTTTTCTTGGTGTCGAAGTTGAGAATTCATTAAATGTCTATCAACGGATTGCGATTGGAGTATGCCCTTGATGGGAGCTCGAATTACATAGCATGGAAGGACATGATGCAGGTGGTGCTAGATGATAATGGGTTAAAGGAGTTCATAGATGTTGATATTCCGAAGCCTGCTTCTAGCGATGCAGCCACACTTGACGCATGGAAAAAGAAGGTAGCGAAGTGTCGAAGGATTCTGTTGGAAGGTGTGAAGGACCACATTGTGTCCAGCCTTAACGGTAAAGCCACTCCATTCTTAATGTGGAAGGCTTTGACAGATTTGTTCCAAAGCAAAAGCGACTAGAGGAAGTTAGCATTCAAAGACAAGCTTAGAAAAATAAAAATGGAGAAAGGCGACAATATTCCAAAATACCTCACGAAGTTTGTCCACTGCAATGATGAGCTGGGAAGTGTGGGGGTTACTGTTGATGAAGAAGACTTGGTGAGCTTGGCTCTCTTTCGGCTTCCGAAGAGTTGGCATAGCTACGAAGACTCTATCAATGGACAAGAGAAACTGCCAGGATGGGAGCGACTTTGGTCGAATCTTGCACAGGAGGAGATAAGGCGGGGTACCATGGATGGATCTTCAACGAAGAATGAAGATGAAGAAAATTGCGCTTTGGCTGCCAAAGCTCGGAAAGGAAAAGGGAATAAATCTTCCAAATCTAAAGCTAAAGGAAAAAGTAGGATTTTTCCAAGGTGAAGTGTTTTCACTGTCACCAACATGGGCATTTCGCCACTAATTAGCCACAGAAGAAGAATAATATGCAGGCTGCTGGATCTGTAGCTGGAGAGGCCTTAGCCTCACAGTTTGAGCTGGATTTTTCTTTGATCGCATGCTTGGTTTCAAGTGTGATGGGATCGGTGTGGTTTCTTGACAGTGGTGCGTCTTTCCATATGACCAGAGACAAATATTTGTTAAGTGATCTGGAGGAAAAGGATATTGGAGTGCCCATCGAGATGGGTGATGATGGTAGATATAGTGCGAGTGGTATCAGGACAATTTCCTTTGAGAGGGAGTCCGGTAAACCTTCCATCTTGAAGGATGTCATGCATGTTCCAGGATTGAAGAAGAATCTGATATTTGTGGCAATGTTGGAAGACAAGGGTTATCATCCTGTTTTTAGCGAGGGACAAGCTTTCCTGCACCATAAAAAAATTGGTCAGACCAGGAGGATAGGGATTCGAGTTAAGAATATTTATCAATTGCAGGTAGATGGCTGCACAACAATGGTAGGAAAAGCATAAGGAGTAGTGAGTCGAGATGAGGGAAAATTGTGGCACAGGAGATTGGGCCATCTTCACCATGGCGCTTTGAAAATTTTGCAGTAGATTTCTACCGGGCTTCCCAAAGGTACACTTGCGCAGTCATATTAGTGCAAGGGATGTACTTTGGGAAAATTTGTGAAGACCACTTTTCATGAGAAGGATAGTTGCGACTCGACGATCCTTGAGAGAATTCACACAGACGTGTGTGGACCTTTCTTGGTTGCTTCAACAACAAAGAACAGGTATTATGTGATATTTGCTGGATCTTCTTCATGCAGAAGAAGAGCGAGACATACTAAAAGTTTTGTGAGTTCAAGGCGTTGGTTGAGAAAGAGTCGGAGAAGCAGGTGAAAGCTCTAAGGAGCGATAATGGTGGTGAATACATCTCTGGCGAATTCAAAGACTTCTGCAACAAAGAAGGAATTTTAAGAGAACTCATAGCGCCTCATAACCCACAGAAAAATGGGGTCATGGAGAGGAAGAAAAAAATGATCGTGGGTGCTGCATGGGTGATGTTGCATGATCAGGGCCTTTCCATACACTTGTGGGTTGAGGCATGCAACACTGTGGTTTATGTGCAAAATCGTTGTCCTCATAGATTACTTGGCATGCGTACACCTGAAGAGGCGTTTTCTGGTAAGAAGCCTGATATTTCTCATTTGAAGATTTTTGGCTCACTAGTTTACATTCATGTGACAAAGGATGCCAGGAATAAGCTGGAGCCAACTGCAGAGGTTGGGATGTTTGTGGGGTACACAGAAACACCCCACAATTATAGTGTGTATTTTCCAGATAGTCGGATGACTGTCGTGCGACAGGATATCAAATTTCATGAGGAGAAAGCCATGAAGTTGTCGCTTGAGAGGGAGCTACACTTGCATGCAGATGAGGAGCTACTTGTTTCTAAAAATGAGCCTCAATATGTGGATCAGCCACAAGAGGAGGTTCATGGAGTGGAAGAAACCACTCATGCAACACTAAACATCAGAGGGCGGAAGCGCACTACAGAAGCTGAGTGACTGAATCTTGATGCAGTGTAGAATGTAGGAATTCCTACATCATAGTGCAGACAGAGAAAGTCACCTGACTGATTTAATGGATACATGGCTATGATGAGTAAGTGTATCATGACGGAGCCATCCTCTTTCGAGGAAGCTGTGGAGGATCCCGCATGGGTAGATGCCATGGTGGAAGAGTATGATTCGATTTTCACAAACAATGCATGGGAGATTGTCCCAAGGCTAGAAGGGAAATCAGTGGTAGGTTTGAGATGGATCTAAAAAGTGAAGCAAGATGCTGATGGGAGCGTCGAGAAGTATAAGGCAAGATTTGTTGCCCATGGCTTCTCACAGATCAAGGGGATCAACTATGAAGAAACCTTTGCACCTATCACAAGGTATTCTTCCATACGGACCATCCTTGCTCTCTCAGCGCAGATGGGTTGGCACATTCATCAGATGGATGTGAAGACTGTGTTCCTCAATGGAATCATTGAGGAGGAGATGTACATTGAGCAGCCTGAAGGATTCGAAATCTTCAACAGTGATTTGCATGTGTGCAGGCTCAAAAAAGCACTGTATGGGCTGAAAAAAGCACCTCGTGCTTGGTACACATGGATAGACAGTTATTTCACCAGACTTGGTTCACCAAGAGTGAGGCGTATCCTAACCTATACCAGATTTTGGTGGAGGGTAAAATTTTGATCATTGTGATTTATGTAGATGATTTAATACTAACAGGTGATGAACTGTTGATACACTCATGCAAGGAAGATCTTGCAAAGGAGTTTGAGATGAAAGACTTGGGCCTCCTTCATTATTTCCTGGGATTGGAAATTTGGCAGTGGAAAGGTGAACTGTTTGTGTCTCAAGGCAAGTATGCCCGGGAGATACTGGAGAAGTTTCACATGCAAGGCTACAAGCCTATCGACACTCATCTTCCTGGTGGTTGGAGGAAAGAGGATGCTACATCGGCAGAGGTAGTGGATGTCACTTTTTATCGACATTTGGTTGGTTCGCTCATGTATTTAGTCAATACATGACCAGACATATGCTATGCTGTGAACTAGCTTTCACAAGCGATGGTGAAGCCTACCAAGCTCTTTTGGAAGGCAGGCAAGCATGTCTTGAGGTATCTTAGGGGCACATCTGGGTATGGATTGTGGTATAGAGAGTCAGATGAGTTGAAGCTACATGGATTCATGGATGCAGATTGGGCAGGAAGTCCAACGGACAGAAAGAGCACATCTGGAGGGATTTTCAATATCAGAACTACAACAGTTTCTTGGTACAGTAGGAAATAGAGATCTGTGGCACTCAGTTCAGCGGAGGCCGAGTACATGGCAACAATTTTGGCTGCATGCGAGGCTATATGGATGAGGAATATCCTGTTCAGTTTGTTCGGTTCTGATATTGACATACGGTACCATCATATCAGAGATTGTGTGTAGTGGAAGATCATGTTTCTTTCTTACATTCCTATGGAGGATCAGGATGCAGATATTCTGACGAAGGCACTAACCAGGAGCAAATTTGAATACCATAGAGACAGAATCAGGGTGGAAGATAATCCCTATCTTGTTGAGAGGGAGTGTTGAGATTCAACAAGATGATGAGCTTAGCGAAAAGAGTCGGCTTCACTAAGTGGGCCCGCAGGCTATTTTTGGCGCAAAGTCTATTTTTAGACTGTGTCTATTTTTGGACATGTCGATCATATTCTATGAGTTGCAGGATGCTATTTGTGGATGGTTGGTCAAGTTGGAAAAATATATGGACTTCTATTTTTAGACATATTGGGCGGAGTCTATCTTTATATTTCTAGTCTAAAAATAGATATGTCAAATATTATTTGCTCTTAATAATATTTGGACTCTAAACATTATCTTATTATCTTGGAGCACTTCAGTTAAGTGAACAGATGTGACATAATAGCTGACAGAAGGAATTATGTTATTCCTGAGGGTTTACTGGAGCTATTGCATGGAGGAATTCAGTTAGAACTCATGTGATGGAGTTTGGTGGAGTTGGAGAAGTAGTTGGTGGAGTTGTATTTAGTTTAACTCAGTTATACTCAGTTGAGCTAGTTGTATCTAGTCTAACTGATTGATACACTAGTGAGAGTGGAGTGAATCAATTAGTTAATTAATTAAAAAATAGTAACTCGTTAATCAACTAAATAATACATCAGTTAACTACAGTGCATGGCAGTTTCAGTGGAGACCAGTGGAGTGATAGGTGAAAGAGAAAGTGTGACTATCAGTTGTGACTATAGTGATGCATTGATTGCATCCAACACTCAGTGGAGATGCCAATGAGGATTGCGTGAGCAAGGCTGGAGTAATTTGAACTCATTCAGAGCCATTCTTCAGCAAGGATTATGCAGTAGAGGCAGGCTAGCAAGTGGCAAAGATCAGTGAATGGATTTGCAAGATCGGGCCTGATTAGTGTGTAGTGATTGTATTGTATTGAGAGCTTGATATGATCAGCTTTGTATGAGGATTGTTACATGATCTATATGAAATATATTATATACAGATAGTTGGGGTTTTCAGCTTCAAGATTTCCCATTAAACAACTTTGTTAATGTGTGTGAATTTTTATTATTTCATGTGTGCATTGCAATATTGATTTAATTTCCGCAAATGATCAATGGTGGAATAGATTTTGTATTTTGCATGAAGTTAAAATACTGTGAGATCAGGAGAATCTTAGACATATAACACATAAGTTATATAATTTCTACAGTAACTACCAAAAGGAAATATCTAGTCAATTCCCTAACATTCTTGGTCTTTAGGGTGTGATGGTTTCAAATAATCAATTATTCTTGAGAAACATCAAGAATTAGTTACGATCTACATTTAATTCTCGTAAAATTAATGTAAGTCAACTAAGTTGTTGTTTTAAAAGATTTTCCTGTCTTTTTTTTTATGCATAAAGATGGGTTGACGAACTACACCTTCCCTATGACCATCTACTCGAGTTGAGATGTAAAATGTGCATTTTCACATAATATTTTTTACTGTATTTTATTTATAATGATGATGTAATATCCCTCAATACAAACTCTTGTAAATTCATAAATTTATAAAATAAATATATTATTATTGTAATATATGATTGACATTTTCATTAATATTTAGCTAAGGTGGACCTGGTTGTAACTACCAAAAGGAAATATCTAATAAGTTCCCTAACATTCTTGGTATTTAAGGTACGATGGTTTCAAATACTCAATACTTCTTGGGAAATATCAAGAATTAGTTACAATCTACTTTTAATGCCCGTAAAAGTGAGAAGTGAATGTGAGTCAACCGTCGTTGTCTTAAAAGATTTGTCTGTCTTTTTTTTATGCATAAAGATGGGTTAAAAAGCACAAAATATTACATATATGAATATATAGAACTAGTTTAGTTCATGACAAATATTAAATGAGAATCATGTGCATAAAAGGAAAAGTAGGCAAGCTTCTTGAAAATAATGTGTGATTTTTCTTTACATATATAAATATATAGAACTAGTTGAGTTCATGAAAAAAGATTAAATGAGAATCATGTGCATAAAAGGACAAGTAGGAAAGCTTCTTGAAAAGAATGCGTGATTTTTCTTTTATAGTTTTTTGAGATTTTTCTTTTAATATTTTTTTTGAAAAATGAATCCATGCTTAATGCGCAAATTAATAATTATTTTGCCAAGTTTTCTTGAGAAAGAAATACTTACCTGCATGAAAAGAAAAGTTATTATGTTAAATTTTCTCAGAAAAGAAATATGCACTTGCATCTGAACAAATTTGGCTTTAGATTTCCTTGAAAGAAAACACAACTGCACACAAAAATGTTAAATAAATCATGATTTTTTCATGAAATGAATGAATGCTAAATTTTCTTATGAAAAGAGAAATAAAATAAGTTATTTCACTAAAGAAATGATTACCATGAAATTATGAGAGAAAATTAGATTATTAATTCCTTGGAGAAATTAACATTATTCCTATATATTCTCAATATGAATATGTGCACACTAATAATATCCATTACATTCTTGAAATAAATTTCTATGCTAATTCTTAAAAATAAAACATTAAAGTGAGATGTGGGTGCCACGAGGAGAGGGATGGGAGGAGGTCAGTGCCACCCGAAGTTGGGCACCTGACCACCCATCATGGTTAAGTTTTAATGAGAGGAGAAGGCTTTCCTTACCATGATCCACATTAATGCAAATTAATACAACCATCCTCAGCCAGCAAAGCATGTCAGGAGTGAATAGGAAATTACGTCGGATGCGGAAAGGTGCAAGGAATAAAATGTATCTACAAAAAAGGAATGTCATTGCAAACCAGTTAGGAGTTCAGTTCGCAGACGTGGAGGAAGGACTGCAGCAACGTCGATGTTGGGATCATTGGTATGTTATGGCTCTTGTGACCCTTGCCTCCCAATTCATTATTCCAGCTCTAAATTTGGAAGTTGAAGATGATGGTTGTAATGGAGTTTGTGTTATGTTCTGTGTCTTTAATGGAATATATTACCACTCTTGTAGAGTCTTCTGGTCTTTTGGTTTTAAGGTAATTGTAGAGGTCATAGGCGAGGCTTGCATGCTTCATTTTTTCTATCGAGCTCAGGATATTGAACCCTGTTTTCGAAGCCCTCTAGCCTAGTTTCATTCCATTCATCCTAAATTAAAATCAGAACGATATCAATGTCAAACTCTATAGTCTGATTCAGGAGTCAAGCTGTATGGTCTCAATTCATGGTTTTTTTTATTTCAATTATATGAAATGTTAGTCTAGGGGAACCGAAACTTGTCAAACTATCAAGGGTAACAACCTTTGGGTTTACAAATAGTCTTGGATGCATCGTCAAGATAGTTTGAATGCTTTCTGTCAAAGTCATGGTAGGTCTAGCCATAGTCTGAGTTGTGTTTCCCCTCAATTTCTATTCTGGTTAAACTGCTATGTATGGTTCAGAATTTGTAACTGGAGGAAAATGAAAATCCCTTGTGGTAAACTGGATTGTGGAGCGCAAACTCTGTCTGCTCAAACTACTGTGCACACGGTAATTCTGGAGGAAGACACCAAAGCTCATCAACATTATTTTAATGATAAATCTCTGCTATATACAGGACTACTATACTTTTGTATAGGGGGAATTTTTTGCCAAGATATTATGGCCAAAGGTCAAGAAGGAAAAAGAAAAGGCACATGCAAAGGAAAACAAAAGAAAACAATACAGAGTGAAGGACCAAGCAAGAGAGGAAGGAAGAGTACTAAGAAAGTTCTGGAAAATATATCTTCTCTTTATGAATTAGGAAAAACTGTACATATTTGTAATACCATCCAGGGTTGGGAGAGAGAGAGAGAGTAATGATGAATATGAGGACACCAAACAACAGGAGGCAACAATGGATTTCATTTGTGACCCGGGAAATACAAGAGGATGGGTATCTTTGTTTCACCAATCAGTCAATACGTATTGTAAACTAAAATGTGTCTTAGCAAAAGCAATGTTGAGCATGCAAGAAAGGGAAGGTAACCCAGCAGTGGTTTTTAAATTACATTAGATCAAACAGGATATTTGCGATGGCCAAGTCATAGTTTCAAGTAACGACACAAATTGGGCGAATTGAGCACCAACTCTAAAGCATGCAACAAGTAGAGATTTCGGGTTCCACTGCAAAGGATCCAGATCCAGTTAACTCTTTTGATGGATAATATTAGCTTCTAATAGTTTTAAATGTTTTTTGCGGCTAAGGTTAATAGTTTTTGTTTCAATTGCAACTTTTATGGACACAATAAAGTAGTCAAAGTAGCAAGTAGAAAGAAAAAAAAATTTAGTTTTGGTTGGATTTTAACTCTCAGAGGTGGCCAACAAACCTGGTTTCCTTCAGGTAGGTTAAGGCTACGACATGCAATAGAATATGTATAGCAACTTTCTTTTTGAAAAACAGAAAATAGAAAGGCTCTACGAAATTTACAAAAAAAAAAAAAAATTCTTGGAAGGGTTTTCATGAATCTGTATGCATATATTACCCATATTTTTTATTTAAATAGTTCAAGGATTTGAGTGTAAAAATACTTACATAGGAGTTATTAAATTTTTTTTCTTGAAATATGCATATGAATCTTGTTCATACAAGAACAAGAACACATGGTTGTTTATTGAAAAGATTATGTGCATTGAAGTAAGGGTCATTGTGTAAAAAAAAAAAACACATGTTGAATGCACAAAAGGGTAGTCATTGTGATATAGAAAATATGTTTTTTTTCCTATAGATAAAGAAAGTTGTTATGTTAAATTTCTTGAAAATATTGAGTGGCTATATGAATTGTGTTATTTTATTGATTAGATGAATTGTGTTATTTTCTTGATTTAAGTGCATAAAAATATTATGTAAACTTTCTTGAAAATATTGTGTGGATAGATGAATTGTGTTATGTTATTGATTAGATAAATTGTGTTATTTTCTTGATTTAAGTGCATAAAAGGTTAAGTAAGTTATTATGTTAACTTTCTTGAAAATATTGAGTGGCTAGAAGAATTGTGTTATTTTATTGACTAGATGAATTGTGTTATTTTCTTGATTTAAGTGCATAAAAGGTTAAGTTAAACCTTTTTTTTTTGTTGCTCAGCTTTTATGCATAAAATATGGTTATCTGTGGCAATTTCTTGAAAGGGAAGCATGAGAAACTTGCATGTAGAAATATAGAGAAACAAAGTGTTGTGCTATACAACAACCCCCCATTTATTTTTCATAAATAGGGACCCTTTAGAAATAAATAGGAAATTCCTTTTATAATTTCCTAAAATAAAAAAAACTAGAAAATAAATTTTCCATTCTTCCCTTAAAAGCGCATCACATATTACATATCTTATTTCAAAAAAAATTATAAAACATAAGATACGCGAATTGTGAAATGTGCTCGAAGCCTTTCCGAGAAAATAATTAAAAAACCTTGAAAAAGCATCAAAATCATCGTTCTATCCTTCCTTTTTTCGTATCGCACTTTATTTAATAAAAAAAGCCTTAAGAAACAAATGATATAAGTTGCGATACCCACGGACCCGACAAGCAAATAAAATAGGAAATATAAAATCTTTCGCGATCGCGTCCACTTTAGGTTTTTCGCAATTCACATTGCGTGCAACTTATAATATACACTCAAATGCTATCCTATAAAAGTTGCGATCTGTGATTTGTGCAGATCACATTTCGCAGCCTTTATGGATTAAGCATTGCGAAATATTATAAGGAATGATTGCGATTTGCGTATTAAATGAATTTAGCGTGTGAAAATAATTTGTGTCATATCAAATAGAATTTAAGATCTTAATGACTTTCAAACGATTGATAGATCTTACGTGCAAGGCCATGTGATATATTAAATTAGGAATTATGAAAAATTATTGATAGATTGACATCTTCTTGCGTGCATTAGAAGTGAATGATTGATTTACTCTTGTAAGATTCCTTATATGTTAAATTCGCTTTGCTCTCAGGAAATCAATTACTTGGTTGAAGAAGTTCGAAATGAGAAAAAGAGGCAAGGAATTCTCTCAAACATCATCCATAGAAGATGCAGATATGCCTTCATTATTTTCAGACACTGCCTGCAACAAATACTGTGGCAGTTCATCATGGGAGGCAATGTACATACTTTTCAAAGAAGAAGGACCAAGGGTGATATGCAAAGTTTTTGCTGCAGGCACTGATTCTACCTCTAATGAAACCCTTTTTGACGTTGCATGCTCACACATTCATAGAATAGCAGTGAGACCAAAGATTTTTCCTTATACAGACATGGTTAAGTGGGAAATTTACCACTTAAAAATTGAAGATAGAATTTTCAAGAATTCGGGAGGATAGATTATGGGTTCTTTCAAAGAAAAGGATTTAGCAGGAATGTATCATCTACCAACCCCATAGCAGAGATACGAAAATAAGTATGTGCAGACTTTCAAAGAAAAACATCCAGATCTTATCAAAGTCATCCATGAATGGAAGGAAAATGAAGGGAAATTGAAGCAAGATAAGTCTGGTACGTACCCAATTTCACAAATTCCTAATCCTTATTGCTATGCCACTGGTATGTTGTGTAGAATATTTTCCAAGCCTGATAGTACTAGATTTTCAAGAGATTGGATTCCCCTAATTGATGCAATCATCAATTCATCTATTCTAAATTGGGAAGACATTCTATCCAATTACTTAGCCAAGCATATCACTAAATATAGGAATAAAAGAAGTGTTTCGCTCAAATAAATACCTCTGTTTTATATGTCTGCCTATGTCATGAACGCCATTTGTTTTAATTCTAATTTTCCTACCATGGGTTGGAAATGGACCACCAAAAACCCTACCCTAATTCATATTTACCATAAAGAACTCTGGGATTTCAAGTTCCACTTGCACTTCTATAAAATCTGCTACGGAGTCATATTTCCCATCCATCAGATGATTTTCAACAAAAAGGCTCGTAGGGTTTCTGAAGAAGCCAATGTAGATATTCTTCTTGTAGACAGACAATTTTTTGAAGAAAAGTTCACATATATTAGAGTATTTGGGAGTCATGCGTCTCCCCATGTTTTACCTTACTATGTTCTAGTTAAATTAATTGCAAAATAAATATCATATCAGCTTATCAACAGTGTCACAAAGCAGTTAAAGGATGGTAAAAAGGCTATTTGGCCTACTTTCCCTCTACAGTGTGGCACCTTTGCTCTGGCTAATATTGGCCATACATACAAAGAGGTTCCCAAGATTCAGTTTTTGAGATTGGCATTTATGCCAGGAAGATTATATGATCCCAATGATGTGATTAAAAATTACATCACAGAGCTAAAAATGAAGCCTTCTGTAAAGGAAGAAGATAAATTTGATGATTTCTTCCAAGGCATGGAAAATTTCTCTGATATTACCAAATACGTTTCTAGTCAATTAAGTCAAGAAGATGTTGAAGCTTTTCAAGCATATAGAATCAAGAGACTAGAAAAGGTTCCTTTGAATTTGTTGACTATTGAAGATGAAAAACACACTCCAACTATTATTATAGATGATGAAAAGAAAGATTTATTTGAAAATGAATCAGGTCAATCACAGCAGCAGTCTGATAATTCGAATCGATCTAAGGAATCCGAATCTATGAAAGCAAATTCAGAAATTGACCAAATTCTTCAAGAGATAGAAGTGCTGGAGAAAACAAAGAATAATGGGACAAAATTAGATTCGAAAACAGTTCAACATAGTCATAGCATGTTAAATCATTCCAAGCCATCTCAAGTAAAATATTTGATGAATGAATGGGAAGAATTTCTGAAGAAATAAAGACTCCCAAAGAAAATCCCAATATTGATCAAACATCAAGTTTTCAAACACCAGAACCTTCACAGAAAACAATTTAAACTGTCAATCCACTACAAACAGTTCCAACAGTGCATGAAAAAGAAATCATACCAACCTACCCTACAGATCAGATAGTTTTGCAGATTGAAGATATTTCATCATTAGACATTTTCTATAGTCCTAGCTACAAAGCTATGAGTAAAAAAGATAAAAGAAGAAGGATTGATGAAACAAATCCAAAAACAACAGATGAATCAATTGATGTACTTTGGAGGGATTCCTCAGATGATCCCACTGAACATCTAAGAAAGTTATCACAATATGCAAGGGCATATTCCATCGCTACTATTGATAAAACTACTGAGGTTAGAATATTGTTGAAACAAAAGGAATCCAGAGTACAAGAATTAGAACAATTGCTAAATGAAGAGAAAGCCAAGTCCACTGAGTAGATCAAAATAAGCACAGCTCAATTTCATGAAGATATTGAAAGCCTCAAATTGAAATCTCAGACAAAGCTTAATGAAAAGCAAGCACATCTGGAAAGAGCAATGGCTAAATTATAGAGTCATCCATAGTTAGAAAAATTCATCAAAGAATCACTTGATGTAAACACTATGTTAAAGAAAGAACAACAAATGTTTTGTCACCAAGCTTCCATGATTGATTCTTATTGTGATTCCAAAAAGATAATGATTCAACAAATAGAAATTTAGAAACTAGAATGTGAAAGACTTGTAAAGGAAATCAAAGAACAAATTCAGTGGCAAATTTCAGACACAGGAAAACAAGCTAATCTACCACAAATAGATAAGCTTCACAAAGAATTGTTATTTGCGGAATGGAGAGCACAAATTAATCAAGTAGAGAAAGCAACGACCAAAACGTCCAAGAAATCAAATGAGATTATTCAGTCTATATGTGATCTATTGTTTAAAATAGAACTTCTTAAAGACAACACGTCTGATGTGTTTTTCAGGAACAAGGGAAGTAGAAATGAAATGGAGACAGAGAGCAGATACACAAGAGAAAATGATCAAAAAAGTTAATAAGTTTGATCAGGAAAAAACTGGAATTTTCTGATCAAACCTTACCATCAACATCAAACTCTTCAGAATCTTACAGATTCAACAAAAATATCTTAGTCAGTAATCCCAAATGTTATTTTCAAGGGATATATTTGGTCACGGATATCACAACCAGCTTAGCTTAAAGCAATGCTAGATATTTGTCAACTTCGTGATCACACTCAGAAAGAAGGGAAGGATTCACAAAATCAAGATTGTTAGTTCAAAGTCCCTAGATTATTGTTTAAGTTAAGTTTTTAGATAAAGGTTGTTTGAAACCTCCTCTATATTTTTGTAATAATTTAATTTTAGTTTGTAGTTAGTTTAGTATTTAAACCCTTCTCATGCATTTAGATAAGGATCCAGAATTTTGTTGAGAAAATTTGCAAAGAATTCTTAATTGTAAGTAAGTTTGTGAATGCCTTGATAAAGTAATGGAACATGGCCTTTTCAGTTATATATCATTTTTTTGATCACTATTGATGCACTTTTGTATTTTTTGAAAGTCTTATTGATAGAAGAGTTGAATGTGGCCTATTATCATTGATCAGATGAACAGAGTAGTACATCTGGTACTATTATCATGTATGCTAATTCTGTTTTTGAATATTAGTGATGAATCTATCTTCATGAATTATATATGAAATCAATTGTTTTTATCTGAAATATCAGTTACACTATTGTACGATATAAAGATATAAATTAGTTTGTTTTATATATGATCATCAGATATATGCGATACATTTCTCATTTTCTTTTGATTAACTAATTTTTCAAGAGAATCATCTTAAAAAGTAATAATTTTATCAAATCTGTGATGATTTTCATCATCACAGATTGAATAGATATCATTTTAGATCACATCAAATTAATATTATCCCGGGTCATATTAAATTAGGCTTAAATTAAAAGTTATTCATTTAAGAATAATTTTTCTTTAGTTTTTAGTAATTCTTCATGCAAATCCTTTGAGAGAAACCCAAAAATCAAGCAAAAACCCAAATCTGGGAAACTGGCCCCATTATATCTAGTCGGAGCCACTATCCCAAATGAAAAAGGAACTATCTTAAGGTTCAAACTGGGTGGTTACCCCCCTTATTGTTGCCACAGATTTATGAGGCCTCAACATTTTTGATGCTAGAACGAGGGCGACTATGAATGGCATATAAGTCTAAATCTCAAACTAGAAGCCCTCATAAGAGTCGATCTCCCCAAAAGCATTCTACAATTTCACGATCACTTTCTAGATCACCAAGTCAGAAATCGAAAATAGTAGAAACCTTTCCATCATCTCCTGAAATATCTTGACAGTCATCTACCTCAGAATTCACTCCTGAGTCTCCCAAAGTTCAGTCTTTAATTCAGAAATTAGGAGGAATATCTATTTCTGCTGAAAGGCCGATTAACCCAGAAGCTTCTGACGAAAGTGTTACTTCTCTATTTAGAGAAACTGATATATTAACTAGATCTAAAAGTGAGAAACTTGGAATTCGACCTTTTGAATTTCCAATTGAATCATTTCGCAAAAAAAATTCTATATCCAGATCTAAGTCAGATACAAGTGAAGTCACATCAAATTTCCCTTCAGTTACTTCTTCGCATCCTCTTATTAAATCTCCATCTTCCCATTATTCCATTTCCTCTACTGAAAAAATCAGTGTTGTTACAAGTAGTGTTGTTCCAGTTGTAAGTTCTTCATTCATTCCCCCTACTTATGGATCTACTTCTATATCTTCACAAAGTTCAAATCCAATTATGGCTAATCGACCTTGGAAAAATCCTGGTGTTGTATTAAGAGCCAATCCAAATCCTCTTCCAGATCATCGAGAAAAATTGTTACCTAAATATAATCCAGATGATGGTGTTCCTGCCGAAGAACATATCAATAATTTTATGTTAGCCATGAATCTAAATGGAGTTGCTCATGAAGATATTGTAGCTATATTGTTTCCTTATACTTTACAAGGATCTGTAGGATCCTGGTACTTTTCACTTCCAGTAGGATCTATTGCCAATTGGGAGACTTTTGAGCAATTTTTCCTTGAAAAATTTGGAGATGATAGAACTGTTGCATCCCTAATCAATGCTCTTTCCAATCTTAAAAAAAATTCAGGGTAAAGGATCAAAGATTTCAACTCCAGATTTAACAAGTTATTAAACAAAATTACAACTACTTCCAAACCTGCTGTTGATGTACAAATAGAATGGTATATTTCTTCTTTTCCTTCTAATATAGATATTTTTGTAGATAGATCTGGTAAAGCTACCCTTTTAGAGAACATGAAAGAAGCTCTTTCCGTACAGAAAAAAATCTTAGCATTAGAAAAATGTTCCGAGATAGAAGACAAGAAATCCAACAAAGTGATATTTAGTCAAGATTTAAAAAAGAAGGTCTCGAAAGATCCATTTAATCTTGAAGGTCTTCAAAAAGTATTAAATACTATGTCAAATGATATGATTGAAATAAAGAAATAGGTTGCTGAAACCTCAACCCCTAAAAAATCGTTTCGCCCATTTAAGAAAAACCCTTCTTCAACATCTCAACCTCCAAACGTAATTTCAAATGCTGAATTCGATCAAGATACTGAAGATCCCTCACCATATGAACAAGAGCTAGAATCTGAAGAAGAAGTTGAATTAAATGGTTTATGGGATTTCATCCTTCCCACAGAGGAAGAAAGTAAAGATATTCTTGTATCTACAAGAAGTAAATATTCTTCTGATTCAACTATATCAAATCAGGAAAAAAAATATCTCCCCACCAAGGATAAAACAACAGTTACAAAATATAAAACTGTTCAGACATATTCTATTCCACTAGTTCCTAATACAACTTCTAAAACTTTGATAGTTTCAAATACAGTGGAATATAATATAGTTTAAGATATGAAAAAGGCTAAATCAAATATTTCATTACAAGAAATGACCAAACTCAAGAAACAACAGAAATTTTGCTTAGGGAACTCAAGGCAATCCCCGTAGAACCTATAAAACCACCAGTTATAGCACAAGCTTCTAAAGATATGGGAAAACCTCCATCGTCTGCAAACAAAGTAAATCCAAAAGATCTTGTTTTAATTGGTGATAGATATATTTCTCACACTCCTCCCTTACTTTTGACTTATGAGATTTTCAACAAAAATGTTCATAATTTTCTTATTGATTCAGGAGCTTCTTCAAACATTATGCCAAGAACGATATGTACAAAATTAAATATAACTCCTCAAAAGTCATCTATACATATAGTTCAATTGGATAGAACAATATTTGAAGTTATTGGAGAAATTCTACCAGTATCTATTAGGTTATCTTCCAATCCAAAGGTATTGCAAGTAATTGATATTTTGGTTGTAGAAATCCCTGAATTTTATGGTCTTATTCTAAGCAGGGATTGGTCTGAAAAGTTACATGGATATTTTGCTACTGATTGGTCACACATGTGGTTACCATACAATGGAAAACCAAATAAAATCAGAATTGAACGTGAAAAATTCATGAAACATACAATCACTGAACTAGAAGAAGCAAATGAACATGTATCCTTCACCAATAATATGATAGGAAATTATTCAACTGAATCGTTTCTTGGATCATTTAATGCTCAGGTTTCACCTTTTTCAATAAACACTATTATTTCTCAAATTGAATTTTTTTCTCAAATAGACGCTTCTAGAGGTGTTAATCTTAGTAATAAAATTCCAAAATAGTCTTTATTTTGGACTCTATACTTTGATGGTTCAAAATTAGAAGATGGTGCAGGAGCAGGTTTCATTTTAATCAATCCACAAGGAGATAAAACAATGCTCTCTTGTAGACCCGAGTTCCAGTGTACAAATAATACTACTGAATATGAAGCATTGATACAAGGTCTGTATAAAGCTATAGGATTGAATGTTAAATATTTGCAAGTATATGGAGATTCTGAAATAATTGTTAGACAAGTCATAAATACAATTCATTGTATTTCTGGACATTGAAAACATTATCAAAATTTAGTTCAGAGTCTTACTTCCCATTTTACTGCATTCAATATCTCCACAGTCCCTAGATTACAAAATGCAAGTGCTGATTTACTTGATAATGTAGCATCTAGACTCATACAATTTGAAGAATTTAGCCTAGACAGATTTTCATTTGAGTTAATTTTTAGGCCTTCCATTCCTGACAATTTAACAAATTGGAGAGTATTTAATAATAATGCAGATATAGTAGACTTTCTTACATCAGACAGAGCTTATGAAGGTCACATCATAGATGAACATGAACATAATTTATAGATTGAAGATAAAACAAATACTAATTCAATTCCCAAATCTGTAGTCAAAATGGACGATCTCTATGATCTGAAAGATAGTTTTAAGAAGGTAACCAATTCAAAAACTCAAAGTTCTACTTTAAAGTTTGAATTGATTAATCTTGGTACACCAAAAAAACCTCAAAACATCAACTTAGGTCTTGGTTTAAAACCTAAAGAAAGGATGTCATTCATTAAATTTCTTAAAACATACAAAGATATCTTTGCATGGGATTATTCATATCTTAAGACATATCATACTTCCATAATTCAGCATACCATACCTATGATCTCAGATGATAAGCATGCTTAACAAAAAGTTAGGAAAATTAATCCAAATTTAGAAAATCAAATTAAATCTGAATTAAATAAAATGCTCAAAGCCAAAGTCATATTTCCTGTTAGACATTCGAAATTAGTGTCAAACATGGTTCTAGTTAGGAAAAATAATGGAGACATTAGGATTTGCATAGACTTTAGAAATTTAAGTAAAGCATGTCAGAAAGACAATTTTCCCTTACCCACCATGGAACAGATATTACAATCAGTTGCAGGATCTGAATTTATGTCTTTTCTCGATGGATTTTTGGGGTACAATCAGATCATGGTACATCCTGATGATAGATTAAAAACAACATTTAGAACAAAGTGGAGAACATACACATATCAAAAAATTCCTTTTGGACTGATTAATGCTGGTGCTACATTTCAACGTGCAATGGATATAGATTTCAGAGGAATAATCAATAGCTCGGTTGTTATATACTTGGATGACATTACTGTTTACTCTAAGAATAGAACCAATCACATTAATCACCTAAAAAACATTTTTGAAAGATGTAGAAAATATGGTATTTCCTTGAATCCTAAAAAATGTTATTTCACCTTATTAGAAGGTAAATTATTGGGGTTCATTGTTTCTAAACAAGGAATCCATATTGATCCTGATAGGATTCAAGAAATTGAAAATATTCCTCTACCACACAATAAAAAAATGATGCAATCATTTTTAGGACAAATTAATTTTGTAAAAAGGTTTTTTCGAGTTTTTCCCCAAATTATCTTACCCCTACAATCAATGATCAAGAAAAAATAAATTTTGAAATGGGGAAAAGAAGAGAGAATTTATTTTGAGTTGATCAAAAAAGCCATCATTGAAGTTACCTCCTTAACAATTCCTGATTTTCTTAAAACATTTGTATTATATACATTTTCTTCTGATACATCATACACAGCAGTTTTGACACAGTTAAATGATCAAAACATTGAAGCACTGATTGTGTTTTTTAGTTCTAATATTCAAGGTGCTGAGTTAAATTATTCAGCTGTGGAAAAACAAGCTTATTTTGCGTTTAAATCTTTGAAACATTTCAGACCTTTTCTCCTAAAAACACATACTAAAATAATAGTACCTTACTCATCAGTAAGGAAATTATTAGTTCAACAGGAAGTAAGAGAGAAGAGAGCAAATTGGATTACCACACTTCAAGAATATGATGTAGAGATACATCCAGCTAAAATTTTTAAAGGACAAGGTCTTTGCAGGATGCTAACCAGAGCCTCTCATTTACCAACAGAAGAAGATCAATCAAATGAAATACAACTGTCCGAGGTAAGCCTAAATGATTCTCAATCACAATATTCTGATCTAAAATTTCGTTTGAAAAATGGATATGCTCCATTATATCTCAATTATACAGCAAAGCATGCTCTGAGACTTCAAGAAAACCAATATCAACTCATAGATGATGTGTTATTTAGGAGAAATTATGATTCTGTATTATTGACATGTTTAGAAAAAAATGAAGCTAAAAAATTAATGTAGGAATTACATGATAGACTAGTTGGAGGTCATTTCGGAGGAAACACCAAAACTCATAAAATACTACATGCTGGTTATTATTGGCCAACTCTGTTTAAAGATACACATGAATATGCGAGAAAATTTAAAGTATGTCAAACTATAGCAGGAAGAGAAAGGAAAGAAGTATTTCCATTACAGCCAGTAAATATCCAACAACCATTTGAACAATGGGGGTTAGATATTATAGGTGAAATAACTCCTAACTGTTCAAAACAACACAGGTATATTCTAACTGCAACTGATTACTTCACAAAATGGGTATAATTTATCCCATTAAAGGTGGTTAATACACAAAGTATTACAGATTTTATTGATCAGTTCATGATCACTAGGTTTGGTCTCCCATCAACTTTGATATTTGATAATGCATCTTACTTTTCTGGAAATGACATGATAGAATTTTCTTTGAAAAGAGGTTTTAAATTAAAATACTCAGCTAACTATTACCTGCAAGGTAATGGATTAGTTGAATCTACAAATAAAAACCTTATCAGAATCATCAAACGAACTATACAACAAAATCATAAAAGTTGGCACAAAGCACTATTATTTGCTCTTTGAGCAGATAGAATCACCCACAAAGCTTCAATAGGTACTTCTCCATTTGTGTTAGTTTATGGGAAAGAATAAATTCTACCCACAAACGTAACGGTACCATCATTTTCTTTAGTACAATTTATTGGTGAAAATCCTTCCTCTTCCCTTCAACTTAGACAAGATCAAATTCTTAATTTGGAAGAAGAAAGAGAAAAATCCAAACAAACTCATATCCATAATCAACAAATAATAAAAGCTTCATTTGATTCAACTTCTGCCAATCCAAAGAATTTTCAAATTGGTGATTTGGTATTGAACTGAGACAAAATGCATGAGGAAAAGGGTAAACACACAAAGTTTCAAAAACTCTGGCTAGGTCCATTTCAAATAATTGAAGAAATAGGTCCATCAACATTTTTGTTATATGATTTATCAGGAAAAAAGGATTCTTTTCCTATTAATGGGTAAACTTTAAAAAAATATTTCTCATAGGAGGTAATCCCTTCTATCCTTGTATATTAAAATATTTTGTTTTTTCTTTCAAAAATAAAAGCTTGATTAGTACTGATAGTTTTCCTTTCAAAACAAATCTCAGATAACTTTCTTTTGATTTTTCTTTTCACCTATAAAAAAATGAAAATGTTAAGAAAGGAAAATCGAAAGATTTAGAGAGACAGATTGATTCTATCTTTCTAAAAAATGAAATTTCAATAAAACAATTATATGTATTGATGAACTCTCATTTTTATATAGCGCAAATATTCTTTTATTAGTCTAGAAAAGAAAATTTAATATAGTAAGAAACCTTCTTGCATAAAAGCAATTTAAAAATCGACATTATCATCCAGTATCTTAAAAGGACCTATGATTCATCCCATTTGGAAAATATTATAAAGTTTCAAAAGGAATTCAAAAGAAAATAAAAAGAGATGATTTGAAGAAAAACTTAAAAGATAACAAGTCTCATCATGAGCTTGTTAACCATGTTCATAAAGAAATAGTTAAACTGAAATTACTAATACTGTCTACCAAAAAAGTGTAATGACTTAAGATTATATCATAAAGACAAGGGGTCTCATCAAGAGCTAGCTTAATTAGTTTAATTACTATTTGTGAATGACATTGTCATTATTTGGTTACCAAGCCAAGACAATGGCTTTTAAGCAGATAAAAATATATAAGAGAAAGTTTTCATAAATTACAATTTACTTATGAAAACTATGAGAAATACTGGATGGAAAGATGGATCATATCTGGGTAAAAGGTAACTCTACCAAAAGCTTAAAACTGCCTATTGGAATAGAGGCTTTATCTGTGATAAAAAGAGTAAATTTATATAAAGCTGATTTGCAAAGGTTATTTACTTTATCCTTTTTAACTAAGTAAGGACTGATATAGATTTTCATACTTATATCTTTATAGAGGTATTCTCATGAATAGTGAATAAAAGAAATTTTCATTGTTTGGCAAAGATATTATTTATTTGAATTTCCTTCCTTTAACTATTTTATTTTCAAAAAGGTTTGGAAATTTCAAAATTTTTATCAAAGACATCTGGTTCATCCAAGTGAATCGCCAATTGTTGTGCTATACAAAAACCCCCCATTTATTTTTCATAAATAGGGACCCTTTAGAAATAAATAGGAAATTATTTTTATAATTTCCTAAAATAAAAAAAAATAAAAAAACTAGAAAAAAAATTTTCCGTTCTTCCCTTAAAAGCACACCGCATATTACATATCTTATTTCAAAAAGAATTATAAAGCGTAAGATATGCGAATTGTGAAATGCGCTCGAAACCTTTCCGAGAAAATAATTAAAAAACCTTGAAAAAACATCAAAATCATCATTCTATTCTTCCTTTTTTCACATCGCACTTTATTTAATCAATAAAGATTTAAGAAACAAATGATATAAGTTGTGATACCCACGGACCCGACAAGCAAATAAACTAGGAAATATAAAATATTTTGCGGTCGCGTCCACTTTAAGTTTTTGGCAATTCGCATTGCGCACAACTTATAATATACACTCAAATGCTATCTTATAAAAGTTGCGATCTATGATTTGCGCAGATCGCATTTCGTAGCCTTTAAGGATTAAGCATCGCAAAATATTATAAGAAATGATTACGATTTGCGTATTAAATGAATTCAGCGTGTGAAAATAGTTAGTGTCATATCAAATAGAATTTAAGATCTTAATGACTTTAAAACGATTGATAGATCTTACGTGCGAGGCCATGTGATATATTAAATTAGGAATTATGAAATATGATTGATAGATTGACATCTTCTCGCATGCATTAGAAGTAAATTATTGATTTACTCTTATAAGACTCCTTATATGTTAAATACGCTTCGCTCTCAGGAAATAAATTACTTGGTTGAAGAAGTTCAAAATGAGCAAAAGAGGCAAGGAAGTCTCTCAAACATCATCCACAGAAGACGCAGATATGTCTTCATTATTTTCAGACACCGTCTGCAACAAACACTATGGCAGTTCGTCATGGGAGGCAATGTACAAACTCTTCAAAGATGAAGGACCAAGTTGATAGATAAAGTTTCTAGTACATGCACTGATTCTACCTCTGATGCAACCCTTTTTGACGTTTCATGCTCGCACATTCACAAAATAGCATCGAGACCAAAGATTCTTCCTTATACATACATGGTTAAGTGGGAAATTGACCACTTAAACATTGAAGATAGAATTTTCAAGAATTCTAGAGGATAGATTATGGGTTCTTTCAAAGCAGAGGATTTAGCAGCAATGTATCATCTACCAACCCCGCAGCAGAGATACGACAATAAGTATGTGCAAACTTTCAAAGAAAAACATCCAGATCTTATCAAAGTCATCCATGAATGGAAGGAAAATGAAGGGAAATTGAAGCAAGATAAGTCTGGTACGTACCCAATTGCATAAATTCCTAATCCTTATTGTTATGCAACTGGTATGTTGTGTAGAATATTTTCCAAGCCTGATAGTACTAGATTTTCAAGAGATTGGGTTCCCCTAATTGACACAATCATCAATTCATCTATTCTAAATTGGGCAAACATTCTATCCAATTACTTAGCCAAACATATCACTAAATATAGGAATAAAAGAAGTGTTTCACTCAGATAAATACCTCCATTTTATATGTCTGCCTATGTCATGGGCGCCATTTGTTTTACTTCTAATTTTCCTACCATGGGCTGGAAATGGACCACCAAAAACCCTACCCCAATTCATATTTACCATAGAGAACTCTGGGATTCTGAGTTCCACTTGCACTTCTATAAAATCTGCTACGGAGTCATATTTCCCATCCATCATATGATTTGCAACAAAAAGGCTCCTAGGGTTTCTAAAGAATCCAATGTAGATATTCTTCTTGTAGCAAGATGGTTTGCTGAAGAAAAGTCCACATATATTAGAATATTTGGGAGTCATGCGTCTCCCCATGTTTTACCTTACTATGTTCCAGATAAATTACTTTCAAAAGAAATACCATATCAACTTATCAACGGTGTCACAAAGCAGTTAAAGGATGGTAAAAAGACTATTTTTCCTACTTTCCCTCTATAGTGTGGCACCTTTGCTCCGGTTAATATTGGCCATACATAAAAAGAGGTTCCCAAGATTCATTTGTTGAGATTGGAATTTATGTCAGGAAGATTATATGATCCTAATGATGTGATTAAAAATTACATCACAGAGCTAAAAATGAAGCCTTTTGTAAAGGAAGAAGATAAATTTGATGATTTCTTCCAAGGCATGGAAAATTTCTCTGGTATTACCAAATACGTTTCTAGTCAATTAAGTCAAGAAGATGCTGAAGCTTTTCAAGCATATAGAAACAAGAGACTAGAAAATGTTCCTTTGAATTTGTTGACTATTGAAGATGAAAAACACACTCCAAGTGTTAGTATAGATGATTAAATGAAAGATATATCTGAAAATGAATCAGGTCAATCACAACTGCAGTTTGATAATTCAGATCAATCTGAGGAATCCGAATCTAGGAAAGCTAATTCAAAAATTGACCAAATTCTTCAAGAGATAGAAGTGTTGTAGAAAACAAAGAACAATGTGAAAAAATTAGATTCAGAAATAGTTCAACATATTCATAGCATGTGAGATCAGTCCAAGTCATCTCAAGTAAAAGGTCTAATCAATTAATGGGAATAATTTTCTGAGGCAATGAATACTCCCAAAGAAAATCCCAATATTGATCAAACATCAAGTTTTCAAACACTAGAACCTTCATAGAAAATAGTTGAGACTGTCAATCCACTACAAACAGTTCCAGTAGTGCATGAGAAACAAATCGTACTGGCCTACCCTACAGATCAGATAGTTTTGCAGATTGAAGATATTCCGTCATTAGACATTTTCTATAGTCCTAGCTGCAAAGTTGTGGTTCAAATAAATAAAAGAAGAAGGATTGATGAAACAACTCAAAAACCAACAGATGAATAAATTGATGTACTTTGGAAGGATTCCTCAAATGATCCCATTGAACATCTAACCAAGTCATTACAATATGCAAGGGCATATGCCACCGCTATTATTGATAAAGCTACTTAGGCTAGAATAATGCTGAAACAAAAGGAAGTCAAAGTACAAGAATTAGAACAGCTGCTAAATGAAGAGAAATCCAAGTCCATTGACCATATCAAAATAAGCACAACTCAATTTCATGAAGATATTGAAAGCCTCAAATTGAAATCTCAGACAGAGCTTAATGAAAAGCAAGCACATATGGAAAGAGTAATGGCTAAATTAAAGAGTCAACCACAGTTAGAAAAATTCATCAAAGAAGCACTTGATGTAAACACTATGTTAAAGAAATAACAACAAATGTTTTGTCACCAAGCTTCCATGATTGATTCTTATTGTGATTCCAATAAGATAATGATTCGGAAAATAACAATTCAGAAACTGGAATGTGAAAGACTTGAAAAGAAAATCGAAGAACACATTCAGTGGCAAATTTCAGACAGAAGAAAACAAGCTAATCTACCACAAATAGATAAGCTTCACAAAGAATTATTATTCGCAGAATGGAGAGCACAAATTAATCAAGTAGAGAAAGTAGCGACCAAGATGTCCAAGAAATCAAATGATATTATTCAGTCTATATGTGATCAATTGCTTAAAACAGAACTTCTTAAAGAAAACACGTTTGATGTGTTTTCAGAAATAAGGGAAGTAGAAATGAAATGGAGACAGAGAGCAGATACACAAGAGAAAATGATCAAAAAATTTAATAAGTTTGATCAGGAAAATTACTATAATTTTCTGATCAAACCTTACCATCAATATCAAACTCTTCAGACTCTTATAGATTTGACAAAAATATCTCAGTCAGTTATCTCAAATGCTATTTTCAACAGACAAATTTGTTTACAGATATCACAGCTAGCTCAGCTTAAAGTAATGCTAGATATTTGTCAACTTCATGATTACACTCAGAAAGAAGGGCAGGATTCACAAAATCAGGATTGTTAGTTCAAAGTTCCTAGATTATTGTTTAAGTTAATTTTTTAGAGAAAGGTTGTTTGAAACATCCTCTACATTTTTGTAATAATTTAATTTTGGTTTGCAGTTAGTTTAGTATTTAAACCCTTCTCATGCATTTAGAGAAGGGTCCAGAATTTTATTGAGAACATTAGCAAATAATGCTTAATGGTAAGTAAGTTTGTGAATGCCTTGATAAAGTAATGGAACACGTCCTTTTCAGTTGTATATCATTTTGTTGATCATTGTTGATGCACTTTTGTATTCTTTGAAAGAATTATTGATAGAAGAGTTCAATGTGGCCTATTATCATTGATCAGATGAATAGATCAGTACACATCTGGTACTATTATCATGTATGCTAATTCTATTTTTGAATATTAGTGATGAATCCAACTTTCATGAATTATATATGAAATCGATTGTTTTTATCTGAAATATCAGTTGCACTATTGTACGATATAAATATAGAAATTAGTTTTTTTTATATATGATCATCAGATATATGCGATATATTTCTCATTTTCTTTTGATTAACTATTTTATCAAGAGAATCATCTTACAAAGTAATAATTCTATTAAATCTGTGATGATTTTCATCATCATAGATTGAATAAATATCATTTTAGATCCCATCAAATTAATATTATCTCGAGTTAGATTAAATTAGGCTTAAATTAAAAGTTTTTCATTTTAGAATAAATTTTCTTTATTTTTTAGTAATTCTTCATGTAAATCCTTTGAGAGAAACCCAACAATCAAGCAAAAACCCAAATCTGGGAAACTGGTCCCATTATATCTAGTCGAAGCCACTATCCCAAACGGAAAAGGAACTGTCTTAAGGTTCGGACCGGGTGGTTATCCCCCCTGTTGTTGCCACAGATTTCAGAGGCCTCAACACAAGGTTATATTAACTTCTTTGTGAGAAATAAGTATACATTTGTTTACATGAAAATAATAACTAATGATGGTAGTATTTTAGAGAAGGGAATATGCGTTGCCCATATTAAAGAAGGGTTATTATGATAAGATCTTGCATGCACAAAAAATAGCCATTGTGTTATAGGGTTATGTTCTTTGCATGGATAGAAAACTATTTAGCTATATTTTTTTAGAAAAAATATATGTGATTACTTTTATGCTATCATAGTTATTATGTTAGTTTCTTTTAGAATAAGATCATGTATATGCAGGCAAGATTTGTATTAGCTTTTGTTGGAAAGAATATACATTTGTATGTGGGAAATGATAGCATGTTGTGTTAGCCTTCATTGGAAAATATTCTTTGGGAAATAAGATGAATCACATGCACAAAAACCATAGTGATGTGTTGGCTTCCTTGGAATATATATGGGTAATGTTGGTATAATCTTTTGAAAAGAAGACATGTACTTTTATGATTTATTAAAATATTTTTATCGAAAAGAAAATATTTTTTTGCATGACCTATTGTGCTATATTTCCTCAAAAAGGAAACATGTGTTGGCATGCTATATTGTGATAATAATTTTGTTGGGAATATTCTTTTGAAAACTATATGCATTTGCATGCATAGGAATGACATTAGATGTGTTAGCTTTATTTACGTATTTGCATGCACCAAAAGTAATAGTTGAAGAGTTAGTTATTTTGATAAAGTTTATGAAATTAACATGTGTAGGTTTTAACCCTGAATAGAAACTATCTACACACGAATATTATAACATAAAATAAACAATAGTGAGAGCATAAAACATAAAACAGATAAACACAGGGATTTTCCCCTAGATCCCAAATTGGGATGACCAACTTGATATTTCATTATATTCCTTTTCGTGTTACAATGCATATATATGCATGTTGAAGCATACATAAACCCTAATCCATTAACCCTAGATTAGAACATAACCATAGTTCCCTTGACTAGATCTACAAAAATACTAGGGGCCGAAAACCATCGTACCCCAAAACCATGTGCAAAATCATGCACAAAACCATGGGCGTGGACTGCCCACCAGAAATTAAGGACCAAAAAATTTTCACCAGGGCGCTGCCATGGACCCCGACAGGGGGGGCTACTGCCCCCCCTGTGACCCCCCCGTTGCGCCCAGCGCAAAGGCGAGGCTATCTCCCCCCCTCTTACCCCCTCGTGCATGACTAGTCGTGGAAATAATATAACACATACCCAACAACATGGACAAAGATCGTAACTGATGTATTAGTTTTCTTTAAAGAAATGTCTGGATAGTTGTAGTGATTTCTCTTGCAATAATGTGTGCATATTCGAGGAAAATATTAGTTAATGTGGTGTTCATTTTATAGATGTGATTTGATGGTTACATTCTTATATCTAGTGCATATGCAGTTTTGTTAAAGGAAGCATGTACCGATGTTTTGCTTGCAATTCATGAATGTACATGAATATATGGTGAAGCATCACTAGTATAGATTTATGGATTGGTTTATTAATATTTTATGTAATCATGATATCAACGTATGCTAACGATAACAATGGTCAGAAAGGATGGTGACTTATGAAAATGATATAATTGTGTTTAACATGGTGACATGTACATAATTAATTTTCCATGCAGTTGATGTGAGATACAAGATGGTCTACTAAAGGAACAACCAGGCCACATAAATATATAGATTTCAGATTTGTGGGTAAACGATATCATGATGATTGTAATAGCTTTAAGCTAGATATTTCGTATTTAAATGACATTTCCTTATAATATTTTATGACAATTGTTAAGGGATGGACTCCCTTTAAGACATTGAGTGAGTGGTGAACACCTTCACGGGCATTTAGTAATAAAATTAAATGTTTGTTGGTTTTCACTCTTACGGGGTTTCTAGAGTATATCGGTGTCTAATGATGTAGTTGTCTATTGTGCTACTTTTATGTTGTGGATTCCTTGAATGAGCATATGTTTATATTATCAAGTGTGTGACTAACTAATCTAGATAAAGGAATCATGAAAATGATGCAAGGTTATGTCAGAAAGTTTATGTCAATATGTGACAATAGTGGTCATTAATGGTTATGTAACTTAATATTCCTCTACTAAAGTTACTCTATGTAATGATGAATAGTCTATCTAATGGTTAATGAGGAATATGGATTAATAATTTGAATAGTTAGTCGTGGGTAAATTGTGTAAAATTTCTCTAACTCCTTAATTTTTCATGCGAGGTTATTGAGGTATGTTACAAGTAGTATCAAAGTGAAAGGTTGTAGCACTAGTGCCTTTGGGAATTCTTAAGAGAAAAATAAATTGAGGTATGCTACTAATGGGCATCAACTCAGATATGAGTCTAACAATCTACATATTGATATATGCATTAGACTACTTTTGACATGAGATGTGTGATTCATGTTTATAACTGAATTGAGTGTAGTAAGTAATAAACTATGCTACAAATATGTGTTCATGAAATTTTAATATCGATGAGGATAAAGAATAATAAAACCTCTATTATGCCTATGAACAATCTTGAACACCCACTAAGGAAAGGGAGAATCAACTACCAGCCTTTGCAGATATGAAAGTATTAATGATACATTTAATGAACATGAATAAAATTACAATGCAATATCGATAAATAATAAATGCATGAATGAAAAATATTTGGAAAGTACTTGAAGAGGATGATATATTTTTTTAAAAGAAAATTGGAAGAACCACTTTAGATGTTACAAATAAACAACGAGTCATGTAATGAGACTTGACTGTAATAGCTAGTTGTTGATTGAGTCTTGTCATGGTTGCATTGAGATGGTTCGTAGCATTGATTAGTTAGTGTTGAATGACTAAATATTAAAACTTAAATGCATGAATTTATTTTGATTCAAGCTTATCATAACTTGTAAATGACTGATTATGGTAGCACTTCATGTGCTGGTCTGTTGGTAACAATACACTATGGGAAACTAGAAATGTTGGATTGTTACCCTAAATTTTATTGAAATTTACACGTTAAAAAATATTTTTATATACCTTTATGCATGTCCGTATTGTATGCATGAAACTAATATGACTGCAAAAGTGAATACTTATTTTCGCTAATGTTTTTGATGAGATTAAGCAGGGGTAGCTTAATGGAAACAAGAAAACATGTGAAGGTAAAATGATCCATAAATGAGAAAGTATAATGTTATGATATGCATGATTTTATTATTTGGAAAATCAGAATGTATACAACCTGTATTTCAGTTATGTTTCATGTTAATATAGATACTGTGGACCCATGTTGAGGGTCAAGTATAAATGCATGGTGTACATAAATGTTTATTTTGTTTTAATGATAGTATGCATATGTTTCATTATGTAAATTACTATGAGAAAGAGTGATAAAATATAATTTTACATTCCCGACAATTGTGAACAATTGTGAAAGTCTAGGAGGCCTTGGGTTGATGGAAATTGCCTACCCAAAGGGGTTTATGGCGCTTTCCTGCCTACATTTCCACTCCCTGTGGATAATATGATCTCAATAAGGGAAAATAGTTGGCCAATATGGTAAGAGGGGAAAAAGCCTATGGAAACTCTATTGATTTGGAGCCTGTTGGAGGAGACCCAAAAATTCTTCATAGATGGGATGTTGTCAAAGGAACAAGCAGGATAGTGCCAAGAGGAATCCTGTATTGGAGCTTTCTTGGTCATTGGAATTATTGAGCTGGTTTTCCAGTGAAATTATAGAATGGACCAAGTATGGTATTTGTTAGAGAACTCTCTGGATGTGAAAATGACGAGATTTAGTTGTGAAAACTAGTTCCCATTGGTTGGGAGGAGAATTCTTTTTCCCATTGTGGTTTTCATATAGCAACAAGCTAGCTAATTAGTTATGTGTTGTATTAAAATGAATTTTCTATATGATTGTGTAAATATTTTATGCACATTTGGACATGAAAGGATCCTAGTGCTCGAAAAATACTTACTGGAAGTATAAGTTCCTTTATTTTATTACTAATATTTTGAATGTCTTAGCAGGGGATAAGACAATATGAACTTGGTGCATTTATTGACCATTTCGATGATTAGAGAGTGTTAGGTTCCCTCTTAGTATTTTTAGAAGTATTGTGTGGATGTCTTTAGCGGGAGCTAATACAAGCATGCACGTGGTGTGGTGATTTATCATTTTGACGATTAGAGGGTTGGTTCTCTCTGGGTACTTGTGGAAGTATTGTGGTTAAATATCAATTGATATTGCATAATTGAATGATAGTTAAAATTATTTATTTTATTGAAAATGTTGTGACTAATGTGATTATTTTGGATTTGTTATTCGTACATTATAAGATGATTTCCATGGATTGTTAATGGGTTGTCAAACCATTTGAGTGTTGGCATAAAATTTACCATGACTTCCAAGAATAATTGGTAAGTAATGCTAAGTTGATATAGAGATTATGTTTTGCTTCTATGAATTTTAATAATGAACAAGTGATGGAAAGTTTAATTTGCATATTTTCGCACCTATAAATTCTTACAACTATTGAATTTTATTATGCAATAACATTATTTTTTTTTCTTATTGATATTTCTTGGAATGAAATCCTTCATTTCAAAACGGGAATGATCCCATTTTGGGTAGTTTATACTATTATATCATGAGTGAAAGTTAAAGTCCCAGTGAGAGATGAGAATCGAGGATGGTGCTCACTTTAAGGGGGGGAGTATGTAATATCCCTACAATACAAACTCTTTTAAATTCATATATTTATAAAATAAATATATTATTATTGTAATATATGACTAATTTTTTCATTAATATTTAGTTAAGGTGGACGTGGTTGTAACTACCAAAAGGAATTGCCTAGTCAGTTCCCAAACATTGTTGGTCTTTATGGTGGGGTGGTTTCAAATACTCAATTTTTCTTTGGCAATATCAAGAAATAGTTAGAATATACTTTTAATGCTCATAAAACTAAATTTAAGGAAGGTATGAGAAAAGTGAAATGAATATGGAGTTTCGTGGAGGAAAAAAAAACCTTATATGGAGGAGAAAACATGCAAATGAATTTGCAGAGACTATGATAAAATCATTGGATATGGAGGAAGAAGACTATGAAAAATAAAGAAAGATTCTTCACACAAAACATAAGTGTTTTGTTCATTTATTTCTTAAAATATAGCATGGCTAAATTAATCTTGTGAAATTGCATGATTTATTTGAGTAGAAGTTAAGCCAACCTAGTTGTTGTCTTAAAATATTTTCCAATCTTTTGTTTTATGCATAAATATGGGTTAAAAAGAACAAAAACTTGCATATAAAAATATAGAGAACTATTTTAGTTCATGAAAAAGATTAAATGAGAATCATGTGCATAAAATGACAAGTAGCCAAGCTTCTTGAAAATAATTTGTGATTTTTCTTTTTATAGTTTTTTGAAAAAGGAATACATGCATGCACAAAGTTAATAATTATTTTTCGAAGTTTTTTTGAGAAAGAAACACTTATCTTCACGAAAAGAAAATTTATTGTGTTAGATTTTATTAGAAAATAAATATGAACTTTCATGTATAGAAGGAACAACTTTGGTTTTAGATTTCCTCGAAAGAAAACACACATGAAACCTGCACACAAAAAGATTAAATAAATCATGATATTTTTCATGAAAAAAATGAATGCTAAATTTTCTTATGAAAAGAGAAAGAAAATAAGCTATTTCATTAAATAAATGGTTTACAAGAAATTATGAGAGAAAATTAGATAATTAATTTCCTTGGAGATATTAACATGATTCATATAGATTCTCAATAGGAATATGTGCACAATAATAATATCCATTATATTGGAATTCTTGAAATAGATTTTTATGTTAATTCTTGAAAAAAAAAATATTAGAGTGAAATTTCTCTACATACATTATCATATTCTTGGGAAAGAGAAAAATTAATTATATTAATTTTCTTGGAAGGGTTTTCATGAATATGTATGCATATATTACCCATATTTTTTATTTAGACACTGCAAGGATTTGAGTGTAAAAATAATTGCATAGGATTTTTGTTCATGAATTGATGAAAAATAATGTTTTTTTTCTTAAAAGATGCATAATATGAATATTGTTCATACAAGAACAAGAACACATGCTTGTTTCTTGAAATAATATGTGAATTGAAGTAAGGGTCATCGTGTAAATAAAATACATGTTGAATGCACAAAAGGGTAGTCATTGTGATATATATAATATGTTTTTTTCCTGTAGATAAAGAAAGTTATTATGTTAATTTTCTTGAAAATATTGTGTGGCTAGATGAATTGTGTTATTTTCTTGATTTAGGTGCCGAAAAATTTAAGTTAACCTTGTTGTTGTTGCCCTTTTTTTGATTTAGGTGCATAAAAGTTTAAGTTAACCTCGTTGTTGTTGCCCGGTTTTATGCATAAAAGATGATTATCTATGGTAATTTCTTGAAAGGGAAGCATGAGAAACTTGCATGTAAAGATAGAGAAGCAAGGTTATATTAACTTCTTTGTGAGAAGGAAGTATGTATTTTTTTTACATGAAATTAATCGCTAATGATGGTAGAATTTTAGAGAAGGGAATATGTGTTGCACATATTAAATAAGGGCTATTAAAATAAGCTCTTGCATGTATAAGGAATAACCATTGTGTTATAGAGTTATGTTCCTTGCATGGATAGAAGAACTATTGAGCTATATTTTTTTAGAAAAAATATATGTGATTACTTTTATGCTATCATAACTATTATGTTAGTTTCTTTTGGAATAAGATCATGTATAAGCATGCAAGATTTGCATTAGCTTTAGTTGGAGAGAATATACATTTGTATGTGGGAAAGATAGCATTTTTTGTTTGCCTACATTGGAAAATATTTGTTGGGAAAGATGATGAATTACATGCACAAAAACCATATTAATGTGTTGGTTTCCTTGGAATATATATATGGGTAATGTTGGTATAATCTTTGGAAAATAAGACATGTATTTTTATTATTTATTGTATTAGTTTTATGAAAAATAAAACATGTTTTTGCAGTCCCTATTATGCTATATTTCCTCAAAAATGAAACATGTGTTTGCATTCTCTATTGTGTTAAGCATTTTGTTGGGAAGATTCTTTTGGAAACTATATGCATTTGAATGCATAGGAACAACATTCATTGTGTTAGCTTTCTTTGTGACTTTGAATGAACCAAAAGTAATAGATCAAGGTTTAGTTATTTTGATAAATTTTATGTAATTCGCGTGGAGGAAGATCATAACTAATGTATTAGTTTCCTTTAAAGGAATGTCTAGATAGTTGTAGTGATTTATCTTGCAAGAATGTGTGCTTAGTCGAGGGAAATATTAGTTAATTTGGTATTTATTTTCTAGACGTGATTTGATGCTTAGATGCTTATAACTAGTGCATATACAGTGTTTTTATAGGAATTATGTCACGATATTTTTCTTATAATTCATGAATGTACATGAATAGATGGTGAAACATCATTAGTGTAGATTTATGGATTGGTTGATTAATATTTTAAGTAATCATGATATCAACATATGCTAATGACAATAATGGTAGGAAAGGATGGTGACTTGTGCAAATGATAGAATTGTGTTCAACATTATGGAAGGTACAAAATTAATGGTCCATGCAGATGATGTGAGCTACATGATGGTCTACTGAAGCAACAACCAGGCCACAAAAATATAAATATTGAATGTTTGTGGGTAAATGATATCATGATGATTGTAATAGCTTTAAGCTAGATATTTTGTATTTAAATTACATTTCCTTATAATATTTTATGAAAATTATTAAGGGACGAACTCCATTATCATCCATTGAGTCGAGTGAACTCCCTCGCGAGCATTTAATAATAAAATTAAAGGTTTGTTGGTTTTCACCCTTCGTGGTTTCTAGGGTATATCATTGTCTACTAATGTACTTGTCTATTTTGCTACTTTTATGTTGTGTATTTCTTGCATGAGCAGATGTTTATAATATCAGGTGTGTGATTAACTAATCTAGTTAAAGGAAACATAAACTGATGCAAGGTTACATCAGAAAGTTTATCTCAATATGTGACAATAGTGGTTATTAATGGTTACGTAACTTAATTTTCCTCAATTAAAGTTACTCTATGTAATGGTGGAGATTTTATATAATGGTTAATGAGGAATCATGATTAATAATTTGGATAGTTACCTGTGGGAAATTGTGTAAATTTTCTCTAACTACATACATTTTTTCATTCGAGGTTACCAAGGTATGTTACAATATGTTACAATGTCATTTACAAGCAACATGGTTTATAAAGTCTATGCTTTATAATTTTTATTTATATTATGTTATTAGAAATCCGTTTTTCTTATTATATTATATTATATTATTTTTTTGTTTACTCAAGATGGCTATACATATAACCTTTGCTTTAGGGGCATTTAAGCCATCAAAATTACACAAGGATTGTACCCGGCCTAGGCCAGACCAACCCTTAACATGCTTGAATTTTTGTCCATGGAATTTCGAATCGAGGGATTGTACCTAGCCCAGGCCAGACCAACCCTTAGCATGCTTGGATTTTTGCCCATAAAATTTCGAATCGGTGACTTTCACATCACAAAATGCCTTAACAATACACTCCATCACAATTTATTCTAAATGACATGAACTAATATATTATATTATATTATTAGAAACTTATATATATAATTTGTATTAAAAAAATAAAATAATTTTTTATTGAAATATTATAATATTTAAAAGTAATGTTTCTTTTTAATTAAATCACATTTTATTTTCATATAATTTTTATTAATTTCAAAATATATATAATTATAAAAATAATTTCAAAATATTATTTATCAAATTTATATTTTTAATAATATAAAATTAAATACTTTATTATTAGTCTCATAAAAAATTTATGAACATATTCTATCATGGAATTCAATTAATTAGCTTATATTGTTGATGGTTATTAGATATTGAACACTCAAGTTTAAAACGTGATGGTCCAATAAAATTCATATATCGATTTTAATATATATAAAACAAAATAAAAAGTATGCATATTATTTTAAGAAATTAGTTATTCCCAAAATGAATAATCAAATTAAATAAAATATTCCCCCAGTCCGTCAAATGAAAAGGATATTCCTTGGATTTTCGCATCCCTCCAAATATATGTAAATTAAAAATTAATAAAATTTGAACCATTCCACGCGATAAAGTTTGAATGCACCATTCGGTCAATTGAAAAGATATCACTTTTTTATTTTGGCTTCTTTTCAAAATATGTAAATTAATTTAATCAATGCTTTTCAATATATAAGCTTATAAAATTATTTCATAAAAATAGTAGCATATTCATATAAACATCAAAATAATTATTTTATATTTTATATTTATATTAGTATGATTACATTATGGGGTTGTTATAGCTAAAAGTTTTATTAAAAAAAAATAATAATAACAAAAAAATATTGCAATATTAAAAATGTATGACTAATACATACATTTATTTGATTCACTAAATATAAAAAAGTTATAGGTCAATTTTAATATGAGGAAAAAAAATTACACATATTTTTTTTTAAACTCGACCATTTTGCCAAATAAAATTTGCTTATATATAAATGAATGTTATAAATAATAATGAAGAACTTATCATTGAGAAACTTATTAAAATTAGAATAATCTCAAATTCCTAGGCCGATGCACACATTTACTTGATTAACTAAATATAAAAAAATTATAAGTCAACTTTAACTTGAGAAAAAAAAGTACACATCTTGTTGTAAAAATAAACTATTTTATTAAATAAAATTTGATTATATATAAATGAATGTTCTATAAATAATAATGAGGAACTTATCATGTAGAAACTTATTAGAATTAGAATAATCTCAAATTGTTAAAAAATTTGTGAGCTAAGAGCCACTTAGTACAAAATTAATTTCTTAAATTTATTGAAAGTAGTGGACCATTTTGTTAAATAAAATTTGCTTATATGTAAAGATTTTAAGATATATAATTTTTTAAATTAGAAGAATATTTTAAATTAAATTTTTGAAAAAAATGTCAATTTTGAAAAAAAGTAATAAGTGCGATTTTTAATTCAAAATAAATTTAAAAAATAATAAGTGAAAAAGATTATTTTCACAATAACAATAGTTTTTAGAATATATAATATCAATTTTTTTTCTACTTACAAATTTTTAATATATATTTATGATACACATCTTAGAAAATAAAGAGAGAAAGTAAGAATTTTTTTTAAGCTCAGCCTTGACTATCCAATTCTAAAATATTCGCAAAATGAATAATCAAATTAAATAAAGTTCCTTTATTTAATATGCATATTAAATAAAGTATGCGTATATAAAATTAGTTAATTATTTTAATTTAATGTAGAGATGTGACAAATCCTAAATATTATTACATTAAAAGAAACATTGATTTATTATTGGTTGGGGTTAAGTTATCTTTACAATAATTTCAACAAGATGCATTATATCTTAGAAGAAAGGTTTAAGAAACAATTGTCAAAATGCTATATTATTATGTTGGACAACTTTTTTTAATTTTATTAAGATGTAGAAATTGTATTTTATGAATAGTTTTAATTGGAGAGATATGCAAAAAAAAATTTATATTCAATATTATATATAATATTTAAAATTATTATTTGAAAATATATCATATTAAAAATATATTTTTATATCAATTGTAAATAAAATATTTTAATATTTATTTATTTTTTATAGAATTTATTATTAGTTTAGATTCATCTCAATCTTTATCTATTAAGTGTCGAGAGATCAAATATTTCAAGGTGTAAACCTCTTTTTTTGGTGCAAAACTTGAAAAATGTTTGCATCTCGAGAAATTTGATCCCTCTCGAAGCTTGATAGATCTAGAGTTAAGATGGATCTAGTTTGGTTTTAGTCGTGTTCGGTCACACAAAATTTGTTGAACATCTAATTATTTTGATCATTTTAAATATGCTAAATATATATAAGATTAATTTGGTGAGTTTAATTTTAAATTTGCTTAGTTACCTTAGTTTTTTTGAGATGATAGAGACTCTTAGTAACTTGAATGATGAAAAATGATGAAATAATAATTCTCACTACAAAGTAACAATGTAACAATGTTGAATGATGGAAAATGTGAATAATAAGAATACAATTAACTACAAACAATCTTTATTGCAATCAATCTCAAACTATTTTCTTCTACTGTTCTTATTGGCACACCTATTAGTTTTTCCATTTTCTCATATCGATCATATGAAAAGGGTAGTTGAAATCATAGACCATTCAAATATTTAACTCAAACTACTATAGTAAACATCATGCCTTGTCTCTGTTTCTCTCCAATATTATAATAGTTTTCTCCAAAGTCAATCATTGTGAATTATGGAATTTTAAACCCAAAATAATTTCAATAGTAGCTATTTTCCATTATCACATTTGAATGTAGAGTGATTAACAATGTTAAATGATGGAAAATGGGAAGAATAAGAATGCATTCAATTACAAATAGTTTACAACTTCGGGAAGCAAAAATTTCGGATAAGTGAACATTTTATTTCGGATGAAAATTAAAGTATTATATTTATGTTTGAATTATTTTAACATAGAAGTGAATTCATGTCATGAATAATTTTTATGTACTTACACTAAGAGAGAGTATTATGTTTTGGGGGTGACAGGAAGAGACAAGGCGAGATAGAGATATAGATGGAAGGGGGGAGAGAGGGAAGAAGAGAGAGGAAAAGATAGGGAGGGAGGTATATATATATATATATATATATATATATATATATATATATATATATATATATATATATATATATATATATATATATGGAAAGAGAGAGAAAGAGAGAGAGTATGTTTGGGGGGTGAGATAGGGAGATAAAGAAGGAAAGACAATAGGAGATAGATATATTGATGGAGGGGGAAGATATGTGCTTACATTGAAATAAATGCACAATAATAATCTAATTACTTTTAATTTATTGTATATCATACATCTAGTTTCATCAAAATCAAAATCTACACTGAAATCAATGCATCTAGTGCAAGCAATCAAATATGATTAGAAATAAAAATCCACATTGAAATCAATGCATCTAGTGCAAGTAATCAAATAGGATTAGAAATAAATATCTACATTGAAATAAATTAATCTAGTGAAATAATTCAAATATGATTAGCAATCAATATCTACAATTAAACCAATGCTTCTAGTGAAAGAAATCAAATAGGAGTAGAAATCAACATCTACAATGAAACCAATGCATATAGTGTAAGGTATTAAACAAGATTAGAAATTGATTTCTACATTTAAATCAATGAATTTAGTGTAAGGTATTAAATAGGATTAGAAATAGACATATGCATTGAAATCAAAGTATCTAGTGTAGGTGATCAAATAGGATTATAAACCAATATCTACACTAAAAGAATGCATCTAGTGCATGCAATCAAAGAGGAGTAGAAATTGAAATCTACATCAAAATAAATTCATCTAGTGTAAGGTAATAAATAGTATTATAAATCGACATCTACGCTTAAATAAATGCATTTAGTGCAAGTGATCAATTAGTATTAGAAATAAACAACAAAACAGAAATCAATACATCCATTTTAGTGAAAAACCAAAATATTCATGAATTTCTAGATCTAACTTCTATGACAGCATTTTTCTTTGTGTGTCTCTTTATTCATCCCTCTCTTTCCACCTTCCATTCTGTGTCTATCTCCCTCCCTCTCTCATTATCTCTCTCCCCTACCTCTCTCCCTTGTATCTCTCTCTTCCTCTCCCTCCCCTTCTCTATATTTCTCCTCTTCCCTCTCTTCCCAGTCATCTATATTGATACCTCCCTCCATCTCTCCTTATTTGTATCTCTATCTCAACCCCCAAAACACATCTCTCTCTCTCTCTCTCTCTCTCTCTCCATATATATCTCTATTCCTCCCTCCATATCTTTGTCTCTCTCTCTTATTCCCCCTCACCCCCTCCATCTATATCTCTATATCCCTTTGTCTCTTATTTATATCTCTATATCATCCTGCAAACATACACACACCCTCTATCCATATTTATCTATCTATCTATCTATCTTTCTATCTCTCTTATTATCCCTCCATATACCCCCCTTCTCTCTCTCTCTCTCTCTCTCTCTCTCTCTATGCCCCCTCCATGTATATCTCTATCTCCCATTGTCTCTCTATCTCAATCCCAAAACATACACACTCTTTGTCTATATATATCTATCTATCTCCCTCTCCCCTTCCCCCCCCCTCTCTCTCTCTCTCTTCCACTTTTCTCTCCATATATATCTCTCTTCCTCCCCCTCTCTTATTCCCTCTCTCATCCCTCCCTCTATATCTATATCTCCCCTCCTCTCTCCTTCTCACCACAAAAAAATACACAAACTCTCTCGATACCTATATATCTTAATATCCCTCCCTCTTCCCCTCCCTCTCTCTCTTCGTCGTCTATCTCTCTATATTACCCTTGTGTTGGCTTGAGGGGTCCTGACCCAGGTTCGAAGGTTAAGGTTTTCCATTAAACCCCTATACTACTGGCCCTTTCGGCAGTGACCTGCTTGCGCAGGCCAAAGTCTCACCTGAAGCAGTATGGGAGGGTGTTGTTACTAGGTTTCCGCACCCTAAGAGAGAGAGAGAAGGTAAATCAAACCATTTGAAAACTATCAGATTTACGCATTCAAAGGTCGTTTGCGGGACTTTCAATGATTAACCAGAGTACAATTTTACCAGATTTATATAACAGGCTCGCATCCACGTGCGGACAGCCAAGTATAAGCATAAAACAATATATTCGCAGCAGAATTAATCAGATTGCAGATACAGTTATCATAACATAGATAATTCACAGCTCATAAAAACATATCATTCGTAGTTCGTAACAAAATCACATATAATTCTAGTCCACAATAACCATAACCAGATAGATCAAACAACATCAGATATCCACAATACTTCGCATATATTACTTATCAAAAAGTCTCTTACATACCCCAAAACCCACCTGTGCACACAGCTAACAAGGTCTACACACAGCAGGACTGAGGATCTCCGCGCACGCAGCCAGCAGGAGTCCTTTCCCCAAAAACCCAAACAGATCTACTAATTTTCAATTCGCATTAATATTAATCCCAGATCTAATAGTTCGCACTTAGCATCAATATTTATTCATTCCTACCTATTGACTCAAAAAGGTTCAGCTATTTATAGTACTTTAGCCTACGCATCCAGTGGTCTACCCTTGGCCCGCTTACAATGTATTAGGGGCTTTGACCGGCCCCAAAACCCCTCTGCTAGACTAAATATAATAAACAATTTACAAAATGGACCAGATTCACAACTTGCAGGAGACCTTGTTCCAACAGTCCCCCAACACAATCTTGTGACTCATCTCGAGTCACAGTGGTTGTGGGGTCTCCACATGTGCACGCAGTGCATTGATAGCTGCGACTAGTGGTGACAACACCTCTAGACTCTGAGTAGCAATGCTCTGTGAAATGTCCATGAGATTTTGTGATGTCGGTCCTTCTATCATCGCAATAATGCTCTCAAGTGTCTGATTTAGTTGCTTAACAGCAACATCGGCATCTTATGATAGCTAGAGGGCTGCAGCAGTCCAAGGCTTCAAGTGTTGTCTGAGGACGTCCTTCTTATGCCAGAGTTCCTCAATCTCTTCTTGGAGGGAGTTGCTGGTCTACAATCGCGCCAAATGATGTGCAGGACTAAGGTAGGTAATGTAGCCTTGATCTGCTCGAAAGCTTCCTCCTTCTGTCGCAAGTCCTGATTGATTTTCTGGAGGACCAGATCGTGCTGGATCTTGGTCCATAACTGCAGAGCTGTCTCGAGAAACTAGGCACCCTGAGAAATTTGTCCTATAATGGTGTCCGTAGATGCAGTCACCAATGCAGCACGCTGGGCGCATACCTCCAGGGGTGTCTCGAGCTGCAGTTTGGCCTTCAGGTCACTGATTTGCTGCTCCAGCTGCGTCTTAATGACCTACATTTATGTCCTGGACACCTTCAACGCTGCAACCAATCCTTAAACTTTAACCCAAGGTGTGGTTGTTGCTAGGATCTCTTCTATAACCTCCGTGCAGAGCTATTGGATCAATGTTTCAAGCTCCGCCTGCTACGAGATAGCGAGGATCACTTCTGCGTTCTGTTGGGCAATGGTTTGCTCGGCCATACTAAGCTGTTGGTGTATTTTCTGGTCGAAACGGTGGATCTCCTGGAACACGATGGTGTGAAGGCCCTGTAATGCCTCGTGGGGTAGCTTGGCCAGATCCAACTACATCCCTATACCTACTTGGAGTTGGATTCCTATAAGGGCAGAGCTAGGCACAGAGCATAGACGACTTTCTTCCGTAGCTAGCGCTGCACTGCTAGTTGCCAAGGGAGTCCGTACATGACTTACGTTGGTCTGCAACGTATCTGTTTTCAATTGGAGGGTGCAAAGCTCAACCTCGATGGTGGTGATTGTAACCTTCTGTTGTTCCTCTATGACTGCACACTTATCCTTTGTAGCCAGTGTAACTGCGTCCGTGATTTTCTCAAGGTCACCATCAGTTAGTGTGACCTCCGCATCATATTCCTTGCGTTGGGTGCACTACTTCTTTCGGGACCCTTTTGCAGGCTCGCCTAGCTACTTCATACCCTGGGTTGAGGTGGTATATTTTTCATTCAACCCTCTCATGCACAGGTATAGCTTTGAATCAACCTAAGTCCCAGCCTCTACATCCGTTTCGGCAGTCTATAGCGACTATGCGTCCTTTTCCGCAGCTGCGTCTGAGCCCTTACGGCTAGGTCCCGCGGCCTCCTTTAGGTTGACAGGTGGGGTCACTTCTGTCGCACTGGTCCCTTTGGTGCCCTTTTTCCAGTTTTTAGGCCACTCCTCCACATAGGGAGCCAGAGCGCAATTGTCCTATTAATTTCCTTGTCCTCAGGCCCAATCTCCATGATTTCTGCAATTTCTGGCTATGTAGTTGCCAAAGCTTTTGCACAGTTAGTAGCCATCATTTTAGCATGGAAAAGGAATCTCGATTCTGGGGGACTAATGGCAGTAGGAGTGGGTTGATCAGTCACGAACATAATGCTACAGGCCCAGAGAACCGTGTAGCATAAAGAAAATACATACCGGTTAGGGAAGCGATACGAAACCCTTGTCGGAGCTATTCTTCCTACTTTATAGTGTATGCGGTCATCCAATGGTAGGGTAAACCTCACCTAGAACTTACCATCAAGTAAATAGTAAAAAATCTGAAGGAATTGCCTCATTAATTTCCATCCACCTACTCCATTCGACGGTAACTTTTCCTTTTTACAAAATTTTACTGTTTCAGAGGCTATTTTCCACTCCTTATGTGCACTCAGTGTACCTGCTGATCTTGGACGAACTTCCTGCGCCTCCTGCGCATCCTTCCTCAACACACGCTTGTTCCCTAGGTACTTAAAAACCAAAGACATGTTCTTCCAACATGCATAATCCCAATATAACTGAACCACCTTCGCAAACAATTTTCTCAGAGGTGTTGTCATTAGTGTGTACTGTCGAACGAACTTCCTGTAATAACCTGCATGGCCAAGGATTGAACACAATTGTTTCTTTGTTGTATGAGTATCCACTTCTTCAATCTGAGCCAACGTAGGGTGCATCTCAATGCTACCCATTCGCAGCCTAAGCGACCTGGTAACCATGCGCATCCCTTCCAATTATGATTTAGAGGCAGCTTTGTGGATCATCCTTACCCTCTTTTGGGGCCAGGCTATGGTAATCGACCATACTTAGTACCTGTGCTTCCCACATGGGTACTTCAGGTGCGATACATAGGTGTGATTCACCCCATGCTACATTGTCAATTTTCTGTAGAGCTACGTCCAACGCCTCTGTCTCGCCTACAAACCCAAATGTTCCCAGAAATTAATCCCTCGAAGCCTCCTAGTGGCGGGTGCGCTGGTGGAGCTCCACATCTAAGTACCATGCGGTGGGAAGTGGTCCCAAGGCATGAATAAGCAGATGAACCCACTCCAATGTGTTCTATCGCACCATTATTTTATCCAAGCGACCAGATATTCGCATGGATTTTCGGGTCCAAGGAACATTTCGATTCGCATGTCAGCTGGGGCCTCAAATCATAGGATCAACATATTCCAACACTACTCCAAATCTTGGAATGCCTCCTCATGCGTTACCCACCATTGCGCATGTGATCCTTGCATGGCCATATTATAGGCACATAGCCATTGTTATTGGGGAATCTTGGCTTCAGATGCCCGCAAAAAGTCCCTAACATTAACAGAACCATCGAAATAAGGTAGATCTCTTACCTCCGAGGAGATGCAGCAAAACTTCTTCGTGATTCGAAGACATCTTAGCACAGAGACATCATGTAATTGGTTTTTCCAGATCTCCATCTCCCCATCAGAGTTGGAGAAACATTCGTTGTCCTTCTCCCAGCAGAGTACCCCCTCCTATGTGGGGTTGATCCAGTCTTCATCTCGTGCAGTCAACTTATAGATGTGATATACATCCTCTTTTTCATACACTGGTTTTGTGTATCGTTCACCCTTCGCCAGATCTAATGGTACTATTACCCTTATACCGTTATTCTCAAATACCATGCTTCTCTTCTTTAGTTCAATGATGCCTCCCATATTGATGGCCCAATCCAATACTAGGAGTGCAGGATAGGGTTCCACATCTTCGACAATCTGAATTACTTCAAAGTCAGCCCAGACCTTAACCCCTGCGATATCCACCACAATATTCAATAGTCTCCCATGCGTTGCCAAGTTTTTTTAGGTAATACATTCGCATCCAACCCGAGGTCCAAAATAGCCTGATCCATCTCGTAATCGCCGATCTACACAGTCAACTGAATCTCCCTGCTGGTGCATTTCTTATACCTATAGAGTTTATGTACATCCTTAACTTCTGGAGGGAGGATAGGTCATGTTGCGCAGCTATCTATCAATTCCTAAAGATTTTCCACAACCCTCGGATTGCGCAGAAGCTTCATACATGCTTGTAAAAAGGGTTTGACCTCCTCATCTACCTTGAGGTCCTCAGGTGGCTGTGAAGTAGATGCCTCTACCTCGTTAAAGTCCTTTCAAGATGCGATAAATGGTTCTTTCTCCTTTCTTAGATCCAACCCTTCCTGCTTGATAACTACTGGTCGAATCAGAGGATCGGTTGCAGTTTTCTCCCCAGGCCCCCCGGTGGCCATCCCACTACGTGTTATGACATTTACACTTGGATATTTGTCTCGTAGTTTGGCCTTAACCCTCTGCACATTCTGTGTAGGTGTCGGCTACTTTTCCTTCATCTTCACTATCAATACTAGACAGTCTTCAATTGCATGGTCCAGCTGCTTGCAATACTGGAAGGTTTGTCTTGTGGGGTTTGGACAGTCCCTGGAAAGTGCCCTACCTCTCCACAGTTATAACAGATGAGTTTCCCTTGTCCCTGACCTGTGCTTCCACCTCTTCCACCTCCCCTGCCCCTTGTTGGGGATCCCCTTGCACTCGAGAGCGATCTGGGTGAAGATGGGTCCGACTGAACCCTATAGATATTCCCCTTATCGATCATTAAATCATACGTCTGACAGTTTTGTTCATCATGTCCTACTGACCTGCAGAACCTACACCATTGTTGTTTTACTTCTGGGACGTACGCACCAAGGCATGGACAATGGTTCATGTCATGCAGCCCTACAACGCATTAATCATTGCACCATAGTGCCAGCCCACTTGGTCCTGCCATTTCCCTAGGGTGCAGCGGACTAGGTCCCCCAACCTGTATGTAGTCTATTAACAATGAGTAGTTATGTTTGGTGTGACCATTCATCCTGCAATGTATGCACCATCTTTCCGGGCTAGCCTCTGTGCCTCGCTCCTTTCGTAGGTTTTGTATCTCCATGTGCATCGCCTCCAGTTGTCCTTGGATTTACTGGATGCCTATTTAGGCATCGTCTCTGGGTGCAGCTTCTAACTTCATAGCGACCTCCAGGGCTTTTTCCAGTGATTCGAAAGTTTCGTGACCCATGGGTACACGCAAGTGAGGCAACAACATAGCAATGAACCACTCTATGTGTTGTCAGTCATCATACTAAAATCCTCCTTCCCTGATCACCTTCTTTAGCCGTTGATTAGCATCCCATACAGATTCAGAAGACCCTTGTTTGAACCATTTGTTAGCTTGAGGGGTCCTGACCCAGGTTTGGAGGTTAAGGTTTGCCAACAAACCCCTATACTACTGGCCCTTTCGGCAGTGACTTGCTTGCACAAGCCAAAGTCTCACCCGAAGCAGTATGGGAGGGTGTTGGAACTAGGTTTTCGCACCCTGAGAGAGAGAGCAGGTAAGTCAAATTGTTCGGAAACTATCAGATCTACATAGTCAGAGGTCATTCGTAGGACTTTCAATGATTAACCAGAGTACAGTTTTACCAGATTTATGTTGGAAATATTTTCATTGATGGCAAAGGAATTGGCAAAGACAAGAGCAGCACCTAAACTATCCATAAGGCAAAAGAGACAGAGAGGTAGCAGAGGTAGCAGATGAAACAGAGGAATTAGAGATAGAACAGTAGAGTTGAATTAGGGGATTAATACAGTTTGCAAAGGAGATGAGAGAGAGCTGCTAGGAAGAGACAAGGTAATAGGTTGAAGGACAAAGTGAATATCTGGCCAAGATTTGTATATGTTAATGAAGAACTGTGACATTGTAATCTGGAATATATATGACCTGTGTGATCAATTTCATAATGGGCAGAAGATACCTACGGTATCCGGAGAGGAATGAAATCATTGTTGTAGAATTAGGGATATGTGTATTATATGTATTGACTGATGTAATTCTTGAGTGGAATCCCCTGAATCTCTATATGAGTCTCTGCGTATGGAGTTAAAATTGAAATCCTGTTGAGGATTCATGGTGGCAGAGATATGAGGTTTTTGAATGTACAGGTAGAAGCGGAACTGTGACAGGATAGAACTCTGAAATGGAAGGTTCATATGTTATATATACCATAGCAGAATTAAAGAATGACATTGAATTTTCACGAGTTAATGTTTGTAAGAAGAAAACTACATTTATTCGTTGATTATTGGAAATCCTGCCAAAGATAGACCAGAGTTATATCGCAAACCCAGAGTAACCCTTTGGAATCATGAACGGAACCTTGAGTGAAGGGTGGAACCATGAAGGAGGAACAGTGAAGGTGGTTTATGGTTCTCATCACACTACTTTCAACGGGCAAGCAGTATTCAGGAGGTGGGGAGCGATTCCATAGAATGGGCGACACGCGTCCCTGTACGATTTTACAAAACCACTTTTCACTATGTTCCATCGCGTGTTATAGTTCGACCTAGGACGCCCAGCGATATCGTTGAGCGCCGTTGATCTAGGAAGGGGTCATCGGACGGTCGTCATTTTTTGAAGATGCACGAAGATTAACACAGGTACGGCGAACCATCGCACGTTAACGTTCGGCATCAGAGGTCGAGCGATATGTATATACGTCGTTGATCTGGAAGCTTGCTAATCTAACGGTGATCGAACGCTGGACTTGCGCGAAGTTTACTGTGGTACGATGGGCATATTGGATTGGCTATTGACTATGTCTGTGGGCCCGGGGTCAAAGGTCTATCGTAAGATTAATTTATTTAGAAGCATTGGATATTTCTATAAAATTTGAAGGGTTAAAATTTAGACATAAGGCTTGAGAATTCAAAAGTTGTAAATATATTTATTTGTCAATTTCTTTAAAATTGATAAATAAAAATTAAAAAGAGATCAAAAAGCCCCATAGGATAAACTAAAAGGAATACCATTAGCTGTTCGTGGTTTTGACTCATGGTTTTAATAAAGGAAAAAATATATAAGGAGAAGAAAAAATAGAGAACGGTGTGCATTGTAAGGGTCGTGAATAAAAATTTCTCCAAAATAATATCTGTATGGGCGAGCTCCTTTCTTAACCGATAAATCTAAAACTACGATGCACCCATGAATATAATGATCTGACGATGATGAATCTCTGGTTTTAATGACGGACGAAATCGTGAAGAACTGGTGTGAGTATACAGAAAATAAATAAATCTAGTGACTTACAAGGTATGTCCTATGGAAACTGGTGGATCCAGTATGAAAATTGATGAAATGTGGTCTACAGTGGTGCTGAGGGTCAAAGCCTTCAGAGAGGGGGTTGTAGCTCCCTTCCACCAGTAGTTGGTAAACGAGAGCAGGGGGTAGTAGCTCCCTTCCAGGAGAGGCTGGTAAACGAGAGAAGGTTGTAGCTTTCTGCAGGTGGGTGCCTGCGTGCTGATATAAGTCTTCACCAGCATATATTGTAAGAAGTTTTCTCTATAATAAATATTGAAGACTGAGATTACAACAGCGGTGGTTTTCTCCCGAATTGGGTTTCCACCTTAAATATTGGTGTTCATATGTGTTGTTTATGTTTGATGGCTTGTTCTATTATTTCTGTTCATGCTTAATGCTTATCTGATGCAATTCTCTAAGTAAATACATAATAAGATATCTGGACATACATGTTGGATGCAGTACTGTAACATATGGTTTTGAGTCAAAGAAAAGAAAAACATTTTAGCCCTAAATACTGATTCAGCCCCCCTCTCAGTATTTTTCTCAACAATTGGTATCAGAGCAGGTCCTTCTAAAAAGCTCAGCCGCTAGAAGGAAGATCAAGCAAGATGAGAAATCAAGATGGAACAACATCTATTAGGCCTCCGCTCTTTAACGGAAATAATTTAATCTTCTGGAAAACAAGGATGAGATCCTATCTTCAGTCTCTGGGAGCAGAGGTATGGGAAATTGTTGAACAAGGATATCAATATCCAGCTGCAGTACCAACAAATCCGACGGAAAGAAAGAATTATGAAACAAATGCAAAGGCGGTCAATGCTCTATTGGGAAGTCTAACTGAATAAGAATTTATCAAAGTCATGCAGCTAAATACAACAAAGACAATATGGGACAAAATCATTCTAATTTATGAAGGTGATGCAAAGGTAAAAGGTTCTAAACTCCAAACTCTCAGAATTCAATATGAGAATCTAAAAATGGATAATGAGGAGAGCATTGCCAATTTCTTTTTACGTCTTGATGATATTGTAAATCGTATGAGAAATATGGGAGAAACAATAACCAAATCTACTTTGGTTGAGAAAGTCTTAAGATCACTAATGACAAAATTTGAGTCAAAAGTTTTTGCTCTTGAAGAAAAGTAGGATCTTCAAAATATTACTGTGGTGCAACTTCATGGCATACTAACTGCATATGAAATGAGAAGAGGAGGACCATATGAAGTCAAAGAAGCAGTCTTTAGAACTTCTACAAAAGGGAAGGAAGTACAAAAAACAGAAGGATCAGGATGTATCTCAGAAGAAGATGAGATAAACTTTGTAAAGAAACTTCAACTTGGCACATGACAGTTTAGAGGTAAGCTTCCTTTCAAATTTTTTGATTGTGGAAAGGTTGGTCATTATGCTGCTAAATTTCCTTATAAAGAAACACATAAAAAGGGGAAGGAAGTAGCAAAAAGGAATAAGAATTGTTTTAGCACTAGAAAGAGTTACTATACTCATGAAGATAGTGATGGGTTATCTGATAGTGAGGAAGAATGTGAACAAGATCTTAGACTTCTCATGGCATTTGAAAAAGAATCTAGAGAAGAAAATCATACTTTTGTGGATGCTCTAGAAGACAGTGATTTTCTTGATGAAAACAATAAACTCAAAATTTGCTTAGAAGAAAGTAAAATAACCATAGAAACTCTGAAAAATCAGCTTGAAGAAAAAGAGAAACACAATGAGAAATTAGAGTGTGAAGTAGTAAGTCTAAGAAAAGAACTTGAGAAAGTAAAGATTATGAATCTTAGATTTGATAAAGGATTTGAAACCTTAGATGAGATTATCAAGGTACAACGTTCTCCTCTTATAAAGATAGGTCTTGGATATATCGGAGAATCTTCTCAGGCTTCAACACCAAATTATCTAAAAGCAGTTACAACTGGTTTACAAGATGCTGCCACTCAGCAAGGGAATAAAGAATCTTTACAGGTAAATCATGATCATCTCAATTCAAAGAACACTAACAGGAATGTCTTTCAAAGAAACACCAATCAACAAGTAAATTCATATAGAATATTTTATGATCGTAGAAATATCTTCTTCAATGGACAATGTTTCTCATGTCACAATTTTGGTCATAAAGCTATTCAATGTGTTGCATATAAAACCATCATGACAAGAGAAGAAAGAAAGAAAAGGATTGATATTGAAAAAAAGAAGAATATTTATAACAACGTTTCTCCTCTTCAAAATGAAGTTGAATGTGCTTATTGCAATAACTTTGGCCATGAAGAATCTGAATGCAGGAGAAAATTTCTGACAAAAGAACATGTTTCTTCAAGCTCCAAAATATGGAAAAAGAAGGAATTACAGGTTGAAAATTGTGGCATAAAGTTATTTTTAGAAGATGAAGAAAACCAATGGTACATTGATAGTGGATGCTCAAGACACATGACAAGTGATAAAGACAAACTTCTTTCATATAGTGCTCTAGAAAAGGAAAATAATGTTACATTTTGAAATGATACTCCTGCAGTCATTAAGGGAAAAGCGTCTGTTTTTCTAAAAGATAAGGTGAAAGCTAATGAATTCATGTATGTGGATGGATTAAAGCATAACTTTTTAAGTGTAAGTCAAATGTGTGATCAAGGAACTGAAGTTGTCTTTAGTTCAAAATAATGTGTGGTACGTGATCTTGATACAGGTAAAGCAATTATAAAAGGAAGAAGAACTCCAAACAACCTGTATATATTGAAGAACTGCAATGAAAAATGTTATTTGAGTAAATCCTCAGAAAATTGGCTATGGCATAGAGGGTTGGGGCATCTGAGCTTCTCTCAAATCAGCAAATCAAGTAGACTTAAAGTTGTTCGTGATCTTCCCAATATTACTCTACCTGAAAATATCATATGTAAATCTTGCCAATTCTGTAAGCAAACCAGAGTACAATTTAATGCCAAGGAAGGATCATCAATTAAGCCTCTCGAACTCATTCATACTGACATATGTGGACCTATGAGGAAAAAGTCACCATGTGGTGAAGAATACTATATCTTATTCATTGATGATTTCTCTAGAATGTGTTGGATTGGGCTGCTTAAACACAACGATGAAGCATTTGAGAAATTTCAGATCTTTAAAGTACTAGTTGAAAATGAATTAGATCTAAAAATCAAGTGTCTCGGATCTGATCGAGGAGGAGAATATACATCAAATGAATTCCTTGAATTTTGTGAACAACATGGCATAAAAGGACAGTTTTATGTAGTTGGGACTCCACAACAAAATGGTGTCGCAGAAAGAATGAATAGAACAGTTCAACAAATGGCTAGAGCTATGCTTGATGATTCCGGAACACCTGACACATTTTGGGGAGAAGCAGCACATACAGCAGTAAACATTCTCAACAAGGCACATGTTCGTGTAAATAGTGATAAACTCCATATGAACTCTGGTATGGTAATCCTCCCACTATAAAGAATTTTAGAATTTTTGGAAGCAAATGCTTTATCAAGAATAATGATGAAAAACTTGGCAAGTTTGAACCCAGAGCAGATGAAGGAATATTTCTTGGTTACTCCTCTAGGAGTAGGGCATATAAATGTTACAATAAAAGACTTCGGAACATTGTTGAATGTATTGATGTTGTTATTGATGAGTCTCTTACAGCTCCAAAAGAAGAAAGAAAACAAAAGATGAAGATGATGATGACACATATCCTACTACATCAAATAAGGATGATATAGACAGTGAACCCAATGAAGAACCCGAAGATGATTTATCTGAAAAATCTCCATCTAGATATGTTCAAAAGAATCATCCAGAATCTCAAATTTTGGCAGAAAAGGGATCAGGTGTACAAACAAGAAGGACTCTAGTGGGATCTTCTAGCAATCTGACATTTCTATCCACTATTGAACCTCACAATGTCATTCAAGCTAGCAAAGATGAATGTTGGATTCAAGCCATGAATGAAGAGCTTGATCAAATTGAAAAGAATCACACTTAGGAATTAGTACCAAGACCTCATGACAAAAATGTCATTGGAACTAAATGGATATTCAAAAACAAGTTAAATGATAATGGGGATGTTATAAGAAATAAAGCTAGACTTGTTTGCAAGGGGTATGCTCAACAAGAAGGTATAGAATTTGAAGAAAATTTTTCTCCTGTAGCCAGACTTGAAGCCATAAGAATGTTTCTTTATTTTTCAAGCTTCCAACAAATCAAAGTTTATCAAATGGATGTTAAATTTGCTTTTCTAAATGGTGATTTATAAGAAGAAGTTTATATAGAACAACCAGAAGGATTCATTTTGGGAAATGATGAAAAACTTGTTTGTAGACTTAAAAAGGCTCTATATGGTCTCAAACAAGCCCCAAGGGCATGGTACTATCGTCTTGACAAATATCTTTATCAACAAGGATTTTCAAAGGGGTCTGCTGATAGCAACTCATACACAAAAACTGAAAATGACAAACTGTTGATTGTGGTTGTATATGTTGATGATATTATTTTTGGAAGTAATGAAGAGTCTATGAGTCAGAAATTTGCTTCTGATATGCAGCAAGAATTTGAAATGTCTTTACTTGGGGAACTAACATTCTTTCTTGGCTTGCAAGTGCAACAAGCAACAGATTATATATTCTTATCACAAGCAAAGTACCTCAAGAAAATCCTGAAGAAGTATGGCATGGAAGATTGCAAACCTGTAAGTACACCAATGATAACAGGATGTAATATCAGTTCTAATGATGATTCCCCCACCGTAAATAAACCATAATACAGATCTATGATAGGAAGTCTACTTTATCTCACTGGGACAAGACCAAACATCATGCATGCAGTTGGGATTGTTGGACAATTCCAAGCTAATCCAAAAGAGTCTCATCTTCATGCTATGAAAAGAATATTCAAATATCTACAAGGAACTCAAGACTTTGGACTATGGTATCCAGAGAATGTTGATCTTACTCTTCATGCATACACTGATGCAGATTGGGCTGGAAGTGTTGATGATCGGAAAAGCACTAGTGGTGGTGCATTCTTTATGGGGCCCCAGTTAGTATCTTGGTTTAGCAAGAAGCAAAGCTCCATTGCCTTATCTACAGAAGAAGTAGAATATGTGGCTGCAGCATCATGTTGCACCCAACTTCTCTGGATGATGCAAACCCTACAAGACTTTCAAATCAAATGTTCACCTCCTATCTCCATTATGTGTGATAATACAAGTGCTATCAGTATCTCAAATAATACTGTTATGCATTCAAAGACCAAGCACATTCCCATCAAATATCACTTCTTACGTGAAAAAGTGCTTGAAAAAAAGGTGAAATTGGAGTATGTTTCCTCCAAAGAACAAGTTGTTGATATATTTACCAAACCTCTACCCAGGGAAGCGTTCGAATATCTCAGAAAAAAACTGGGAGTAGTCTCTGCCATGCAGAGGATTAGATCTACTTAAATACAGAATATTAAATTGGTTGTGGAGTGCTCTGAATGCACGAGCTCAGGAGGAGCATTGGTCATATGAAAAGGATGAATTGTTGGTCATATTATGTTTGAAGATGCAGCATGATCTCAGGGGGAGCATGGCATTGGCGGTTCAAAGGATCTTGATCAAAATCTTTGCCATTGATGTCAAAGGGGGAGGAAAAGAAACAAAGGGCTTCTAAGGGCTTCTATAAGGCCATCAGAGGAAGAGTATTGCCATCAATGCCAAAGGGGGAGATTGTTGGAAATATTTTCATTGATGGCAAAGGAATTGGCAAAGATAGGAGCAGCACCTAAACTATCCATAAGGAAAAAGAGACAGAGAGGTAGCATAGGTAGCAGATGAAACAGAGGAATTAGAGACAGAACAATAGAGTTGAATTAGGGGATTAATACAGTTTTCAAAGGAGATGAGAGAGAGCTGCTAGGAAGAGACAAGGTAATAGATTGAAGGACAAATTGAATATCTGGCCAAGATTTGTATATGTAAATGAAGAACTGTGACATTGTAATCTGGACTATATATGACCTGTGTGATCAATTTCATAATCAGCAGAAGATACCTATGGTGTCCGGATAGGAATGAAATCATTGTTGCAGAATTAGGGATATGTGTATTATATGTATTGACTGATGTAATTCTTGTGTGGAATCCCCTGAACCTCTGTATGAGTCTCTGCGTATGGAGTTAAAAGTGAAATCCTGTTGAGGATTCATGGTGGTAGAGATATGAGGTTTTTGAATGTACAGGTAGAAGCGGAACTATGACAGGATAGAACTCTGAAATGGAAGGTTGATATGTTATATATACCATAGCAGAATTGAAGAATGACATTGAATTGTCACGAGTTAATGTTTGTAAGAAGAAAACTACATTTATTCGTTGATTATTGGAAATCCTGCTAAAGATAGACCAGAGTTATAGCGCAAACCCAGAGTAACCCTTTGGAATCATGAACGGAACCTTGAGCGAAGGGCGGAACCACGAAGGAGGAACAGTGAAGGCGATTTATGGTTCTCATCGCACCGCTTTCAACGGGCAAGCGGTATTCAAGAGGTGGGGAGCGATTCCACTGAATGGGTGACACGCATCCCTGTACGATTTTACAAAACTGCTTTTCACTATGCGCCATCACGCGTTATAGTTCGACCCAGGACGCCCAGCGATATCTTTGAGCGTCGTTGATCTGGGAAGGGGTCATCAGACGGTCGTCATTTGTTGAAGATGTGCGAAGATTAACACAGGTACGATGAACCATCGCACGTTAACGTTCGGCATCAAAGGTCGAGCGATATGTATATACGCCATTGATCTAGAAGCTTGCTAATCCAACGGTGATCGAATGCTGGACTTGCGCGAAGTTTATTGTGGTACGATGGGCATATTGGATTGTCTATTGACTATGTATGTGGGCCCGGGGTCAAAGGTCTATCGTAAGATTAGTTTATTTAGAAGCGTTGGATATTTCTATAAAATCCGAAGGGTTAAACTTTAGACATAAGGCTTGGGAATTCAAAATTTGTAAATATATTTATTTTTCAATTTATTTAAAATTGATAAATAAAAATTAAAAAGAGATAAAAAATCCCCGTGGGATAAAATAAAAGGAATACCATTAGCGGTTCGTGGTTTTCACTCATGGTTTTAATAAAGGAAAAACTATATAAGGAGAAGAACAAATAGAGAACGGTGTGCATTGTAAGGGTCGTGAATAAAAATTTCTCCAAAAGAATATCTGTATGGGCGAGCTCTGTTCTTAACCGATAAATATGAAACTACAATGCACCCATGAATATAATGATCTGACGATGATGAATCTCTGGTTTGAATGATGGATGAAATCGTGAAGAACTGGTGTGAGTATACAGAAAATAAATAAATCTAGTGACCGACAAGGTATGTCGTATAGAAACTGGTGGATCCAGTATGAAAATTGATGAAACGTGGTCTGCAGTGGTGCTGAGGGTCGAAGCCTTCAAAGAGGGGGTTGTAGCTCCCTTCCAGTAGTAGCTGGTAAACGAGAGCAGGGGGTAGTAGCTCCCTTCCAGGAGAGGCTAGTAAACGAGAGAAGGTTGTAGCTTTCTGTAGGTGGGTGCCTGCGTGCTAATATAAGTCTGCACCAGCATATATTGTAAGAAGTTTTCTCTATAATAAATATTGAAGACTGAGATTACAACATCGGTGGTTTTCTCCCGAATTGGGTTTCCACCTTAAATACTGGTGTTCATATGTGTTGTTTATGTTTGATGGTTTGTTCTATTATTTCTGTTCATGCTTAATGCTTATCTGATGCAATGCTCTAAGTAAAGACATAATAAGATATCTGGACATACATGTTGGATGCAGTACTGTAACATATGGTTTTGAGTGAAAGAAAAGAAAAATTGTTCAGCCCTAAATACTGATTCACCCCCCCTCTCAGTATTTTTCCCAAAAAATTATATAATAGGCTCACATCCACGTGCGGATAACCAAGTATAAGAATAAAACAATATATTCGCAACGAACTTAATCAAATTGCAGATACAGTTATCATAACACAGATAATTCGCAACTCAAAAAACACATATCATTCGCAGTTCGTAACAGAATCACATATAGTTCAAGTCCACAATAACCATAACCAGATAGATCAAACAACATCAGATATCCACAATACTTCACATATCTTACTTATCAAAAAGTCTCTTACATACCCCAAAACCCACCTGCGCACACAGCCAGTAAGGTCCGCACATAGTAGGACTGAGGATCTTTGCGCACAAAGCCAGCATGAGTCCTTTCCCCAAAAACCAAAACAAATCTACTAATTCGCAATTTGCATTAATCTTAATCCCAGATCTAATAGTTGACACTTAGCATCAATATCTATTCATTCCTACCTATTGACTCAAAAAGGTTCAACTATTTATAGTATTTTAGCCTACGCATCCAATGGTCCGCAAACCGTTGTTTTCAGACTCTTGGTCTACCCTTGGCCTGCTTAAAATGTATTAAGGGCTTTGACCTACCCCAAAACCCCTGTTCTAGACTAAATATAATGAAAAATATACAAAATGGACCAAATTCACATCTTGCAGGACACCCTGTTCCAACACCTTGTCTCCCTCTCTCTCTCTCTCTCTCTCTCTTCTTCTATCTCTCTCTTTATATATATATATATCTTCCCTCTTTTTATCCTCTCTCCCTCACCATCTATCCATCTCTCTCTTATCACTCCCTCTCCCTCTCCACCTTTCTTTGTATGTCTTTCTTCCCCTTCCAACTCCAAATTTCTCTCCTCCTATCTCTCTCCTCACTCTATTCATTCATCTCTCTCCCTTTCTCTACCACCTCCCTTTATCTCTCCACCCCATCACACTCTCCCTCTCTCTCCACCCTCCAACTCTATCACTATCTTCCTCCCTCTCTCATTCTCTCTCTCCCCCTCCCCCCCCCTCCATATCTATGTCTCCCTGTCTCTCTCTTCCCATTATTTCCATATATCTACCCTCTCTTTTTCCCTCTCTTCCCTTGTCTCCTCTCTCCCTTATCACTCCTTCTCTCTCTTCCCCTCTATCTCTAATTTTTTTTGTTCTTCCCTCCCTCTCTTTTCCCCTCCAAATCCATCTCTCTCTCCCTCCCTCTCTCTTCCTCTCCCCCCTCCTCTCTCTCTTCCTTCCTCCCTCTCCTTATCTCTCCCACCTCTATGTCTCTCTCCCCCATTCTATTCCCCCTCCATATCGCTCCCTCTCTCTGAAATATGATCGATTGTATTGTATTTAAGAAAATATCTAAATTGGAAAAAAAAATTATTTGTTTGTAATCTATCCTTGTTTTTTTATAATATTATTTATATTATATAAATTTCAAACACACACACACACACACATATATAAGTATTCTCACTTTTAATTTAATCTCTATGGGAATATTTTCAATATTTGTGAGGATATATGGTTTAGATATACCTTAAAAGTAATTATAACCTTTTTTATTTTAGATTTAATTAAAAAATGCTATAAAATTAAATTTAAATAAAGTATTTGTAAAATATTTTGATTTTGAAAGAAGTTATGGTTTTTGGGCATGTAGTATTGATAAGCCATGGTATTGGCCCATGGTATTGTAACAAAATAATTAAAAGCCTATATCCATAATAGAATAATCAAAAGCCTATATCCATAACGTAATAATCAAAAGGCTAGATGGCCCATGGTATTGATAAACCATGGTATTAGCCCATAATATTATGATTTTCTTACCTCCTCTCCCTCCCTCTCTCTATATTTCTCTTCTTGGGGTATTGGCCCATGGTAATGTAAAAAAACCTATTTAGAAGTTAATAATATCCATGGTAAATATTCAAAATTGAAAATATTGTTATATTGTAAATATGTAATATCCAAAATAAGGGAAAATCTACACTATTGGGAATATCTTAAGATATTCCAATGTGGAGCCACAGCAATATACAAATACACCAATGGAAACAGTAGTGATACATTAACACACAAAATGCCGCAAGAATCAAATAGCCATCATCTCATAGAATAGCAACATAATATATACAAATCCATGAGGAAATATTCACTCAAGCAAGGCACTACAAGCCTCAAGAGAAATGTACATGAGAATATGAAGAAAACTGCTACATGAATAAAGCCCTAGGCTATGAATGTGTAATCCTTGAAGGGGAACTGCTGCAAAATGTCAATAATATATATATATGACAATATTAAGCTCAAATAAAGTGGGGGATCATGATATGATCCCCTGGAAAAATACAATACATCAATCTTCTAGAAGGATTGGCTGAAATATAAGAAAAATGGCATTCCTGCAGAAATGCCGGAGTTGTTGGGTAGCAGCAGCAACTCAAGAACTGGAAATATATGGAGAAGGCTGAAATGTATGCATCAAATGAAGAACCCTCCTCCAATGGAAATCTAAAGTGAAAGGCTGATCCCTTCACCAAAGATCTCACCCTCCAAGGTATCTACTATTCCCTCACAGCAAATGCTCTCCAAGAATAATGTTGTCTAAGAGAGGGACTGCGCTGCATAAGATGGAAAGTGGTTGGCCTGGTGCCAAATATGATGGAATAATCTCATGAAACTCCTTTAATGATCTCCCAAAGGGATGGAAGCTCCCTCCTCTGAAAAACCAACCAAGGATGGTGTTGTAGAAAACCTCCCCAGCAACACCCAGCAACATTGCACAATCTCCAGCTGAAACTGCGTTGATGAAGAAGGATGAGGCTTGACCTCAATGTCTGGATATGGGGAATGGAGTAAAATCCTCCAAGAGCTACTCAAGAAAGAGAGGAAATCCTAAACAGGAATTTCCCGGCAATTCTTGCTAAGGAGGAAGAAGTTGCAGCAAGTCTAAAGGACCAAAGATGAATAATACTCAAGATGATTTGCAATGGCTACCTTTCCATCCTTTTAAAAAATGTGAGCTCCCTCTCAATGGACCCCACTCATTAGGGTTTCCTTCCTCTAGAATCTTCCCTCCTTATCCCACTGCGCTGGCCCACAATGTGCTCTCCACCTCATTCCACTGCACTGTTTGACTTGGTCAAACTTGACCTAGTCATCCTGCAAAAGCCACTTTTCACACATGGAGGTGTGAAATCCAATTATATAAGTGACCCCCCTTCATGATAAGAGGATTTTTATTCCCTATAGATAAAATGAATGGGTCTCATACCCATTTTATTCTTCTCCTAAGTGAAAATGGAAAAAATTAATATTCCACAAAATTTGGAATATTACAGTCCTCCCCTCTCAAAGACTTCTTTTCCTCAAGCAAGTACAAGGATAGACTGATTTATTTCCCCTTAATTTCCCTGTAGCATCTATGCATGATAAAATCCTCCAAGAAAAGGATGCCATATCATCAATCAAGTGTCCAAGTTGTCCCTCCAACATATGCAATCTAGCCTTTGGTGAACATCCCCAAATAGATATCATGTAGAAACAAATATCCATGAAGGAAACAATGGGATGTCTAAGGGCCTCCTTGAGGAATGAGATCTGATATATAATGGGACTCATCATCCCCATATGAATCTCCCATCCCCAAGCAATCATCCATACAACATAAGTTGCCTCCCAACAGGGCAACTCACAGAAATCTCCTTCCACCTTGAGCTCCGAAAATGAAGGTGGGCTGCAAATATGAATATGGAAAGCCTCATACCTTGCCTCATGCTATCCTCCTCTCCACTTTTGATAATTGTATAGTGTGTGCTGATCATGGGCTGCAAAAATGTTGCCCTCAAGTGGAAAAATGAAGACCAATCCTCCAAGGATCTCTCCTCCATCAATGATAGTCCGGTTGGCCCAAGACATTTCATCCATGATGAGTAGGACATGAACATCATAGAATACCCCAATGACATGTTTGATGTAGGTTATACCATGTGCAGCAAGGTACAAACAATGTCTCATAGGGTTGCAATGTAACCTCATCCACTACAGCTACAGAAAATAACATGGCAAGCATTGCACAGGAAATATCACCTCTACTACTGAATAGTAAATAGATGAGTGAATCAGTAATAAAAAATCAAATACATGCTCATATATATAAAATGGATGGATATCATCATAAAACTCATGACCCACCTCAAAAGAAGGAAAATAAGTGGTTATGGTGGCCATGTCTCTCCTCATGTTCCCCTTAGAACATGCCATGCATAAACCATGGGAGTCATCTTCCCTTAAGGACACACCAACCTCATGTGTCAATATTCCGATCATGCTTCCAATAATAATATGAAACATAATAGAAAATAGGATCATTATCAATAAAATAGGGGGATTACTGATGGTTTCATATGGTGCTAGAAAGTACCAATGGTTTCCCAAGGGTGCATAACGCAGTTTTACAAACTGCTGCTTTGGAAATGTAAAAGGAAAAATGTTTTGAAATACAATGCTAATCGTAATTAGCTGAACATGTGTAGAATGGAAAAACATTTGCCCAAGGCCATGTGAAATATGGATGTCTCCATCATATGGTTTTGCCCCACTTTCCCCATGGAGCAATATGAAAAATCTGCCCCTTTGAGGAAACATGCACTGCCACATAATGATAAGAGTATGTAAATAAGAAAATGTAAACACAATTCTCTTACCATAGGCTGGAATTAAGATGATAGATGGATCCATATATATGACCCTACTCGCAAGTGTTAGCGTTGTGAGCTCATGAAAAAAGGCTCTTGTCCATGCCAATCTTTATCTCTTGACATGCTCCTTGTCAAGAACACCTCTGGTGATGTTGCTGCAAATGTGAAGCTTTTCCCAAGATGGAAATGCATCCTGATCAGTCCAAGCCAAGGAGTAATCCCTTTGCACTATGACAATGCCCTACTCTACTCCTGCAACATCATACATCATATGAGAGCAAATCTTCTTGTGATCTCTCCAAGATAGTTCAAGCAATCCAAGTGCCTGTTGCCTCCTCATGCTCACATCATGTAACTCATGCGATGAAGGTATCATGACTGATATATATTCCATATCAGCTCCATGTATCCCTAATCTCTGCTTCTCAATGATTTAAACATCTTTCCACCTCTCCTCTACTCCCATCCTCCTAGAAAAGGGGTACACCAAGTGATGGCAAAACTCCTTCAAGAGGAGCCAACGCAGGCAAGCCTCTTACTACCCAGTATCATATATTTTCAAGTGGAAAATCAGCTTCTTGATCCTCATCCACACCCACTCAGCTCCTTGTGGATGTCTTCTCCTTCTTCCTCCTTTGGTACTCCTCCCATGAGGGCTACCATTCTCCCAAGCCATATCTTCCCCTTTGCATTTCATGGAAAGTTGAAATGCAACTCCTTGGAGACCTCCTAGAGAAGATATCTCACCCATGATTATGTTGGATCCATTAAGAATCAATTGTGGTGGAGGTAACATCTCCTCTCCACCCATTTTTAACAGCACTGCTAATTCCTTCAATGGTGTAGCAATTGTTTCATCCTCTAGTTCAAAATTCAATTCATTGTTTCTCATGGGGGTGTCATGGTCCACTCCATCCTCCAAAAGTTCACACTCCAACCTCAATGGCTGAATGCAACTCAACCCAAATGCATGAGGATGAGGGTTCATATCCTCCTTGAACCCTTTGCACAATGCAGTGAAATCATGGTGCTCTAGAATAGAAAAATGTATATATTCTTGGACCTTTAAAGATGAATTTCCACAATCTTTTAAATGATTTTCTGAAATGAAAAGTGGAACTTTACTCATACCTTGGTGGAATTTGGGGTTTTTTTCTTGTATGGTTGCATTAGTTGTCTCCTCCAATGCAATGAATGCCTCCTCCATAAATGTAAAAGGCTACCCTCCCAAAGCTGTGACAACGTTGGTGCAATTCTCCTCCCATGGTGGAATGGCCTTCTCTTCCTTTTTCCTCTCTCCATCAAAGGTTTGGATCAACCTTTGAGAAAATTATGCAAAAGAACTCACCCTTGAGTGGACCAAGGGTGTGAACAACCAAAAAGAGGCTTCACCCTCCATGTGCAGCGCTACAATCTCTACTGCTTCCTTCTCTGCCACTGGATGTAGCAGGAAAAATGCCTCTATCTTTTTTCACCCAAGCTCTAGCTGAAGTATCCCCATCAAATGTATACAATAGGAACCTATTGCCTCTGATCTCTCTTTTTCCATAGGGCCTTCTCTCCTCCTTCCACTGAATAAACTGTGGGAATGTTGTAGCTCCTCTGACTGCTGTAGAATGGGATTTATACTCACTCAGGTATTGATCTAGAACTTGATGATCCAAGCATCTTTCATGCTTGCTTTCTTTTTGAGAATAGGAAGTGCATGGACCTTCCTCTTCTTCTCTTTGCTTTTCCTCCTTGGGGAGGCTCTTCTTTGTTCTAAAAATAGATGAGATCAAGCTCATCTTCTGCATCATCATCTTCTTCTTCTTTCTTGGGCTTGAAGGCCACGGGATGAGCCAAGAAAGGTGCTCTGATACCACTGTAATATCCCAAATGAGGGAAAATCTACATTATTGGGAATATCTTAAGATATTCCAATGTGGAGCCACAACAATATACAAATACACCAATGGAAGCAACAGTGATACATTAACACACAAAATGCTGGAAGAATTAAATAGCCATCATCTCATATCATAGCAACATAAGATATACAAATCCATGAGGAAATAGTCACTCAAGCAAGGCACTACAAGCCTCAAGAGAAATGTACATGAGAATATGAAGAACACTGCTACATGAATAAATCCCTAGGCCATGATTGCGCAATCCTTGAAGGAGAACTACTGAAAAATGTCAATAATATATAGATATGACAATATGAAGCTCAAATAAAGTGGGGGAGCATGATCTCAACCCCTGGAAACATACAATACATAAATCCTCTAGAAGGATTGGCTGAAATACAAGAAAAATGGCATTCCTGCAGAAATGTCAGAGTTGCTGGGTAGCAGCAGCAACTCAAGAACTATAAATATATGGAGAAGGCTGAAATGTCTGCATCAAATGAAGAACCCTCCTCCAATGGAAATATAAAGTGAAAGGCTGATCCCTTCACCAAAGATCTCACCCTCCAAGGTATCTACTAATCCATCACAACAAATGCTCTCCAATAATAATGCTTTCTAAGAGAGGGATTGCGCTGCATAATATGGAAAGTGGTTGTCCTGGTGCCAAAGATGATGGAATAATCTCATGAACCTCCTTTACTGATCTCCCAAAGGGATGGAAGCTCCCTCCTCTGAAAAACTAGCCAAGGATGGTGTTGTAGAAAACCTCCCCAGCAACACCCAAACAAAACTGCACAATCTCCAGCTGAAATTGTGTTGATGAAGAAGGATGAGGCTTGAATTCAATGTTTGGATATGGGGAAGGGAGTACAATCCTCCAAGAGCTACTCAAGAAGGAGAGGAAATCCTAAACAGGAATTTCCAGGCAATTCTTGCTAAGCAACAGGAAGTTGCAACAAGTCCAAAGGACCAAATATGAATAATAATCAAGATGATTTGCAATGGCTACCTTGCCCTCCTTTTAAACAATGTGAGATCCCTCTCAATGGAACCCACTCATTAGGGTTTCCTTCCTCTAGAATCTTCCCTCCTTATTCCATTGCACTGGCCCACAATGTGCTCTCCACCTCATGCCACTGCGCTATTTGACTCAGTCAAACTTGAACTAGTCATCCTACAAAAGCCCCTTTTCACACATGGAGGTGTGAAATCCAGCTCTATAAGTGATCCCCCTTCATGCTAAGAGGATTTTTATTCCCTATAGATAAAATGAATGGGTCTCCTACCCATTTTATTCTTCTCCTAAGTGCAAATGGAAAAAATTAATATTCCACAAAATTTGGAATATTACAAAATATTAAATTTTTATCAGCTTATTAATTAGATTTAAAAATGGTTATGGAATCAATACTTTAATTTATATGGTAAAATATATGTTAATTTATAAGTACTATTTATATGTTATATATTTTAATGTGATATGTATATTATTTTTTCTTTTAACTAAAAAAATTGTTCTTAATATTATATTTTATTTTATCCAAAAAAGTGTTCGTAATTTTAATAAAATTACAATATAAGAAAAAATGAATTCACATATCTCACATCTCACAACACCTCTACGGAAATTATTATTATTATATAAATACGTGTTTCCATATGTATAATTTAAGTAGGTAGTTTAGGTATCTCTTTGGAAAGGTAGTGTCTATATCTATAATTTCATGTAATGCTTTACATGAAATTAAGAAGTTGTATTTAAGAAAGAATAGATAAATATAAATATTCAAATGTTGGTTATAAACTACCTTCGATCCATGTTAAATCCAGATCTATCAAGTGCCTAGAGGAATAAAATCTGCTGAGGTGCAAACCTGTAGATCTGTAGTTAAGATAGATCTAAGATGGTGTATTTTTTTTCCTTTCTAGATTAAATAAAAGTTTTTCATTCAAACAAAAATATTACATCTTAGATTACATTTTACCAAAATACTAATACCCTCAATACTACCAGGTTTAATGGCTAATAGGTAAATTCCAAAAAATATTACAAACTTCCAAAGGTTCTTGACTATCCATAAATGAAAAGGAACATATGATAGCTGGAAAAATTTTATTTTGCTACGACTTTAAATTTCTCCAGTTTTCAATGTCAGTTTTTTACCAAAAATAGGTGCACATATACCTTATGATCATTAATATTCAATTGAATATCAATACAATTCACATCATATTCTTCCATTCCACATAGAATTTACCATATGTTAGAAACACACAAATTTTCATTGACAACTTCCAACTCATCCGTTGATCTAGGTGTTTCTTTGGTTAGAAATGAATGTTTTTCAATGCAACTATCAGATAATTATCAACTACAAGGAATTCCACATCTTCTTATAAAACCCTAGCATGGAAACCTTGTTAATAATTCCAACATGCATCCATCATTGATTTCATCCCTTAGGAAATTTTCTTGGCCATTCCTTCACGCATGCATCCATTCAACCAATTCCAATGTTGACACTTGCTTCTTACAATACCATTTTAAAACACTGAGAATTAATTTAGCACTCATGCTATCAACTCACATAATACATTAAAGAAACTTCAATTGTAATACATGGAAAATCATCTAACATGCACAAAATTATTTTACTACTGAAATTGTGTCTAATCTCTCACTGGTGTTATAATAGACAAATCACGGTTTGAGACAAGAGTGATCTCCCTAGATTCAACCAAAAATCTAGAAACAAATAGACAAGTAACTACTACCTTTCTTTAATCTATAACTGAAACATGATATATGAAATGCATGAAAGTCTCTTACCTCTCTACGAAATGCTTGTAGATGTCATTTCAATGCTACAAAAAGGATTTTCCTCGTTGCTTCAAGAGAATATTTGCATAAACAAAAAGAAACAAGGAATATAAACATAATGTAGATAAAGAATCAAAAACAGAGTGCATAGAAGTCACAACATAACATGTATCATAATTTTTATCCAATATTTAGCTATAAACTATACTAAAGATCAAGGATTTTTGCTAAGAGCATCATAATGATTGCAAATAGGAAATAAACAACCGCTTTTATTAATTTGAACAAGAAGGAGCGATACAAACTTAGCCTTGCTTATGTAAGACTCCTCCCAATGATATCCAATCCTACCCATAGGTAACAAGATTTCAGCCCTAATACAACAGCATATGTTTACATTCAAAAGTCCCCCATTTACCCTATGGTCTGTGTTAAAATTATAGGCTAAGAGGAGGAGGTCTGAGATCCTTTTTCTAAGGGATGAGATCCATAAAGAGAGGGATTAGGGTTCCAAAAAGAGAGGGAGTTTGATTCATGCACCAAGGGATTAGGCCCAATTATGTAGTGGCTCAAGGCCTTTAGTTGGGAAATATTCCTTCGACAAGGCTTTTAGAAATCATTTTTTATTTTCACCTCTGTTAAGTGATTTTGACAGTTTTCAGTGGAAGACAAAGCGTAGATTTGCGCTGACCACAACTGTCAAAACAACGCTTGTGTAGATAGTGGATATCAAACTGCGCAAGTCCTAAAAAATGGGTTTTTGAACAATGTAATACAGTATTCTTGTTGTATTTGGAATTTTCCAACATTGTTTGGGAATGCTTGAACATATAACAAGGGATCCAGAACGACATTAATTTTCCTAATGGCGACAAAATGAAATATAACAGATTGCTCCCTAAAGTGAAAATTTAGCAAGGATGTTTGAGGACTAGAGTTTTTTATCAAGCTAAAGTTTGGATTAGAGACCATGGTTGGAGACTTGAAAGAAACAATCAAGAGTTACAATACAATATCTTCATATAATCATCACTGAGATAGGCATTCCCATACTCATAATAATAGTAACTAAAAGAATAATCATGAATATATGCAAAGATCCATGACAACAATAGAAATTTTATGGATCTATATTTTCAATCATGAATATTTTGAAATTCCACGAAGCCTTGATGGATGAAACTAGATATAGGATATTGGTATTCACCTCTATCGATCGATAGTATGAATATAACCATGTGATTGAATGTCTCGAAGTCAAACATTGTAGAAACCACCTGATTACTGGTCAATGATGTGAACTGTTATCATGTGCTAGAGAATCCACCAATAATGAAAATGGTTCTCAAAGTACCCTAGTACAATCTATGAAGTGTGATTAAATGTATTTAATTCAAACACTCAAAGAATCATTCGATTGATGTTCAATGATGAGAGCATTTCTTCGAATCTGAGAAACCTTCCATTAAGGCATGTAGGCTCCAAGTTACTAAAGGAGGTTTCTAGGTCAATTTCCTAGATGTTGGGCACAACCCAACTTGGCCTATATTTTGGAAAACACTCCACATTTTTTGGGGTGGAGCGCATAGCAGAGCATAATTTTTGTTGGCATTATGATGTAATATGTTTTCCTTGATGGAAACCTACTCAATGAGGTACCTTTTGATAGAAACCTATTTGTTGAAGACGTAAACTTGATGTAGCTACAGGCTAGTTCAGATGTGACAGAGAAAGGAATATTAGTTAGTGAAAGAGGAATGACAAAGGTAAATTTTAAGGAAATATACGTAGGTTTGATGAAGGGAAGCCACGTACATACCCAGGTTCAATGAAGCCAAGTCGTGTATATATCCAAAATTTGTCTATACGTAGTGTTGGTGAATAAAATTCACATGTACACACGGGTACAAAGAAGAAAAATTGCATGAGTTGTCAAAATACTTTTAACAATACCAAGGGTCTTTACCATGGTATTAGCCCTCAATATTGAGCACAATAATGACTATTTGATCCCGTCCAAGAATACCACCAAGCACTTGTGTGGTTTTGACTCATGGTATTGGCCAAGGCTCAGACTATATGAGGAGAAGATCATAGTGCAAGGGTGTGCATGTGAATGATAATTAAATGAATACTTCAGTCTAAAGAATATCTGCATGGATTGGGCTATATTCAATATATAGATCTGATATTTTGATGCATTCATAAATACTATAATGGATCAGGATCTCTAGACCTGAAATGATTATGTATTTGTATGATATTCTTATGAGTTATTTAGTTCTGTGGTCTGGTGCATAATTTCTGAAGTAAATGCTATGATCTGAGCAATTTTTCTGCTTTGAAGTATTGCGTAGTCCTGTAACCTTTAAAAATATATATGCTGGTTCATCATGGTGAAACCGCGTATACCCATGTGTTCGTTTCAACAAAGGTGTGTATGGAAGTTAGGGTTATTCCTGAAGATTGCTGAAGAAAATGTCTAATCATTTATGTTGTCTATCAATGAAGTCTTTATGCAGATCTAGAGTATTTGAATATTGTTTATACTACTAATTGATTATGTACAAATATCATCAGTGACTAGTTGATTTAGAATGATGGATGTTGCTGAGTGAATAAGTGTTCTGTAAATATGACAAAGTGTGCTTGAATGTCTTTGATATGTTCTGACTCTAGTTAGATCTCTAATTCTAGTATATAAATATATATATGCAGGTTGATCCACAGAAAAGAGTGTGTTATCTCAAAATCAGACCCTGATAGGCTCCTGATCAAGAAGACCTTGAGTAACTATTTCAAACCAGAATTTTAGTTTAGGCTTAGCCTCCTCAACCTGAGAGGGCTCTCTCAATAGGTTTTATGATTTTCAAATAAGGATTAGATGGCTAACTCTATGAGTAAAATGGATAAAATGGATAGTTTGTTGCACTAATAATCAAAAAACATCTATTGGGCTTATGGAGTCAAGTGTATTTTCACAAAACATTAGAATCATTTTCAATTGGAAGTTAGGGAATTTCGGCGTTTAGATGCATCAAAAGAACAATAAGAAAGAAAATAACATAGTTCATGAACATACGAAGGAAGTTAGAGCACCTTTAGTGAATTCTAAGTAACATAGATTCATGCCACTGCAAGTAAATTTAAAGAGGAAAATAATGAGAATATCACACAACCATAACCCTTTCTGAATCCTGAGTGATGAAACCAATATCTCTGTATTAACATAAAAACACAGTTCTCTACTACAACAAAAAGTATGCTTGCTTATGAAAATTTCCAACCCTATGCAATTCGACTTCATGTCCTTTATAGAATCATCATTACATTTGTTGGATTCTCTCCACACACTTGAGAGAATTCGAATCTGCTAACTTGACACCTATTAATTGCTAAAACAAAATTTAATTACATCTGACAGTTTAAACTGTCTGTTCTAGAGTCCTAATACAACTAGGATTAAAACTCTCTATTATACCTTAACAACCTTATCCAAATAATAAATCTTCTAACTGAAAGTTGCTCCTCCTAAAATTTGACTTTGATGATGTCCATCTCCTTGCTGTTGAACTGTAATGATCTTCTTCTTACCTGCCTTGAAAAATAGGAACATGCTCGCTGCAAAATAGTTGTACTGCTTCATTTATGTTTCTTCACAACATCTGCTGACCAAATTAAGCTCAAAACATGTGGCAAATTCTTATTAAGCTCTTGTGACTTCATCTTTCTAGCTGTGTTCAAACCCAACCTTTGAAGAAATGCCCAGAACATGTTAACATTACTGCGCTACGAAACTGTTTGCTGTTTTTGTAGCGTAGAACTTCATCTCTAAAAAACTCATTTGAAACCTTCAATTTTCAATGTTTTGCCATTCGATCTTCATTTGTGGTCTTTATACATCCTACAACATCATCATGGTTTAATAAACATACCTTTTTCCCCTTTGAAAGCTTGCAAAATTGATAAAACTGCATCCTACAACAGTTTCGTAGTGCGCTACGAAACTACCGTGTCTTTTGTTTTCACAGCTTGTTTCCAAAAATTTGAGTTTCCCACCTTTACTACTATCCTTGAAGTTATGTATAAGCTTTCAAGAATCAACTTTGAACTTTTTAAAAAAATGAAACCTTTCACAAAACTCCAAAAATGTGTTAGGAGTTGTCACTTACTGTTCACACAGATTTTTTGCTGTGGTTGATCTTCAGGCTTTGCTAGCTGTATTTGAAGGTCTTCAACTTGCCTTTTAAGCTTTCTTTTATTAGCCCTTAGTTTGGTGTTAACCATTCTTATGAATTTTGCTTCCTTGATTGCAGGGACAGTCCATATGAAAACTTGATCCTGACTGCTAATTGATTCACTGTTTGAAACCTTCTCCAGCTCCCACAGACCTTTTAACCTCTCAAATTTTGACCTTTCCATAGCATGCATTCTCACTTTCTTCCTCAATTTATCAATCTCAATCTTTGCAAGTTTGAGTTTGTCTTTAACCTCCTCATAACTACTCCTTTCTCTCTGAGTATTAAATACTTTGTTTCTGTTTTCTTCAAATATTTGAGATGATGTATTAATGGGTTCTTCAAAAACACTTGCATCCTCACCTCCAATTTGGTCTATCTCCATGTCTGGCTGTTACATTTTCTTAGACTACCTAGTCTGTGGTTTTCTAGGCTTAAAAACAAATTCTGACACCTCATCCTCAAATTCTAATTTTTTGGATGTTTTCAATTTCTTTGATTTGCCACCTGTATCCAGCTTTATAAACTCTTCTTGAACAAGGGGAGACTCCTCAATGTCAATATATTGTAATATATCATTCAAGTCACCTCTTAATTGTAAATTTTCGTTTGTGACCACAACCTTATCCTTCTCCTTTGACCTTTGACTCCTAGTCAACTTCTTCTGAGCTGTTTTACTAATTGACTATTCCTAGATTATCTTTTTGACCTCAGTTCTCTTCTTCTATGCGGATTGAGGAGTCTTTTGGATATTCATTGATGTCTTTATCATAGGTTCCTTAACTTATTTCCCTGTCTTAAGCTTGACAAACCTCATTGATTTTGTTTATGTAGGTTCAGTAGTCTTTGATGAAGATGTTTCTTTGACTTCTGGGCTAGCATTAGTTCTTTCAACCCCTATTCCACTCAAAAAGAGAAATGCAGACCATTCTCTTTTTACCTTTTGAAGCTCATGCAAAAATATTAACTTGACTAGACCATGATGAAATAAAGAGGTTTCACATGCTTGAGTTTTCATCTGAACTTTGTCTTCCATCTTGGCCAGACTCCGAAATAGAAAGAAAGGTAAATCTAGAGAGATTATTCCTGTGAAATGCAATAGGATTTTAAAGTGATAAGTGTACACCTTGTAATATCTCCCTTCGCAGGTGAAGTATCTTTGAATATTGTAGAGCAGGTTGGCAAATGCATCCTTGAAATAATTTCTTGGCATAACTTTATTCAAATCAGTGTCCATAAAATCTTCTTTCAAAAAGATTTTGTAGGCTTGCATTTCAAACCTAAAATTATTAAACCATCTTTCCTCCCCTCTTGGGATTTCTATGACTGTTGATATAACTTCAGGAGAAATTGGTAAATTTAGGAAACCAACCTTTGCGTTTGACCCTGTGAAGTTGGTAGCAAATTCTTTGGTGACTTTATTATGCCCTCCTTGAAGCTTTTCACAGAACCTCCAGCAACCTACTTTCTTGAAGGCTTCTTCAATAGATTTATCCCTGGTGAGACTCTCTAAACCTTCAGGCTCTGTCCTCAGGAAATGACCCGACCGATGATTTCTTCTTTCTTCTGCCATCTTCTTCCTGGAAACCCTGTCTCTTCAAAAAAACTGTAATAAACCTCCTTGTTGGATAAACTGGCTCTCTTGAGAATTTTTTTCAGCCTCGCTTGATGGAAAACTCTGCCTCGCTTGATTTAAAACCTTGTTTCAGTCAGCAACTATTTTCAAACTTACTGGATTTGCAATCGAAACTGCTAACATAATCACCAATTAAATTATTCCTCGCTTGATTGAAAAGTCTTCCTCTCTTGAAAACAAAATTAGAGCTCTGGTATCTTATCATGAGCTTATCTTTCAGCAATAGATATGCACGCAGTGCCTTCTCGCGTGAGATAAAAACAATAATAACCAATTCCATTTTCAAATTTGCAAAGGACTAATGAAAAACGACCGCTAATGAATATCATAATGATTTCATAACTAATTTGGATGGTTGCATGCATGAAGGAGGATTCGTGGACTGACACCATGATCGTGGATTGACACTATAATCATGAAAATTTAACCCCAAGTTGATGGATGTGACAGCGAAACCAAAAATTCCGAAACCCCGATTTCATAGAGCTGGTAGTGTTATTTCGGGAGTTTGCGCTACGAAAAGACCAACGTTTTCGTAGTGCAGAAGAATTTTTTTACACTGAGCGCGCTACGAAAATGTGGGTTCATGGCTTATTTGAATTTTTTTTGAAAAAGACTTAAAATATGGGTTTCAAAACATGACATGAGACTACTAAAGTGTAAAAAAAAGTTTATGAACTTGGTTTGGTGATGAAATGAGACTCAAAAACTATGCCTTGGACCCTATAAAACATAAAAATGACTCAAACCCTGTCTAATACCATGACTTAAAAACAAGTATGAACTGACTGAATTTAGAGGATTTTAATAGTGATAACAGAGTGTATACATGCATGTTAACGTAAGTGAAGTAACGTATACAATTTGTTTTATGGATGATTAAGGTTTAAGTTGACTTTGCATGTTAATACAAAAGTCTGGGTTTAATGTTGTGATCTGGTTACAGTGATCTCACTGTTCTGTTTAAATATTGGTTAATGTATATTAGTGTGTTGTGTTGAAGCTGTTGGATCTAGTGTGAAAATTTTATGAAACATGGTCTGCAGTGGTTTTGAGGGCTGAAGCCTTCAGTGTGGAAGTAAAAGCTTCCTGCCAATAGAAGTTGGTGAGAAGTTCAGGGGGTTGAAGCTCCATTCCAGTAGTGGTTGGTAAACAAGATTAGGGGGTTGGAGCTCCCTTCCAATAGAAATTGTAGAACAAGAGAAGGTTGCAGCCTTCTACAGGTGTGTGCCTGCGTATTGATATGAATCTACATCAATACAACATTGTAAATAGTTTTCTATATAATAAATATTGAAGACAGAGACGAGAATAGTAGTTTTTTTCTCCCGACTTGGGTTTCCACCTTAAACCTTGGTGTTCATGTGTGATGTATTTTGTGTGATGATTTACTCTATTATTAATGCACATATCTACTTCTTAAATGTTTGATGCATAACTGATGAATTGGGCTAAGTAAAGTTTCTGAAGATTTATTTGAACATTAAAGTTATCTGGGTATACACATGTTTCCTTTACGAAAGCCACGTGCATATGCTAGTTGGAATAACTAGATGTGTGTATAGAAATTAGTAAATTAAAAGAAAATATTGTGATTATTTTTAATACTGATTCAACACCCCCCCCCCACCCCCCCCCCAACCCCTCTTAGTATTTTTCCCAACAATTGGTATCAGAGCAGGACCTTCTGAAGAAGCTTAATCGCTAGAGGGAAGATATTTAAAGATGAGAAATCAATATAGAACAACATCTATCAGACCACCACTCTTACCAATATCTAGCTACATTTCCCACAGATCCAGAAGTAAGGAAGAACTATGAAACCAATGAAAAAATTTTCAATGCATTATTGGGAAGTATGATTGAATCATAATTTGTAAAAGTTATGCAGTTAAATACATCAAAGGAGATATGGGGAAAAATCATTATGATCTATGAAGGCGATTCCAACGTAAAAATTTCTAAACTCCAATCTCTCAGAATTCATTATGAAAATCTCAAAATGCACAATGATGAAAGTATTGCTAGTTTCTTTTTGCATCTAGATGAGATCGTAAACTGTATGAAAAATTTGGGTGAAGACATAAGAGACAAAACTTTATTAGATAAAATATTAAGATCTCTAACTCCTAAGTTCGAGTCAAAAGTGTCTGCTATTGAAGAGAGGCAGGATCTTCAGACTCTTACTATTGTTCAACTTCATGGGATCCTAGCTAATTTTGAGATGAGAAAAGGAGGTTCGTCTAAAATCAGATAAGATGCTTTTAGAGCTACTGCAAAAGGAAAGGAAAAAGAAGAAAAAAAGGAATCAAGGTATGTATCAGAATAAGATGAGGTAAATTTTGTAAAGAAAATTGAAGGTTCATAGGTAAGCTTCCTTTGAAATTTTTCTATTGTGGAAGAGTGGGTCATTATGCTGCTAAATGTCCTCATAAAGATAATCATTAAAATGAAAAGGATTTATCAAAATATAATAGGAGACAATTTGTCAATAGAAAAAGTTAATATACTCATGAAGATAGTGATGGGTTATAAAATGTGAAGAAAAAGAATCTGATCAATATCTTAGACTGCTCATGGCATTTGAAAAAGACACTAGTGAGGCTAAATAAAATTTTATGGATTCTTTAGAAGGAAATTAATTTGGTCAAGAAATCACTCAACTCAAAATATGTTTGGAAGAAAAAAAAATAGACATAGATACTCTAAAGAATCAAACCATAGAGAAGGAGAAGCACAATGAGAAATTAGAATGTGAAATAATAAGTCTAAGAATAAGAATGTGAAATAGTAAGTCTAAGAAAGGAACTTGAGAAATTGAAAACTATAAATCTTAGATTTGCTAAAGGATCTGAAACCTTAGATGAAATTTTCAAGGTTCAATGATCTCCTCTTGTGATGACAGGTCTTGGATATATTGGTGAATCTTATTAGTTAGAAAAATACTTAGCTACAAGCTATCTAAATGCAATAAAATTTAGCCAATAAAGTTTCATCACTTAACAAAAGAACAAATACAATACTCAGGTAAAGCATGAACATTCAAATTCAAGGGTGAACAATAACAGAAGTATCAGTCAAAAGGTAAACAATGCTAGAAGGTTTTATGATCGCAGAAATTTCTTCTTTAATGGAAAATGTTTCTCATGTCATAATTTTGGTCACAAAGCTGCTCAATGTGTTGCATACAAAACCATCATGACCATAGAAGCAAGATAGAAAAGAAATGAGACAATAATAAAGAATAATATCTATAACAATTTTTCTCCTCTTCAAGACGAAATTGACTGTTCATTTTGCAATACTTTGGACATGAAGAATTTGAATGTAGGATCAAACTAAAACCAAAATAACAAATATCCACAAGTTATAAGGTATGGATCAGGAAGTACTTACAATTAGAGAACCACATCATAGATTTATTTGCAGAAGGAGAAGAAAATCAATGGTACGTTGTTAGCGGATGTTCAAAACACATGAGAGGTGACAAAGAAAAACTTATTTCATAAAATGCATTAGAAAAGGAAAATAATATTACTTTTGGAAATGACTCTCCTGCTATCATTAAGGGTAAAGGATCTGTCTTTCTAAAAGAAAAGGTTAAAGCTAACAATGTTATGTATGTTGATGGATCAAAGCATAACTTGTTGAGGGTTAGTCAAATGTGTGACCAAGGAAATGAAGTTGTCTTTTGATCAAAGGAGTGTGTGGTTCATGAACTTGACACCGGAAACATCGTAATAAAAGGAACAAGAACACCAAGCAATTTGTATATATTCAAAGGTGGCCAAGAACAATGTTATCTAGGAAAATCTGCAAAAAAATGGTTATGGCATAGAATATTGAGACATCTGAGCTTTTCTCAAATAAGAAAATCAAGCAGGCTCAAATTTTTTCCTGATATACCCAACATTACTTTACCAAAAAGCACCATATACAAGTCATGTCAATTCGGTAAGAAAACCAAGGTTCAATTTAATGCCAAAAAAAGATCAGGAAGTAAGCCTCTCGAAGTCATACATATTGATTTATGTGGACTTGTAAGGAAAACTTCACTTCGTGGAGAACAATACTATATCTTATTCATTGATGATTTTCCTACAATGTGTTGGATGAGTTTATTGAAACATAATGTAATATCCCAAAATAGGGAAAATCTACAATGTTAGGAATATGTTATAGTATTCCTAAATTGGAGATCCAGCAATATGTAAACACAAACTGGAAATAGCAGTGAACAACATCATACCAAAATTTATGGAAAGCATGGATCCATTTTATTATACATATCAGCAGAAAATGAGTACAATAGAAGTGTTCATAACTCAAACAAGAAAGGAAAATGAGCCTCCCATGAATACATATGCCAAATGATGGAATGCTGCTACATAGCAGAGTGTCTATGGATCAAAACTGCATAGTCATAGATAGAGCACTGCTAAAAGAAGTAAAAAACATCATAGATATGCATACATATGGATCATACAATATTGGGAGAGAAGATCTAAGCTCCCAATGGATATTTCAAGTCAATCCTGGAAGGATTGACTGAAATATGCAAAACTGTAGAAATGTCGGAGTTACAGGGTAGCAACTGCAACTCAAGAACTGGAACTGGATGGGGATGACTGAAGATGCTGCATCAAATAAATAAACCTCCTCCAATGATCTCTCAAGTGAAACATTGATCCTATCCCTGAAGATCTCACCCTCCAATAATCCTGCAAGCCCTCACTGTAATTGCACACTAAAAATAATGCAGTCTAGAGAAGGGACTGCATTGTAGGTGAAAGGGAATGTGTTGGCCAAGTGCCAAAATCTGCAATAAGCCCAAAAGTCTTCCTCACTAGTGTTCCAAAGGAAAGAAAGCTTTCTCCTTTGAAAAACAAGCCTTGGAAGTGGTGTTGTCAACCCTCCACTGCAACACCCTATAACACAACGTTTCCTGCTACAGGAATAATGCTGTAGTTAAAGGAGGAAGCCTGGCCTCAAGCCTGAATGTGGAGAAATGAAGTGCGAGATCCTTCAAGAGGCCTCTCTTGAAAGGAGAAGGAATTCCTAAACAAGAAATCCTTGTGCTAAGCAGCACTGCAACTCTGCTAAACATCAGGAGAATGCACAAAGTCTGAACAAACCAAGAAATAAATAATACATAACATGAATCAAAATGGCTGCCTTACCCTCCTTTTAAACAAGCGAAAGGCCTCTTTCCATGGGTCCCACTCATTATGTTTTCCTTCACCAAATAACCCTCTTTCCATTCATAGTCTGTTGTCTATCAAAGTGTTCTCCACCTCCTATCCCAACGATGTTAACTTGGTCAAACTTGATCTTGTCTCCGTGCAAATGTCCTCTTTCACACTTGAGGGTGTGAAATCCCGCTCTTATGAATATCCCATTTCATATGATGAGGGATTTTATTCGTTCTTATGCAATGTATGGGCCTCCTTACCCATTTATTTACCTCTTATGTGTAAACATAAAAATTTAATATTCCATTTAGCGGTGTGCTAAAGTGGGAATATTACAGTCCTCCCCTCCCAAATGTTGCTTGTCCTCAAGCAACTACAAAGATAAAATTGAGGGGCCTTCTTGAGGCATTATTTCGGATATGAGTTGGGACCTAGCATCCCCATATGAACCCATCCAAAAGCAATCATCCATACAAAATGAGTTACCTCCCAGCATGGCAACTCCTGAAAATGCTCCTCCACCTTGAGCTCCTGCAGTATAGGTGGGCTGAAAATCTGATCATGGTAGAAAAAATAGCCTACCCCATGTTTTCCCCCTATCCAGTTAAGATAAATGTAGAGTGTTTTTTGATCATGGGCTGCAATAGTGTTGCCCTCAAGTGGCAAGAAGAAGACTAGATCCTCAAGGACCTCTTCTCCAACGTTATGAAACATGTAGGCCCAAATAATCTCATATGTGATGAGTGGGAAGTCACCATCATATGGCATCCAATCAGTCATATGGCTCACCTCAAATGGAAACAAGTGATTTGCTGTAGTGGCCCCAAGGGACACATCCAACCAATGTGCCACTCCCCCAATCATGCTCCCAATAAAAATAAGAACAACAACAACATAAGGAACTACAATTAGAATCATGCTAGTTGCCATATGAAGCAAGGGAGAAGGAAAATGGTCCCTCAAATGTAGCCAACGCAGTTTGACTCTCAACTACAATAGAAAGTGAAATGATGGGTGGCCTCCCCACCATTTGCTTGTTGCCTAAATTTCCTCACAATTTTGGAGAAATTGTATGGTGTATGGTGCGAAATGAACATGCCCTGCAACAGATATAATCTCCCCAATTCCTCCTAGAGAGTGGCCATCACCAATACTACTTATGGCCTCAAGTAGACCATGGGATCTATAAGGAAGATTGCTCCTCCTCTGAGAAAATCCCTACACATATATGGTTAAGGGATGCATATATACATTATACAAGTCATCATGAAAACAAATAATACCCTTACCATATGTCTTGCTAATACAAATAGAGTGGCTCATAGATGAGTCTCCTCTCATCGTCAAAGAGAAGGGAGGTGGCTGTGCTAACTCTCTCAAATAGTTATGTATCTTCTCCACCTCCACATGAACCATGCATCTCCTCATATGCTAATATATATCCTCCTCAAAGCCCTTCCAAAAATACCCTTCCATGATGGTGTGGTATGCTCTCATAGAAAAAGTGTGGCTGAAAAGGAAATCCTCATGAGATGCTTGCAGCAACTTCTCCTTGAGCTTGGAAGCTCCAGATAAGACGATCCTAATATGATAGTAGATGACCCCATCTCTGACTGAATATCTCTCCTTATGCAACTGGTTATCCAATATCATGCAAGTGAAAAGATCCTTGGAATACTCCACCAACAGCTGGGAGTTCCAATATGGATTTATCCTCCATAGTGACAGCGCTGATGATATCTCATTATTCACCATGTCTTGTCAAATTAGCCTAAAAAACCTTTGTTTTTTTTTTAACCTACAACCCTCCCCAACCAACTAAGATCACTTATCAAAGCATCTCTGTTGTCCTTCCCAAAACATCCCAAGCATTGATGATCTCAAAATATTTTTGTAGACTCTTTAGACAGATCAAGTACATTAGATTTTGATCTTCAACATATTAGTTTATCATAAACTCTGTCTCACACTTGATAGAGCCCAAGTTCTAGGTTTAAGTCCAAAATCCAAGTCCCAGAGAGCCTCCACTAGGTCACCTAGGGTTTCATGAGTCCTATGGTGGATTTGGTATCTTGCAAATCTGTGTTTTATACCTACAAGGAGACTGCTTTCAAAAAAAGAGGGAAAGGGACAAGTAAATTTGTCCAGAACTAATTAAGAGATCCTTCAAGGGAGGTCTTTGATCTGAAGAATGAATCTAGTAAGGGGATAGCTACCCTTTGCTCACTTTCCTGCAAAGAAGACCAAAAGGGCCATCATATCAGCTAGGAGGTAAGTTAAAAAAGGGAAAAATCATCACAAGAATATCATTAGTGAACAAGAGACATCATCAAGAATATGTTTTAGGAAGATCAGGGTTGGTAAATGTTTTTGGCCAAACAAGGAATAAATGCTAGGGTTGCAAGGGAAAAGGTCACCTAACTCCATAAATGCACAATTGAAGATTTTTTGGAAATAATAAATGAGTTTTGATAGGTTTTTAAGAACTTAGAATATAACACTGTTTATATTTTTCTAAGCAGCCCTAAAAACTAGGGATTTGGAAAAAATGAAAAAATGATCAAAAGATAATGATAGAGCCTCCTTCATTATAGCAGATGGATACTAGAGAATTTCAATCTACCTTTCTAGGGTTTGTCAAAAGCAGCACTATTTTCACCTACACTAAAAGGAGAGATGGCAAAGAATATGAGTTTAAAAGGGCTAACTCCCAAATGCAAAATGTCTTCAAAGTAAACAAGAGGAGGCAAGAATAAGGTTGAGTCTCTGAAAATGCCCAAGTGAAACCCATGGAATAATATATTTTGTTTTACTGTTGGAAAATAAACCTATTACTACCTTAAAAACAGGAAAAAGAGGAAAAGAAACAGTCTTCAGGTCACCAGAAGTCAAAAAATGCCAAGAGGATTAAAAGCAAGTGTTCTTTATGAGAAAAGCATGCCCAAGAAAAATTTCTCAGTGCCTAAGTTATCAGAAAGAAGAAGGGTAAAAAGGACACCAACAAATCAACACCACAAGAGGAGAAAACAGTGCCTTGAGGAAGTTTTCGAAACCCTCAAAAGGACAAAAAGTTACGAAACAAATGAAAAAAGACCAAGACATAGTAAAAGTAGGTTTTTTGGTTTAATTTATATTTCAAAGTGCATAAAGGTTTTTTGAATTCATTTTCAAGCTCATTTTCACACTTGGCAAGGAGGGAAGAAGCTCCGAAGAGAAAATTCAAAGTTTTTGGGCCGTTTCTGGGAAAATTGTTCAGATGATGCACAAAACATGGGCACTGCGCAAAAAAGGAGTCAGCGCTATGCAAACTCACACTCCTCTCGTTCAATTTTACACGGTGGTACGCAAAAAATGCCTCGGTGCTACACAAACTTCGGGCGCTGCGCAAACGCAAGCCCAACTCGCCCTAAAGACGACAAACTCTGCCTCTCGCCTGACACCTCAACTCATTTTCCCGGCCGCTGCGCAAACAAGCCACCCAAATCACCCACCTGATGTGCAGTGGTTGCCTATTCGTCGGAGCATGCAACCCACCTGGCACTGCGCTAACCACCGTTCAAGCTCACAGGTGTTGCGCAAACTGTTGGACCCGATAGGTTAGGCAGAGGGATTATGCAAAGTCTAGGAAGGTGTAGAAAGTGCAAGAAATACCCCCACTACCTAAAATTCTCCTTTTTAGGTGTTTTCAAGTTAGAAGTAGGTTGAAGAACATGATAAGTAGAAAATTCTCTTGATCCCCCAAGAAAATTTACAGAATCATTTTGTTTTTGTCTATTTGTTGAGGTAAAAACCCTAGGAGGGTGAAACCCCAGGTCAAAGCCGCAAAGGAACCTTGCTCTTCTAAAAAGGAATTTTTAAACCAAATTTGATAGCAGGGGTGGGTAAGGGAATTAAGGTTGTTACCATATTCATGGTTAAAATTCTCAAGTTGCAAAACCACTCACAACCTAAGAACTCATCTCCTTAGCTAAAGTTGACCTCATCATCATTTCTAACTTGGTTTTTCCACTAAACCTCAATTTTCAGACCAGTGTCTCCCATCACCATGTCAAAGAATGAAAAAAATAGTGTTAGTGGTGGAGGTCAAAGGCCTTTAAATACAAATCACAAAGGAGGGAAATTTAATAGGTTGGAACCCCAAAATACAGTGGCTATCACATCTTCTCCTAGGATCTTGTCATGCTTTCAAAACACAAGGTGTTTTTAGTTTTGTGAGAACGTCAAGTAGGTGAATAGAAATCCCGAGCTTACAAGGCTCCTCATCCTCAATTTACAAAACAAACATGTATACCTAACAGGGGTGAAATTTGATATTTCAGCAATGTCCATATCCGAAGCCATTGGTATCCCTTCAGTGGGTGAGAAATGGTTCAAGAATGGTAAGCTAGAAAGAGTTTTTTTTTTCCATTTATCAAAAGGAGGTATAGAGAAGGAAGTATCATATTTTTCCCTTTCTCACATCTCAAACACAGGTATGCACCCTTGATGTTGGCTATCATGAAATACTTCACTAGTGAGGGGAGATACTCTAGGGTCTATACCTATCATCTTAGACTCCTTATGCATTTCATAGGGGTTAAGGCACTTCACCCACCCTACTATCTCTACAGGAGTGTTATGAAAATGTGTTTTGTTGTCCAAAGGAGGAGTTACCCCCAACAAATGTATAGCTTGTTCCACCATTCCTTGATCAAGATGGTGGTTGTACATTAGCTAGAGCAGCAGGGTGTACCTTGGGATGTTTTCATAAACAATGAGTTCTTCTCAAACCCACAGCATCCAAATCAAACAAATCTGCCTTCCTCATTGGAACAAGTGCCCTCACCACAAGCACACATCCCATCCTCTCCTTCTCTTGATGTATTAGGTGAAGCAGGGAGTGGAAATCAAGGATCACATAGAGATCAGGGTGAGGGTGAACAAGTCAGTGAGGTAAACACAAAAATGTATGAAGAAGAGACAGAGGATATGGGAAGTGATTGAGGAAACAATGATGAAACACAAGGCAGTGAGCATAATGAACAAATAGATCATAGTGGAGATGATGGAGACAGTAGGGAAGAGTAGCTAGATGAGGAAGGTAGTCAGCAAAGTGCAAAATACAGCCAAGGAAATATTCATGACAGTCATGACTGTCATGACACTAATCAGTTTCTAGATAACTAAGAAACTCGAAATGATAGTGCAGGAAATGACCAAGGAGAGAACCTCAGTAAAGAGCAAAGACAAGATGACGTTGATGGCAGTGATGAGGGTCAAAGCAATGATTAAAACATGGTCAAAACTACCATCATCACCCCTCACATATCCACATACTACAGAGGACAAAGATATGTGTTTGTTGCCTCAAAAAGGCAAAGGGCCATCTCTCCTCAAGCTATCAAAACATTGGACAAGGGAAAGGAAAAGGTGGAAAAGATTGAGTAGAAGGTAAAAGTGAGGAGGAGTAATAGGATAAAGAAAACTATTCAAGGGCTTGAGTTCATTGACTTATATAGTGATAATGAGGATGAGGAGATGACCAAATACTACTCCTAGACAAAGATGAACAAATTAGGGAGTGGGAGAAGGATTTTGAAAGAGCCCAGTGCATCATTCAATACTATAAGAATGAGCATAAGTACTTCAATAAGATCAAGAGAGTCTTTTCTCTCTAAAAGAAGATGACCAAGCATTACGCAAAGAAGAGCAGGTTTGGTTGTGCCAAACTCAAGGAGGCTCTCCTTGAGGTAAAAAACCTAAAAAGGGAAAAATGAGCATAAAAAACATGGAATTTTGGCTGATAATTCTCAGCAATTATCTAAAAACATTTAAGGAGGGTCTCCACCAATTTTGAAGGAATTTGGAGAAGATTTTGTTTTTTGAGAAAATTTGGCCTCATTTGCGCAGCGCCACTAACGTTCTGCAAAACTCTGGAGCATATTTAGGAGGAAATATTGATATTTTTGGATTTTTCATGACCTGCACAACATCCACACAAAATTTTAGAATATTTGGAGCAGTTTTGACCCCTCAAAATGTCAGAAAACACCTCAAAAATCACATTTCTACCTCTGTTTTAGGCCTGGCGCTGCGCAAAAGACAGTCTGAGGATTTTACATTTTTGACAGGGTTATAGAATCTAGATCAGAAAACCAAAATATTTTTTTAAAAATAGTCTCTTTAGGCTTTCCAACGAGCCATCACGGAGCCAAATCCAACATCGGGAAGTGGCCCAAAAATTGGTTGCAAAACAACCTATTTTTTTGCAAAAGTAGCGCTTCGCAAATAGATTGTCTTTTTAACAAAAGACACCAAAAGACACAAATTTATGGAAAAATAGTTTTTTAATATTTTCTTGGGGAAATCACTCCAGATTTGACTGAGGATTTATGTTATGATATTTTTCATTTATTAGCTTGTCTATTATGTGTCTTGGGCCTTGCATGGTCATTAAGCACATAAATGACATTTATGACAAAATTAGGGTTTCTAGAAGCCTCTTATGGTTTCCACCCCCTCACTTTCTCCACAAATAGAGCATGAGGCTTTATGTATTGTTTTGGATTTTGATGATTGATTCTGAAGTAATACATAGTCCCTTGCAATTTTAAAAGAACTTGATGTCTTGGAGTTTATGAATGCCCTGGTTTGTTTGTTGATGGACGAGGATTGGCTGTAGGATCCATGAGTCTGGTTGATGGTGAAGTGTTTATTTTTGTTTATGTTTTCTAGTTTATCATTTTGTTTCCATATTTCTATGTTGCAGTAGGACAAAGAATTCATACTAAGAAATGTTTTCTAATGGCACCTTAGGTCTGTTTCTTCTTCACTGCCTTAATGTTTTCTTCTACTAGGACATGTTAGAGAATCCTTCTTTACTCTCTAAGGATATCCTAAGCTTTTTTATTTCTTGAATGGTTTAAAATAGATGTTATCCAACATGATTTATGGATAGCCCTGCTTGTTGTTTCCACTAAGAACACTATTTTTGAAGTCATCTATTTAAAGCATCATTACTTAGGTTTGTCAAAGAAGTTTGTTTCAATCCTACTCTTTGCATTTACTTAACTAATTGTTTTAAAGGACCTTCATAGCTATAATCGTAGATGTTCAAGGTTTATCTCCTTCTCTGATTATAGTTATTTTTGCATCTTAATTTTTTTTTTGTCTTTGATGATGAAATCCCTAAAAGTTAAATAAGTTTCTTGCCTTTCTGTATTTCATTTGAATGTTTGTCTTGGACAATTATCTGCTTTAAGTCTGAATCAAAGAGTTTAGGTTTTGCTCTAACTTTGATTTTCTCTCTATGATTATGATTCTTCCAAATACCTTTGTTTAAGTATATGATAGAGAATTATTTACTGCTCTTTGTCAAACTTTGTTTCTCAAAATTAATGTCAATCTCATGATCCTTCAAACCTCAAAGATCCACCAACCAGGCTAGATTTTCCCTAAAATACACCCTAATCCGTTAATGAACCTATAATGAGCTTGTTAGACTCCATTTCCAAATGGCTTGAAGTTTTCCTTGTTTCTATCTAGTCTATCTAAGCATCATACCCAACCAAAAAACAATCAACAAACCCAATATTTTATAACTAGCCTAAAGTCAACCCTAATCAGCAAACAAGTTCACATCTTTGCAGCTAATAGAGATATCCCTTTCTGAATACAGGAAGGCTAGGTCCGTGGATTACAAAGCTTGGTTTGATGTTACCCCTGTCCATTTGTATCTCAATCAATTTAGAAAATTACAGGGAGCTAACATAATGGCGATCACGGTGGGACGTTGAGTCAAAAACATCTTAGGTGTCCCTTAGGAACTCTCAAAATATCAATTAAGCTTAGAAAATCAACTGATAGCCAATAGTAGAGACTAATTGCCTCACCATCCTAGCAAGATGATGGCTCAGCTAGATGATACTCGTTGAAACCTTAGGGCTGCATAAGGAAACTCCGGAAACCCAAAACAATCCCTAGATTGATTTTTGTCAAAATTTGGTGGTGGACCATTATATACATACCCTCAAAACTGCAAAAACATCCACCTGGTGACTCCACTAGCCTCTAGTAGGCATTTTTTCATCTCACTAGTCCCATAGGTTTTCCTAGGATTGTGTCAAATCAGTCCCAAATCAGTTTTAAGGCCTAGTTATACCGTGTGTGAATAAAATAAACACTAAGCGAGGCCAGCCTTCCAAAAACACTCCCGAACCTTTTTTAGCCTCTTTTTCTTTTGAATAAGAGATCTGGATTCACAAAGGATAAATACCAGATCTCACCCGAACCAAAGTCCTCCTACCATAGTTGATGATCCAAAAAATATTTTGTAGAAAACTTCTAAAGCTGGAAACTCAACCACTGTTAGGAGCATTCATAGAGAAAGCTCTAAACTAGAACACCTTACAATTTCACAAGATCCTCAGTTTGACTTGCACCATACCAAGAACCTATTCAGGACCAAGTCACAAAGTAGGATTGACCAAGCTAACCTTGAACCCATATATTTGCAGTAAAGCTCCAGTAGAGAAGCTTCTCCTTCCACTCCACCTAACTTTCAGCTTCTCCACCACTTTAGATTTTTTCATCCCAAATCTTCTTAGAATCAGTTTCACTGGCCCAAGTACCTCAACTACATTGATTCACACCACCACTATGCAAACCACTTCACTCCATCCTCCTCCACCTCCCGCAAACCCTCCCTTTGTAAATCAACCTTTGTTTCCATTTCCTCCCATCATGGCAGCCTGGTATGCTCCACTGGCTCTACCAAAACCACTATTAACTTTGCCAAATTATTATCAGTCCAAGATCCCTCACTTCACGGGGACTGAATCCATCACTACCCAAAAACATGTAGATAGAATAAATTATGCTTTTGACTACATGGAGATAGAAGAAGAAACCATGCAAATGATGATTTTTTCCCAAAGCCTGGGAGGAGAACCCAAGAAATGGTTCAAAAACTTACCTCCCAACAACATACATGATCTCCCTTCCCTCTACCAAACTTTTTTAAACAAGTAGGAAATCAAGAAAAACCCCCTTCAAATTATTTTTGATTATAACAATATTAAAAGAAATACAGGGGAAAGTGTTCAAGACTAGTCCACTAGGTTTAACAGTGTTTACAATGCCCTCCCACCTCACATAAAACCTCCCCAAGGCTTAGCCTTAGTAAAATTTCCAAAATGCTTTGATGCTGACATGGCCTATTAACTAAGGGAGAGAGATTACCTAACTCTAGATACATGCAAAAGGCGGATGTGAGTGTAGAAGCTAACTTAATTGAGAAAAGATCTAGGATGAGATCAGATAAGAGAGTAACCTATAAATATGAAACAATACCTTCAACCTCCTCTTCCGACACCAAAATTGACTCCCTAGTCGGGACAATGGAGAGGAAGGTGGAAAAAATCAGTTTGAATGAGAGAACACCTCCTAGGGAAAACCAAGTCAATCCTCAAAATAGGAACAAGAATCATAATTTTAGAAGATACCCTCCCCAAATCAAACAAAAAGAGAATGACCAAGAAATTAGACCCCCTTTCCAAGACAACTATGTAGATGAAGAAGAGAGAGAACTAGAACAGTTGGAAGAAGACCGTGTAATTTTCATAGGTTCTGATGATGAGGATAATATTTTTCTTACCGAAGAAGAACAAAGGATGTTCTCTTCAAAACCAAATGAAAAATCATATGAATATTCTGAAGACTACAAACTAGGATTTGAGAATTCCATAATGGAAGTCCATAGGCAATATGACCTTAGGAGAAAAAAGAATCAAGATATTCCTAAAACCAATCAGTCAAACACTATTGTTAGGAAAAATCCTGAACATATTCCTGAAAAGACAGAGGAAAACACAAATACTATGGCTAAGAAAGATGATCTATAAAAAAGTAGCCAACCTAGTAATGATTCAATCTGCCCTAGTACTTCAACTAGTGGCCCTGAAAAAACATTGATGTCCAAACCATCAAATTAGAATCAACAAATCAAAAATGTAGAAACATTTATGGCTGATAAAACTGATGTAAATGTAATAAAGACACCTACGCCTTTCAACTTTGAAGGGGAGATTTCCAAAATCAAGATAACCATGCCCCTCACTGAATTGGTGACCCAAGAGGTATAAAGATCCCAGATTTTCAAAGTGTTAAACATAGGGAATGATACCAACACCTTAAACTTAATTGAAGATAAACTAGAGCTATTTTTTGGTCCTGAAATGGAGGGAAAATATCAAGAAGGAGTTGTCCCCCCTTTCTATGTCAGCCTGAACATACATGACCAAATTATGCATAATGCTATGCTAGACTCCAGTTCCTCACACAACCTGATGCCAATTTTTTTGATGGAGAGATTAGGCCTAGAAATCACAAAGCCTTACAAAGACTTGTACTCTTTTGATTCAAGTAGGGTTAAGTGTTTAGGCCTCATCAAGGATCTGTGTGTCAATCTGGCACACATCCCCACTAAAAGTATAGTCATGTCCATTTGAAGACTACCCTGGAGTTTGGCCCCCCATGATCTAGATAGAAGCATGCCATAATTTCGGGGGATGTCAGCAACAACTATGTCCATGACTATACTTTCCCAGTCTTCAACCAAACAAGGAGGTTGTACGGGGAATCCCACATGAAATATATGGTGAGTAGCTTAGATAGGCCAAATAACACACCAGTTTATTCCATTCACTCAGACCTTGAATCATTCATCTTGTACAATGAAAATGGTATTAATGAACAAGTGAATGGCAATGGAGGAGAACTAATCCTCCCCGAACAACCAAATCAGCCCTCTAATCAAGAAAATGACACCCAAGACTCTAGCAGCCCTGAGATACAAAACAGTGACAAATCTGAAATTGACACACTTTGGCATATGAGATTTGATGGCTCTTATGGTAAGACTTGCTCAGGAGCTGGGGTTTGGATCCATAATACAAATGAAGGCCATTCCTATAGACTATATTTCCAGTGCACTAATAACATTGTAGAATATGAGGCTCTCCTTATTGGTTTACATTTACTTAACAACCTCAAAGCTAAGAAAATCTCGGTTCAAGGAGATTTAGAAATAATCATTAGACAAATAAGGGGAGAATATTCAGCCAAGAACCCTATATTGAGAGAGTATAGAAATGCTACCCTAGATCTTCTCAAAACCTTTGATAAATATGAGCTCACTTTCATCCCTAGAGCCCAAAACTGCCTTGCCAATGAGCTTGCTTTTGCTACCATCAATTTCCCATTACCTTATGAAAATAAACAATACCTCATCAAAGTTAAAAATGGGCCTACTGTACCGAGAAACTTGGACCATTGGCAAGTGTTTGAGAGTGATGAGAAAATATATGATTTTCTACAATCTAGAAATGAGTTTGCAAGCACAAAACAAAGTTTAAGATTTCAGAGAAATAGTTTTGCTGAAGATGAAACTCCCAAAACAGAGCTGTCCTTTGATGATGATATAAAAAAAATTCAAAATCCTTTTGTTGTAGAAATATTTGATAAATTATATCAAAGAGAACTTGAGGTTTTGCAATGTAAATATGACACCTTGCTAAGAAGCCTTACACCATTAGAAGAGCTTTTTTATTTTAATGATGTAGCTAAAAAACCCAAGATGGAATCCACTGAGACAAATGTAGAAGAATGTAACATCAGAAGAATGGAAGAGACCAAAATAATCAAGCTGTCCAAAACTCTCCTTCCTCACACAAAACAGAAATACATTGAGCTTTTTAGAGAATATAAAGGTGTGTTTGCGTGGGGGTATGAAGACCTGAAATCCTATGACACAAAAATCATTGAACACAAAATTCCTCTCAAGGAAAATCAGAAACCATTCAAAAAAAAATTGAGAAGGATTAACCCCGTCTTGTTACCTTCAGTTGAGAAATAAATCAAAAAAATGTCTGATGCCGAGATTATAGTCCCTATCAGCTACTCAGAATGGGTGTCCAAACTTGTGTCAGCTAGGAAGAAAACTGGGGAGATTAGATTTTACATTGACTTTAGAAATTTGAACAAGGCCTCCTTAAGGGACAAACATACCTTGCCTAAAAGGGATCACATACTCCAAAAGGTAGTTGGCTCACAAAGAATCTCATTACTAGATGGCTTCCCAGGTTATAACTAAGTACTAGTATTTCCTAGTGACCAACTCAAAACTGCTTTTACTACACCTTGGGGTACATTAATGTATGTTAAAATTCCATTCGGTTTAATGAATGCAGGGGCCAATTTCCAAAGGGAAATGGACATAGCTTTTTCAGAGGAAATAGGTTACTTCATAGTAATATACCTTGATGACATCACAGTCTACTCTAAAATTGATGAAGAACACTTAGTCCACTTGAGAAAAGTTTTTGAAAAGTGTAGAAAGTATGGCCTATCTCTGAATCCTAACAAAACTATGTTTGGTGTTCAGGAAGGAAAACTCTTAGGCCACATCATCTCTGAAGAAGGAATCAAAATAGATCCCAAAAGGATAGAAGGCATATTACAAATCAGATATCCTAGAAACATTAAAGAGATGCAATCTTTCATTGGGAACATCAACTTCCTAAGAAGATTCATCCCCAACCTTGTTGAACTCCTAAGGAATATTACAAACATGTTGAAAAAGGAAGTAGGATTAAAGTGGAATACGGAAGAAAAACAACCTTTTGAGCTGGTAAAACAAACACTCACACAAACATCAGTCTTAATCAGTCCTGACTTCACCAAGGATTTCTACATCTTCTCATTTACATCTGAACACATTGTTGCTGCAGTATTATTGAAAAAGAACATCATGGGGCAAGAAAAACCCATAGATTTCTTCATCAAGGCCTTGAGGGATTCTCCTCTAAAGTATAACATCATGGAAAAGCAAGACTTTGCCTTAATCAAAGCTTTAAAAGATTTTAGAGTTTATATTTTTCATTCACGTATCATAGATTTTGTCCCGCACACGGTGGTCAAAGACATACTTAACCAAGACCCTGATGGTAAAAGGGGAAAGTGGATTGCTACTATCTTAGAATATGATTTAGAAATCAGACCTACTAAATTGATTAAAGGACAAGGACTTGCAAAAATTATGGCTGAATCAAATTTCCAAGCTTTAGACATGAATATGGTTGATGTGTTAGAGGAAACAGAAGAATTCACAGCTCCATACATTGAAGAAATGTTTTTAAATTCATCTTGGTATGCTGATATCATCCTTGTCCAGATTGCAACACTTCATCTTTTATGTGAAACCAATGATTGGTGGTTTGGTCACATGGAGCATGAAACAGTGACTAAGTATTCAGATTTATTTCACAAGTTGAGAAAGGAGTTTGATGTGAGAAAACCAGAGATGTGTCCCAAAGAGGCATTTCCTAAGGAAGGAAAGGAGGATGTCATTCTTGTCACACTAGACAAGGAGCTGCTACATTCACCACGAGTTGCAAAGGTACTTGTATCCAGAGAAGAGACACCTGCATGTTTGCAAGATAGTCTTGAGCTCTTCACATATAGAGTCCCATGCATGATTCAAGGTATGCATGAGGAAAAGGAGGTAGATTCCAATGTTGGTACATTGATATAAGATAAACCATCACTCTTACCAGCAGTTGGAGAGACCATTGTACTGGTTGGAGGAACTCTTGTGTTCTTGCAATAGGTTCCCACACATCAGTTGATCCAAGGTATGCATGCACTTTCATCACATATTGTTTCAGTAGATCTTATTGAAACTTATGGGGACATGAAATCAGGGCCAATGCATAACCAAGGGTTAGAACAAAATGCTGATTTGAAGCAGCAACATATCACAACACAGAGGACCCTTGATCTAATCAAGGATGAGATGAAGAGCTATCTCAGTTCATCATTTTTGAGCTACATTGAACCCTTTGAGTTGAAGTGTAGAGTTTCAGAAGATGGGATGAGCATGCTCCTATGTACAATGGATGGCTATGAGTTCAGCATTATGCCTTGCCATGAGACAACATATGTATCACCATGCAGATCTATAGCGTTGTTACTTAGTAGCAATGATAATAGGAGGGCCCCATCATTCTTGGAGCGTTATGAAGGTAGCTTCACTCATGAAGCAATGGAGGTAAAGATGGTAGATGGTAGACATCTTGAGATGAGGAATATTTTCTCCTTTATAGATGACACTTTCTCAATGAGCATCTCACAACTCAAAGAGAAACCTCTACCTGCAACAAATCCAGAACCTCACTAGTTTTGGAGGGTCATTGGTGAAAAGAGAATCTGATGGGGAGATCTCATTAGAGGTGCACTTCAACATTTCATGGAGTGCAAATTTCTTCATCAATTTTAGGTGGATGGTATTCTAAAAAGAGAGGATACCATGTTTATGTAGAACATCATTCATCATCCACATTGGGATGAGTGGGTGAGGATGATAAGCAAGGGGTTGCATGACCAGTTGCAAATACGTGACATAGGCCAGCAAGAATCTTGGTTACGCTGGTTGCTCTTGGGTGATTTTGGTTACTACCCAAAGGCTCTTAATTCTTTGATCCATGCCCTAAAAAGCACTCATGTAATGAATAAGGAGGCATGGTTACGCTACCTGCTCTTGGGTGAGTATGGCTACCACCCATTGACTAATATTTCCTTGAATCATGTCTTGTGTATCAATGGAAGAATGAAGCAGAAGAAGGCATGTTCATTTTGGTTGAGAGGGCTTGGCCATCGCATGACATCTCCCATGTTTATGTGTTTTGTATTGTTTGTAATATGGCATAATACTCTAATGATATTTGATAATGAAGTTTGTTTGTATTGGGTTGATATGACATTCCATATGTCATTCAATATTTTGTTGTTGCTCCATGCTCCACATGATGATGTGAAGAAGCAACAAGAGATCTTGTTTCTTTTGTTTTTATTGGGGGACTTTGGTCCTACATACTCCCCCACGTTTCATGATAGTGTTGGAGGATGGAAGCAAGAAGCATTCCTCCGATGGCTCTTACTTGGAGAGTATGGACACCATACTTTGTATTTTTATGGTGTGGTGTGGCAACAGGGAGAATTGTTGAGTTGGTTACTATTGAGAGAATATGGTTTTACATCTTTGTCCACCCATATGTCTGTACTTTTTCTTTGGTACAATGTTGGGATGATGATTAGATCCAACAAGGCCAACATGGCTAAGAATGAAGGCATGATGAGCCTCTTTTTACTTCATGTAGCATAGCATGGAGGATTACTTTGTGAGTTGGAGCTTTCCTTTTGTGGGAAGAACCTTCTATGTTTATGTATCTCATGTATTGTGGAGGATGTTGGACAACTTATGGTTGTCACTAGGAGTTTCATGATTGATGAGGGACATATAGCTACACAGTTAGAAGTCACTCTAGACATTCTAGACAAGCAACTTTGGTACTGGGCATACATAGCTCATTGTAGAAAATGGGGAGACCTTCCTTATGTGGATGCAATTTGGAGGGGGACATATTGCTCTAACATCTACTTTTACAGTTACTTGAGGACAAGCAACATTTTTCCGGGGAGGAATGTAATATTCCAAAATTTTCACATGATATTTGGAATATTAGAGTTCTTAATAAGCTTAATCAATTAAGTAAATAAAAGGGTTGAGGGACCCATAATCCTCAAAGATGAATAAAATCCACTTTTGATGTGTGTATGTCGATATTCTAGATCTAGATCTAAATCATGGAGTAGTTGAGCAGCTCCATTAATGGAGATTATGTCTCATTTATGAGATATATCATGGAGGATGAAATAGTCAAATAAGAGAATGGATATTAGATGTAAAATAATGAGGATCTTTGAAGAGGTCAATTGAGATCATAGTGCATTCAAAGAATATCATAAAGCACTTATGATAAGTTAGTGGAGGAAGTGATGCATTAAATGCACACATGATGGAGAGGGTGATCACTCCATGAGAACATGATAGAGGACATGGAGAAACAATGTAGTAAACCATGGAGACTTATGTCCACATGTACAACGCAGTTTTGGAGTGGGCCTAGGCTATGGAAGGCTCATGATATATATAATGAAGGTGAAGGCACAATAAAGGGGAGATTTGGATACTTGGATTATTCTTTGATCTGTTTGGATATGGACTTGTTAGGTAACATTACCATGCACTCTTATACTGTTTAGCTAAGTTTGCAGTGCTATTTAGCATAGGGTGTTCCCTAGTGGGAATCCCACCCTTACCCATAGAGGATTTGTGTCCCTACTCTAAGAAGGTCTTCTATTTAGCTCTATTCCTTATCAGGCATTGGTGCCATCTTCAGGAGGTTGTTTCTAACATTCAGCTAGGAAACTGGTGCAGGATTCATCCTACCACTTTTTTCTTCACATTCAGTCTTCCAGGAGCAGCGTATCTATATCCGACATTCAGGCCATTGGGATATAATGAAACAACAATCCCTTCAAGGATTGCGCTGTCCAGTCTTGTAGATCTATTGGAGGAAGGAAGTATCCAATATTTCAACTGGATATCCTTTGAGGGATCATCTCCTCACATTAGATCTATTGTTTCCAACATTCAGAAGTTGTATTGACATATCTAGCAGTAGGCTATTGAGCCTCCCTCTATGATAGCATAGTTTTCTGAAGTTGTTGTTCATCCAGCAGCTATTTTCAGTGGAGGAGATTGGAGGAGCTAGATCTTGAGCTTTTAGCCCAAGGATCTAGTGAAGGGATCAAACCTTCTTGCATTGATTTGATTGTATGACATTGAAGCCATCTATTCTTCAGTTCATGCAACATATCTGCAAACCCAACAACATATATGTGCAAGCCCTAAGAGGGTGGTTTTCTTATATTGACATATCTGAGAAACCCTTTCTGGGTTACCTTGGGTATCCATCATAGAGCCTGGATCTATAATTTAAGCATCATTGGAGCTCCCATACTTCTTAGATATGACTTTATATATTTCTGGTAGTTGCAGTCCCAACATTTGCAGCAAGGACAACGCAGTTTACCTTCCAGTAGTTCAGCAGTTAGGCAGTCCCTCTTGTGGGATCATTTCAGAATCATTCTAGGCCAACTCTTTGGCTTGAGTGTCTCATATTTTGAGCATTGTTGTACTGGTTTATCCACCTCCATATAATAAAATGGCTCTGCTATTTCTGTGCATTCTGATGTATATTTAGATTTATTTTTTAATTTTCTATAGTTCTTATATTGTATTTTAGTATTATTGCATTCTCCCTTTTGGGATATTGCAGTTGTAGAGGGAGAGAGAGATGGGGAAGTGAGAGGGAGGTAGGAGAGAAAGGGAGATAGAGGAAGAATGATAGAGAAGACTTGAGAGAGAGGAGGATATTGATGGGGGAAGAGAGTATTGGAGGGAAGAGAGAGAGAGAGAGAGGGAGAGATGGGGGAATAGAGAGGGAGGTAGGGGAGAAAGGAAGAGTGATGAAGGATGAGAGAGAGGACTTGAGAGATAGGAGGAGAGAGGGATGGATAGAGAGATGGAGTCATAAGGGAAGAGATAGGTGGGGAAGAAGAAAGACATAGTGACTGAGAAGTGGAGAGAGATAAGGAGTGACAAGGGAGATATGGACATAGAGTCTGTATGTTTGAGGGTGAGATAAAGAAACAAAGAAGGAGAGATGGGGAACATAGAGATATAGATGGAAGGTGAAGAGAGAGAAGAAGCGAGAGATGGAGAGAGGGATGGAGGGACAAAAATATTGGTAGATATGGAGTGAGAGAGCATGTGTGTTTGGGGGGGGGGGGGAGTGAGATAGAGAGACAAAGAAGGAGATATGAAAGGATATATAGATATATATGGAGGGGTGAGAGAGGGATGCATATTTATTTCACTATATGCATTAATTTCAGTGTAGATGGTGATTTATAATCCTATTTTATTGCTTGCACTAGATGCATTGATTTTAGTGTAGATATTGATTTCTAATGATATTTGATTGCTTTCACTATATGCATTGATTTAAATGTAGATTATTTCTAATCCTATTTGATTTCTTGCACTAAATGTATTGATTTCAATGTAGATGGTTATTTATAATCTTATTTGATTGCTTGCACTAGATACAATGATTTCAATGTAGATGTTGATTTCTAATTATATTTGATTGCTAGCACTAGATGCATTGATTTAAATGTAGATTATTTCTAATCCTATTTTATTTCTTGCACTAAATGCATTTATTTCAATGTAGATGATGATTTCTAATCCTATTTTATTGCTTGCACTAAATGCATTGATTTCAGTATAGATGGTTATTTCTAATCCTATTTATTTCTTTTAGTGGGAGATTTCAATGTTAGAACAACAAATAAAAAAGATAGTATTCTTTGTTGCGAAGAGGATCACAATCCTATCTGTCTCATTGAATAGGAGAATTCTCTATGGTTGATATGTCCATAAGACAACAAAGTTACTAATCATTTTGGAGAGGATTTTCTTACGTTGTGTGGTGCTTTCAACTTAATTATTTGCAATGGTATAGATAGATGGAAAAAGTATGGAAACTTTACTTGCAACACATATAATGGGGCAAGTGTCGTTGACTATGTTATTTGTTCACAAAGCTTAATAGAGAGGATATATGAAGTTAATATTGGAGAGCATACTTGGGACTTAAAATCAGATTAGAACCCAATTTATATAAAGCTATCTTGGTTATAATAAAGACAAAATAAGAGGAAAAACCAAGGTTCTCGACAATCGACATCAAGGGGAATTTTTTTTCTAAAACAAGGAAATTGCACTATATTCAAAACAATGCTAGAGAGATAATTTCAGAAGGAGAAAATTGGTCCCCAAAGCCTCAACAGTCATGAGCTAACACATAATTAAGGGTTCACTTAAGAAGTGAAAAGAGTAAAAAATAGGAAATCGTAATCAAATTGTTTTCTTGTGAATGCATGGTTCAATAAGGAATGAAAAATGGCAAGGAGATCCTTGAAAAAGGAAGGCGAGGAGAAGATGAATGTAAAGTTATATAATAATATTTTTAAAATGAAAAAAGACAAGTTCATGCAAACAAGGTGAGAAGAGTTGATATATCTAGGCAAGAATAACCCAAAACATTTTTCGCAGGAATTTCAACCAAAGAAGAAGAAAATTAAAAATAATATTATAGCCAACAAGTGGTTTGACTATGTAAGAAAACTCTATGAAAAATAATTAGAGGTTGAGCCTCCTCCCATATCAACACAACTACAAATATTTTCACATTACAGGAGGTGGAGGCAGGAATTGAAAAGTTGAAAACAGGGAAGGAAAAGGACTTGGTTGAACTTCAAGCAGAATATCTAAAGTGGGGAATGAACATTTTGGCACCGCACATCATTGAAATATTCAACAACATCATTCGACAAGGGTTCCCAAGGTATTATACAACTAGTCTAGTAATACCTATTTTTAAAAGTGGAGACATTAATAATTTGTTAGGTCCCTATATTACTAGTGTAGTCTCCTAGTATGTTAGTATAGCCCCCCTTATTGTTATTATTGTACCCTTGTAACCCCCATATTGTTATTATTGTGCCCTTACATTATTATTTTTAGGTCGGCTAGGATACATTGTGGCCCCACTAGGATTACATTGTGACCACATGGACTCCTAGATATGGAGAGAAGGTTTTGTAATTTGTATCATCCAAAAATTCTTCATTCATGTAATGTATTGGAGGTTGCCCCCTCAAAGTGGCTGATTTATAAGGTGTTGATATCTCTTTTCTTCTCTTTTTGGAGCTAGTTTCACAACATTTGGTTTCAGAGCTTTGGATATTAGGGTTTCGCTGCTCCAAACAGGTCATCGTGGAATTTTCGCTATAAATTTTTTTCTACGAAGTTTTAGAAGTTGAAAATTTTAGGGTGAGAATTATAAAGCCCGAGGAACATCGGCACAAAATTTCAGAGCTTGGTTCACAATATTTTCGGAGATATTATCTGCGGAAGTTAGGTCTTTTTGCAGGCTCCTCAATTTAATCTAAACAGGGCATCATGGTATTTGCGCTATAAATTTTTTTCTACAAACGTTCAGAATCTAAAATTTTTATGGAGCGAAGCTAAAATCCTGATGAAACTCGTCGCAAAATTTCAGAGCTTGGTTCACAATATTTTTGGAGATATGATCTGTGGAAGGTAGTGCTTTTTCAGGCTTCTGAATTTCATCTCAAAGAGGTGATCGTGGGAAAAGATTCATAACTATCTCTCTGAGCATCGAATTGGAGTGCTGTAAAAAGTGGTCGCAAATACATGGATTGTAGTTTCGTTTCTATCAATTTCAGAGCCGAAGGACGAAATAGTGACACGTGGAAATTCATACAAGTTCGCTCTACTGAACAAGTGCATAATTAGGTCATTGTGGGAGATTGGACATAAATTTGTCTTGGAGAATCCAAATTAGGTCAAACCTGTGGCATTCGAAAGAGAATTCAGAGGGCTGCCTCAATGCCAAATTTCAGATATTGAAGAGCCGCAATCACAGAGATAATCCAATTTCAATATCGATATCCTCAAAAGCAAGAAAAAGGTGTGTATTTTTTTTCGAATTGCATAAGTCTTGTTTGAAGAATCATTTTGAATTGATTCCAAGGGCATATTGTAGAATAGATATCAGTATTGGGTTCTAAAAAATGCCTCGTAAAAATAATTCAACACCCATTAAGCCTTCAGAAGGCTCTACTATGACTCATGAAGATGAAGAATTGCAACATGATCTATCAAAATTACAAGAGAAAGTGCACCAAAATTCGCTCTCACAAAGAGCAGCAGAAAATGAAATGGAAGTTTTGAAGAAAGGCGTGGAAGCGAAGTTGGATGGTTTGAAGGATCAAATAAAATATAATATGGATAGTAAATTAGTTGAATATCACATCGAGTATCAACAAAAAGTTCTCCAACTCTCAAAGGATAACCTAACTTTGGTGCAGAGTCAAATGAAACAACAAGAAGATCAACATCACATCGAAAGAAGTTCTTAAGCAGTCACAAAAACAAGAACACAACAAGTAAGATCAATTTTAGAGTATCTCAACAAGTGGAAGAAATTTCCTGTAGAAGATTCCACATGGGAGGATGAGAATTTTATACAGAAGCATCAAGAAATAATCAAGCATTGAGGACAACACTTGTTTGAAGGAGAGGGGCATGTTAGGTCCCTATATTACTAGTGTAGTCTCTTAGTATGTTAGTATAGCCCCCCTTATTGTTATTGTTGTACCCTTGTAACCCCCATATTGTTATTATTGTCCCTTACATTATTATTGTTAGGTCGGTTAGGATACATTGTGGCCCCACTAGGATTACATTGTGACCCCATGGACTCCTATATATAGAGAGAAGGTTTTTTCTTTTGTATCATCCAATAAATGTTCATTCATGTAATGTATTGGAGGTTTCCCCCTCGAAGTGGCTGATTTCTAAGGCATTGATATCTCTTTTCTTCTCTTTTTGGAGCTAGTTTCATAACATAATTCTTCAAACTATAGAACCATTATGATGAATCCTTTGTTTGTGAATATTTTTAGTCGCATGGTAGAAAATAGAATAAATAAGTGGGCAGAAATGAAAGAAAAGAGGTAAAAAGGGAAAGTGGTTTTTAGGCCAAAGCATTCTACAATAGATCATGGTATCACATTGAGACACATTGTTGAAAAGGTTTGGGGGAAAAAGAAGAAGTATTTTTTTTCTTTTTTGACTTCAAAAAGGAATTTGACATGGTCCTTAGAGATGAATTTTGGCATATAATGGAAGAACTTAAAATTCCTTTGAAATATAGAGTTGTTGTCCATAGTATTTATGAAGAGGTGAAAGTCAAAATTAGAACTTTAGCAAGCATTTCAGAAAGTTTTAGAAGTGACATCAGAGTCAAGCAAGGTTTCCCTTTATCCCTTACCCTTTTTGGTTTATATATTGAAAAATTGGAAGAGTGGATAAATATGCAAGGTGGGGATGGTGTTTAGTTGGGGGAGTTTGTGATTAAGATTCTTCTATACATTGATGATCTTGTACTGGTTGATAAATCAACCCATGGATTGCAGATGCACCTATATGCCCTTGAGCATTTTTGTAAAGTAGTGGGAATGGAATTCAATACCAATAAGACCAAAATAATGATTTTCTCTAATAAAAGGACGCAAAGCAAGCATACATTCTTCTTTGAAGACAACATTCTTGAAGAATTAAATGAATACAAGTACCTCGGGATCGATTTCAACAACAAGCTTAATTGGGAGGATTGCAGAAAGAAACAGATTTTAGGATGGTGGAAAGCATTATATGCTCTTCAAAACAAATGTAGAGAGGCAGAGTAATGGGATTGGAAAATGATTAAAGTTATTTTTGGACTCCTAGTTTGTCCAGTGATATTATATGGGTGTGAAATGTGGGCTAGCAACATCCCTGTTTCAAAATGGAAATAAATTGAGAAAATCCAAAAACACTTGATCATGAGTAAGTTTAAAATAAAAGGTGAAATTCCTTATGAGATAATATTGAGTTAAATAGGAGCAACTCTCATCAAAGAAATTGGTATGGTGTGTCTTATAAGGTATCTGAAAAGAATTGAGCAAATGTGAGGAGGTAGATGACTGAAAGTTAGCTTCAATGAAGGCATGAGTGAAAGAAAGAAATCATGGATGAGACAAAATAACGAATGGATGAAAAATGGAATATTTACCTTAATTATTGTCCTCCAAATAGCAAGGAGTTAAATAATTTTGTTATGAAGAAGTTCCGTAAGCATATATGGGGAAAAGAGTTGGGTATAAAGAAGAGGTGTTGTGTTTAGGAATTCAACCCCACTTGAGATCTCCAAAAAAAAAGAGTACATTGGAGCTAGCATTTCGTGGAGAGAAAAGATTTTTATTACTCAATTAAGAAATAACTCACATCAACTTCAGTGTGAAACAAGACGGTGGAAGAGACCTAAAGAAACTTGGGAAGAACGAGTGTGTAATTTTTGCACTTCTAGGGTAGTGGAATCGGAAAATCATTTCATTTTGGAATGTGATACTTTCAGAGACATCGGGGACAATTATGGCAGTATGTTGACATCAATTCTGTGGCATTGTATTTTCAGTGAAGGGACTGTTAGAAAGTTGGGTCAACTCATTATTAAATTGAGTAAGAAAATGATTGAATTGAAAAAGGAAAAAAACAAGGAAGCGATTAGTCCCATAGACTATTTTTAGTCTTGTGAACATTAAAATATCATTCATTAATTCAAAAAAAAATTGCCCCTTCATACTTCTTTTGATTTTTTTTATATTTCATATATACAATACATATATTCATTATTTGGTTTTTTTACATGCGTACAAAAACATTCCACCTATAATATATATATATATATATATATATATATATATAAATAAATATATATATGATATCATAAATTTTATTTTTGTTGTTTTATCACATTATAAATAAGCTTCAAAACTTATTATATATATATAGCATACTTACACTATAATATACCCATGTCATTTTAAAAATGTCCATATATTTATATATGGTTTTTTAATCATACGTGAAGTGGGACTTATACTATAAGTCATTAGAGTTATTATGAATAATATGAATTAATATAACAAAAACTAAAGTATTATATATGTTATAAATAAATTCATATTCAAGCATAATTGTAAATTTATATTTATGCCAAATAAAACTTTAATATATACATAATTCACATAATAATATATGCATTAAATATTGATATATGTACATATATGTTTATATGGTTTTTCAAAGGGATATGGAGCCTGGAGAGATGTTGCATGAAAACTAATGTAGTCAAACAACTTAAAGGGAGTAAATCATTCAAGAAAGATAAAAAAATGAAAGTGATCCAAATATCTAGTGGAACATGCCAAAATGTCGAAGCAATACCACCATTATACAATCAAGATTGATTGATATGTGGGAGTCAAGTAAAAGTAACCCATAAAAACAGTTGATCGAATTCATTAATAGAAAGAATTAAGGGATATCATAGTTGAACTTAGATAGATAGAATTAAGAGATCTTTCTTATATTCAACATAAACATTGAGATAATTTTGATAGTTCTATTGATAACAATATTAGTAGTTGAGTTGAATGGCAGTTGTTTGGACAATAAATTTACAATTTTATATTAGGATTTTTTTTTAGTGATTGTTTATTAGCATGAATTTCATATGTAATTTGATGTAAAGTGTGTCTACGATTGATTTTGATTTAATTCAATGGCTTAGATATTTTTATTAGTGATTGTTTATTAGCATGAATTTTATATGTAATTTGATGTAAAGAGTGTGTCTAGAATTGATTTAGATTTAATTTAATGGATTTTTTTTATATTTTTTTAATTTCTAAAATTTTCATACTTAAAATTAATGTTTTATGATTTCTTTGAGAAATATTCATGTTTTGATCTTAGATAGACTCTATAGATAATAAGACTTAAAAATATTATAAGAAATATTATGATCTCAACATGTTACAGGTAAGAATTAAACCTAAATGGAAAATAGAAAAATATTGAGTCCCAACAACTTAAGCTAATCTTAATTGACAAAAATGGCTGAACACTTACAAATATGATGCTAACTATCCATGCTTGGACTCTCATGTGGGTGAAAATTAGCATTTATCTATATATAAACAAATAATTAATCATAATGTAATATTGATCCATTCATGCAATCTCCAACTAGCAATTTGCCTATCAACTATATTAAAGATTATATACATCAATTTTTATGATAGGGAGAAAATGCTAGACAATTATATATATATATATATATATATATATATATATATATATATATATATATATATCAAATTATATGTCAAATTCATTTAAACATCTATAATGGACATGGTGATTGTTATGACAAACTTGTTTATTATATATTTTAGTGCACTTGTATATTATGGATTTCAATAAATTTTTGAGTTGATATTTATTTATTTTTATTATTATTTTAAGGTTTTTTGAAATTGATAAATATTTTAAATTAAAATTTTTAATTGATTGGAATTTGACTAATTATTTTTTATATTTTCCATTGATCTCCTTCTATTTTATTATTAGTATCTCTTTAGCATCAGATTTTTTTCCTCTTATTTTCATAATATTTGCTAAAATACTTATTTCATTTTATGTCATAATATTTTTCAAAATAATTATTTCATTTTAAGTCATAATAATATAAATATTATTATTTCATTTTATTTCGTAATAATATATGAGAGAAATATATAAACTCAACTTCAATATGGTTAAATAGTAAATCTTCTATACACATAAATTTCTAATATTCTTAAATAAAGTTTTAGATAAACTACTCATTATGATTTTATTATTTTGATGATTTGTATAATAAATTTGTTATATTAATAGAAATTAAAAATATATATATATTTTTTTACCTTATTAAATTAATAATTTAATAATTCCTCACCAACAATGCCAAGAAGTTTTCACAAACTTACGCTTGATAGGCTCCTCACGAGGTTTGAACTGGTGATCTTTACAAAGGAGTGCCTTAACAGAACACTCAATCACCAACAAGCACCCACCCCATGGGTCATTTGGCTTAATGTTATTGATGTCAAAGTCTACATTTATTATTTAGTGTGAACTTGATGGATATTTACCATTTTTGATAGTTGGATGGCTATCTTTAATAATAAATCTACTTTACTATGCAATATTGGCATTGCTAATTTAAAATATAAAGTTAAATAATGATGGATACAATTCTTTTCTCATAGGGTTTGTAGAATAGACAATGACATGGTGGGTGTTATGTTAAGATACTTTGTGGTGAAAATGTCATTGGTTCATACTTGGTGGGAAAAAATACAACCATGCTATAGGCTAGTGTAGCCACAAAAGGCTTCACTCAATAAACCCCTCACATATCACATACATATTAAACAATGCCCTTAATTTGACTACATATTGGAAAATATCTCTAAAAATCATATTATTTAACCTCCTACAAATACAAACCCAATACACCTTCACAATTAAAAAAACCCCTAATTTCACTAGATATTGCAAGTATCCAATTTTTCATAAACATTTTTATATCCCTTTATATTTTTTCATTAACTTTGAGCTCCACTTTTTATACTTGCCAATATAAAAATCCTTTACCCCTATATATCCCCCAATATATTGTGCCATTTCTTTCTCAATATATATCTCCTACTATGAATATACATGGTATTAATTCTTTACCCTATATATATCCCCCAATATAGTATGTAATTTTTTTCAAAATATATATCCCCTAATATGAATGCACATGGTACTGTATTGCTTACCAGATGAAGTTTTTCTGGGTGTAATTCAATATGGATGTGATCCATAGATGATTTTGATGTCTTAGATGCCCCTAGGTCGTGACTAGTAAATCCATACATTAAACATATCAGTCAAATAAAAACCATGAAAAACAAAAAATAATGAATAAAAATTTATATAAAATTATAAGACAACTCAATTTCTAATATGAAATCTATTTTATGAGTGGCTTAATTTATAAATAGTATTGTATATTCTTTTATATTTATATATATATATATATATATATATATAATTTTAATAATTAAATATCTAAGAAAATTATAAGAAAAATATTAAAGCTGTTTGTGTGTTAAAATAATTTAAACAAATAAATAATTCACTTACCTTCACTTACTTGTTGAGGTAAGGTGATTATTCATTGGGCAAAGTTCTAAATACACAACACCAATTATTTCATAATCTCCTACCTTTTTAAATAATTTTTTATTAAAAAAAAATATAGCAGTGCCATTAGTGATAGGTACCAATTACCTAACCAACCTTATAAGATAAACCTTTTTACATCAAGTTCCTATCCAAAATTGTCCAATATTATTTATTTAAAGAAGATTTCCATATTCTTAATTAAATAACTCCTACGTAACTTAAGATAAAAAACTAATGTAAAATTCTAAGAAATGAAAATCTTATAAATATTTAAGATTCTCTACTAGTTGATAGTTATTTTTATTAGTATATGTTAAAGTAAAAATCACATTTTTAATATTTTTAAAATAAAATTTATAATTTTTTAATTAATTAATAGTTATGTTAGCATTTTTTTATTATAATTTTTTAAAAGATTTTCTACTAGTCGATATTTTATTTTTATCAGTAAAAATCACATTTTTAATATTTTTTAAAATTAAATTTATTTATTTTTATATTAATTAATTGTTATCTTAGCATTTCTTTTTATTTTTTATTAAATCGTTTTAAATGTTTTATAAATGAAAAATAAAATAGATATACATTTTATTGTAAATACAACCTTTAAAAATTTATAACAAAAAATATTAATTAACTACTCTACAATCTACATAAAATATTTTTTATTATTAATTTTAAAAATTTACAACTTATTAAATTATATATCTAAATAAAGTTCAAAAAAAACATTTAAACCAAATAACCAAGACAAAGTAACTTATTATGAAATAGTGAAAATAATACCCACATCCAAGTAGAGTGCTTTTAAGTAACATATCATGAGATAGTGAAAATAATACCCACATCCAAGTAGAGTGCCTTTAAGTAACATATCATGAGATAGTAAAAATAATACCCACATCCAAGTAGTGTGCCTTTATCATTATGGTTCAAGTCTCATTAATCAACCATTAGCTTAGGAGGATCATCTCAAATACATTCACATTCATCATTCTTTTGTTCAATATCTACAAGAGTCTACAATGCCAAAAAAATAAAAAATTACTTAGAGTTATAGTATATGTCACGACCAACATATCAACATAAAAAATAAATAAATTAACTTCTACTCTATTAATGACACCCGTAAACCAAAGGGTCTTTGTATTATACCACAGAAATTATAAATATCAAGAAACTAACATTATTATCCATAATGTAAAGGACTTCTAAACTTATTTCGAGTTATAAATATTCATATCTTTGTACATAAAGGTATTTCATGTTTATAATATGGTCTTATGGCAAGTCCCTTTATCGAATACCATCGGCATTAGAGGCCTTATGGTTCACTGATTATTTATAATGTAAACCCCTTTCCATGTGGTGGTGAGATATTTATCCTTGATTCATTTAAGGCTTAGCTAGAATGTCATTTTGAAGTTAATGACATAGTACAGGGTATTAATTCATCGCAACAACTATTTGATTGTTGTGCTATGTTTGCGGGTCTCGAGGTTTGATGCCTCACTTACTGTAATATCCCAAAATTGGGATTGCTAGCAAGGCATGCCTGAAAAAAGTTTTCAGGAATGGATGCTAAGGCACTTGAAATCAACCCTTGGATCCCTTAGATCTGAGTATCTAAGACCTAAATCCAAGAGGAGATCAGAAACAGATCTTTCTAGGTGGTTTAAACATATCTCCCACACCTAGTACAACTAGAAAATTGCCCAAAGAAGGGACTGCAGCACTATGTGAAAAAACTGCTCATAAAATAATGCAGTTCAGCCCAATATATGCAGGAGGCCGATATCTAGGCTCAATTATGTCATTTACAACAGTATTTCGAGATTATATTGAATCCCATACGTTATACAACAGAAAATAGGAGACTTTACATGAAGAAATGCCCAAAATAAGAGGTTGCAACCATAAGATATGACTGTACAAGCTTGAAAACATTATTTTATTAGATGAAAAGAATTGTAAATTACACTTCAGATCTAGAGAATATCTATGTACAAAAATATAGATCTATATCAGATATGTACACTATAGAGTCTCCTCTTCAAAATCCCCTTGGGGTTTTTAGTAGAAAATGCAGTATATGGAGTAGATCTGAGATGTAATGCAGCTGATATGCAGAATTATTCAGAATTTCTGAAGCTAATACATCAGTATTCAGATCAGATCTGTATGGAACATGGATTAGATCTGTAATCTATGGATCACCACAGTGAAGGGTAGATTCCCAACTCTAGAGATCTCTCCTCCTTGAAGTGCCAAAAGACCTTGCAACTTTCTCCTTGCAAATAACGTAGTTTCGGAAGATGGAGTGCACTGTTGGCTCTAAAGCATGATGTGGCCTGATGCCAATATTTGAAAATGAACTCTCCTTATCCAATACTCTCTTGACAGGGGGATAGAAGGATTTCCCACTGAAAAGAGGCACTAGAATGGCTTAGATCTGAATAGATCTAGCTTCCACTTTATATAGCTTACAAGGACAACCAAACCCTCAACATGATCCGTGTTGTATTTGGAAGAAGAGCTTGGCCAAATGCCTGATAGTGGTCAAGTAATGCAAGACTCCTCCAAGAGACCTCTCAAGGAAGGAGGTGGGATTCACGATTAGGAACACCCAAGTGCTAAACAACACTATTCTCAGCTAAGAAGCTAGAGAATGAGAAGGGCCTAAGCAGAAAAATCCTTCAGAGATAATAACATCAAAAACCATCTCATGCTGTCCTCCTCCTCCTTAAATAAGATGGAATCCTTGCCAAACCCTAAACCATCTCAATGATTTAGCTGCATTCACATGATTAGTCTCCAACTAAAACTACACTGGGAATCTAGGTGGTTCAATGTATCGAGACAACGTTGTTGATTTGGTCCATTTGACCCACTCAAATGACTTAATCCGTTTCACACATAAGGGTGTTTTTCTGAAGCAGCCCAGATTTAGCCTTGTTCACATGGGCATGTATTTATTCTGATGTTTTAGGAGTTTAATTTATCTTCCTTTACAATTTTATTCTTGCAACAAGAAAATGAAAACAAAATAGAATATTCCTATTAGCTTGGCTAATTAGGAATATTATAGTCCTCCCCTCCAAAATGTTGCTTGTCCTCAAGCAATTGATAAGGTGAGTGCTGCAATTCATCTCTCCCTCCATTGGTGTCACAAAAAAAAGATAAGCTTTTTTCATAAGCTAAGTGATCACCAAACCATCCACCCATGACTTTCCCCAGTAATGTTCTCATGAGAGGCAAACAACTCATCTCATAAGGAAGAAATAAATCACCTGAAACAATCATGGTTTGCCCAATGCCCTCCCTGAAATATAAAACAGAAAGTACAGGGAGTGTAGTCATCCCATAGGGCACATGCATGCCTTCCCTCCTTCCTCCATCCATCCCCATAAAAAGAATAAGTACATCATCAATATAGGGGATCAAAACAATATGCCAACAATCAGAAATTTGTGCACATGGATGTGGATCATAGTCCCATATGTGGAACCAGCGTAGAGCATCCCCTGCCTGCATCAATTCAAGACATGGTAAGTGGTTTCTCCACCACTTAATTGCTGCCCTTACCATCTCACCATAGTTTAAAGTGTGAGATATATTTGGTGCCTTCGAGAAGCACCCATCATGATGAAAAATATCCCTTGTTCTCCCAAGGGAGTGGCCCAATTCAGAAAATTTTGGGACCCAATATTGGCCATGAGGCTTATAAAATATATTACTCCTCCTTGGAGTCATGGCCTGCAAAAACATGGTGTAAGAATGCATGAAATTAGAATATAAAACACATGTACTAAGAGCATGCTCTTCACCAACAATTCTCCTCTTATCAATGGAGTGGTGCATAGATCTACTCTCTTCTTCAAGGGAAGGAAGAGAGGGCTGATTTAACTCTTCCTTAGAGTCATGTTGCTGCTCCAACTCCACAAGGTCCATGCATCTCTGAAAATGCTGATATAGCTCTTTTTCAAAGCCTTCCCAATAGTAGCTCCTCAAAATGATATTGTTGAGCTTCATAGAATAGGTGTGGCTGAAATTGAACTCTTCATAAGCCCTCTGTAGTAACTTCTCCTTGAGCTTTGAAGCTCTAGACAAGAATATCCTACCATGATTATAGATGACTCCATCAAGGATTGAATAGCTCCCTTCATGCAACCAGTCATCAAGAATCATGCAAGTATGAAGACCCTTGGAATATTCCACCGGCAGTTGGGATTTCCAATAAGGATCTAATGTGCCCAACAATGACAGTGTTGATAGTGTGTCATCTGAAGTGTCTGCCATGTTGTGGTTCTTCTCCTTGACATCTTCCATGCCAAAGGTACAAGGTGGAAGGTTTCCAGTCCTTCCTTGCTGCCCTCCTTGCTCATGCACATGCTAAAAAGAAGATGGAAGTTCTTGGAAGTTAGTCTCCCATTGAAGGCTACCATCTGTCCAAAACCTCCTTGGTTTTGCAAAAGTATGCATGTGTGACCAACATATCTCATCATGTATGGAAGAGGATCCTCCAAACAAGCTTGTATCCTGATTCAAGGATTGCCTTCCTTGCTTCATGATGGTGTCATCCTTCACTGTTGCAACATCTTTTCTTAGCACAATATGGGATGAGAGAATGGATAGTGGTGTTAAGGGAAAAATTCTTTCCCTTTCCTTGTACTTTCCCCATACTCTCAGTGCTGAAGCATGGTCTTCTAATGCTCCCTCCCTCCTTGGATCTACGAAAGGAGCATCAATGCATGAAACATCTTCCATCAAATCTGAATCAGGTGGTCTCCCAGGTGGTATACCACAATATAATGATGTCTCATGGCTCATTCCCATGTGAACAATAGATGGGAACATAATATGACTGCTTCCACTGCGAAAATCCATCTCTAATTGCTGTGTGGAAGTATCATGATAAGGAGAAGTTGGAGCAACTCCCCCATCTTCTTCTTCATTCCCACCTTCTGCAAGATTTCACAGTATAAGGTGATCCCTTTAGACGCAGTTAACTCATGAACACCCATCATCTCCCTCGTGTCGAGAGCCTTGATCACAAAGGATTGATCCATCATAGTGTGTGTTCCAAAAATTGGATGTAGTGTTTGAACACATTTCCTCCCTTGTTTTGTCTCTTTGTCTATCATCATAGACACATGCTGCTCATCTTCTTTATGTATAGGATCCTTGGGGCCTTCTTGAAAAGATACAAGAGCCTTTTAGTGGAATCAATAGCTTTAGCTCCATCTCCCAATAAAATTAGATCTCCTCATGCTGTCACAGCACTGGAGGAAAATTTCAGATCTTCTTCTTTCTTCTCCTCATTAATGGAGCATGCCTCATCAATAAGAGATCCTTTCTCTTGAACTCTCCTTGAAAATGGAACACCCATGTATTCTTCTTGAGAAGAATTCTCTTGCTGAGGTGGGGCCTTTTCCCTCCGCAAATCATGTATCAAATCTTTAACTCTTTCAACAATGTTCTGAAATGGAGTAATATTTAGGGATCTTCCCATCTCATGAAAATGTTCTGATCTCTTAGGCTTGGTTTGCTTACCCAAAGAAATTTCAGATGGCATAGAATCAAATCTCTTCACTAACCTCCTTGTGAACTTTTCCTAAGAAGAGATGTTTACATTTTTCAATGAAGAAGACTCAAACAACCACCAGGCATATGCTTTACCTTGGAGGTGCAGCACTGCTACTCTTATGGCTTCTTCTTCATAAAATTGATGCAGCTAAAAGTATGTGTCCACCTTCTCTACCCAAGACTTGGCTGAGCTCTCAGGAAACCCATCAAAAGTAGGTAGGAAGGTTCTACCCAAGGTGTGTTGTATGCACCCTCTTCTCCTCATAGTTCTACTGGATCTTCTTTCTTCTTTGAGTTGACAACACTCTGGAAAGCTTAGACGCTCTTTGAATATTTTATATAGAGATTCATATTCCCAGAGATAGTCACCAAGAGTCTCCTCCTTTTGTGTCTCTCCCTCTTATTCTCCTCTCGCAAGGAATGTAGGCATGCTACAACGTTGTAGATAAAATTGTGTGGCTGAATGCTCACACACATCAGATGAAGTAGTGTGGCTTCCTTCATGTGCAAACCTCTTCAAGAGATATGCTGGTCTTTCATTCCTCATTCCCCTGATTTCATTCTCCAGCTCATGCATAGTTTGGAACAGAGTTTTTCAAAATTCTTTCCCTTTCAATCTTCCAGATGAAGAGTTTGGACCCTTGTCTTTTGTGTCTTTAGTGTAACTACACTTCTTCATCAGTATTTTACTTCGATTAAAATACATATTTTCTCTTCAATAATAAAAGCACAGGCTGTGCCAAGATAGTTTCTTTGATACCACTGTAATATCCCAAAATTGGGATTGCTAGCAAGGCATGCCTGAAAAATGCATTTTTCAGGAATGGATGCTAAGGCACTTGAAATCAGCCCTTGGATCCCTTAAATATGAGTATCTAAGACCTAAATACAAGAGGATATCAGAAAAAAATCTTTCTAGGTGGGTTAAATAGATCTCCCATGCCTAGTACAGCTAGAAAATTTCCCAAAGAAGGGACTGCAACACTATGTGACAAAACTGCTCAGAAAATAACGCAGTTCAGCCCAAATATGTAGGAGGAAAATATGTAGGCTCAATCATGTCATTTAAAATATTATTTCAAGATTATATTGAAGCCCATACGTTATAGAACAGAAAATAGGAGACTTTACATGAAGAAATTCCCAAAATAAGAGGCCACAACCATAAGATATGATTGTACAAGATTGATAGCATTATTTTATTAGCTGAAAAGAGCTGTAAATTACACTACAGATCTGGAGTAGATCTATGTACAAAAATAAATATCTATATCAAATCTGTACACTATAGAGTCTCCTCTTCAAAATCCTCTTGGGGTTTTCTGCAGAAAATGTTGTATATGGAGTATATTTGAGATCTAATGCAGTTGATCTGCAGAATGATTCAGAATTTATAAAGCTAATACATCAGTATTCAAATCAGATCTGAATGGAACATGGATTAGATCTGTAATCCACAGATCACCACAGTGAAGTGCAGATTCCGAACACTAGAGATCTCTCCTCCTTGAAGTGCCAAAAGACCCTGCAACTTTCTCCTTGAAAATAACACAGTTTTGGAAGATGGACTACGCTGTTGGCTCTAGAGCATGATGTGGCCTGATGCCAAGATCTGAAAATGAGCTCTCCTCATCCAATACTCTCTTGCCAGGGGGATAAAAGGATTTCCCACTGAAAAGAGGCACTAGAATGGCTTAGATCTGAATAGATCTAGCCTCCACTCGCTACATCTTACAAGGACAACCAAACCCTCAATAGGATCTACGTTGTAGTTGGAAGAAGAGCTTGGAAAAATTCCTGATAATGGAATGCAAGACTCTTCCAAGAGACCTCTCGAGTAAGGAGGTGGGATTCCTGATCAGGAACACCCAAGTGCTAAACAACACTATTCTCAGATAAAAGGCTAGAGAATGAGAAGTGTCTAAGTAGAAAAATATTTTAGAGATAATAACATCAACAACCCTTTCATCCTGTCCTCCTCCTCCTTAAATAAGATGGAATCCTTGCCAAACCCTAAACCATCTCAATGATTTAGCTGCATTCACATGATTAGTCTCCAACTAAAACTACGTTGGGCATCTAGGTGGTTCAATGTATCTAGACAACATTATCGATTTGGTCCAGTTGACCCAGTCAAATGACCTAATCCCTTTCACACATAAGGTTGTTTTTCCGAAGCAGCCCAGATTTAGCCTTGTTCACATGGGCATGTATTTATTTTGTTGTTTTAGGAGTTTAATTTATCCTCCTTTACAATTTTATTCTTGCAACAAGAAAATGAAAACAAAATAGAATATTCTTATTAGCATGGCTAATTAGGAATATTACACTTACCACCGTCAGATGCAATCGAAGAATGATGGTGAATAAGCAGGGGGAAGGTCTTGGGCTTTTCACCGCTGCCCTACACTAATTGTTTCATTTCTGCACCGAATTCGCTCTATCACTCTGCCATCATAGGGCTGCAGAACCTGTCACTGATCTCTCGAATCCCTACATGTTGATTGAATCTGCGACTTTCAATTGAGCTTACTTAAACATAAATTGGTTTTGCCACTCTTCCAAATGAGAGGGTCGATTCAGAAAAATGTTGTGTTTACTGCAGCAAGTAGAAAACTCGGACTACAGATATCAAAGGTATGACTTTGTCTATCTTGTAACCTTCTCTCCTAGGTTAAAAATTCATTTCTGGACATTTTCCTGTTTGATTGTATTTATAAGTATTTGAGATTCTTCCTTCCTCGGATTTTTTTTGTTCCAGATAGCTCACAGAAAGACGCATAAAAAACCTGACTATTTGGTAGGTAAATACCTTAAGTTCTTGTCATGGTTATCTACAATTTTCTGCTGATATTTGCATGGTTTTCGTTTATGAATTATTTGGAGAATTATATATATATATATATATATTCTTTCTACTGGCTACCCTGCAGGTATCCTTCTTTACTGTCTGGGTTCTGAACTCACAAATTTTCACAGTTGAGCTGCCAACTCCTCTAATGGACTCCAGCACTTTTCAGGTATTTTATTCGCTTTGCCCAAAGAAACTCATCCTGTATTTTCACACTTGAGGCGGTAGTATTTCTTTTCAGGCCTGGGAAGCTTGTTCCATTCCTCATCATTTCTGAAAGGATTTGGATTTTTTCATTATAACACGGTTAACCTTATATTTTCCCAAGGAAAGCACAGCAGTGCTAGACGTCAGTTGTTCGAGGAAATTTTTTCCTCTGAGCTTATAGACTCAGGAATTTTATCAGTTTAAATCTGATGTTTTGCACAATTTTATTAAAATAGTTTTCTTTTAGCAGAGATACTGCAATTGAACATTGATTCATTTAGCTCCTTTCTTATGTGTTTGCTTCTGAGACTTACAGTTTTGGCTATAATGAAATGATTTGAGGCATTCTATTACTACTGTGTATTTAAATATTTTATAGATGCTTAAGCCCTTACTTTCTTTACTTGCTTATTGCAATCTATATGTTTTCAGTGAATGGATGGCACCATTGGTCGATTTCCTAAGTTTACATTCAGTGTTTGGATGAATAGCAACATAGAATCTGTATTCAAACTACTTTATTTATTTTCTTGTTTTACTTAAAAACAAAATGGCTATTTTATGCATAATGATCTTATACACATCTATTCGCACTGTTTTTATGTGTTTAAATACTCACTCTAAATTATTTTCCAATTCTCTGTAGTAAATATTCTTCTGTCCAATGTTATTTATGAGATAACGATTTCTTTTTGGCGGTGTCCGAACCACATTTCGACTCTGTCCATGAATAAATAATTTCCTGAGAGGCGACTAGACTTGGGATTGGGTTTTCACCCCAACCCTCGCCTGACAGCCTGCTCAATTTTTAATGAAACATAAAGGTCGTAAATGAAATCCTTACAGTTTGTACACATGCATTCATTTACTGTTTGTTTTTAAAACCCTAGCATATACTATTTTTATAGTGTAAGACTTTATGAAGGACTGGAGGGCTTTGTAGAATTTACTACTACCATTATTTTTCAATACAATCCTTCTTGCTGGCGGTCAATATTTTCCCCTAGATATACTTTTATTTTACTGTTATTTAAAAAAAAAAAAAATGAAATCTAATTCTCTTATTCCATATTCATTATTCTGCCTTAACAATTTACTTTCTTTCACAGATACTAATGAATACCTTCAGAAATAGTCATTCTTCCATAACTACTGCACTAAAAAAATTTGCAGAATAATAACTCACATAAGAGTAACTTTAACATTAATCTCTGAACCCTTAGTTAACTAAAAATTTATAGTACTGAATATCATTCATTACTATACAACCCAGCATGCAATCCTGTATTTAATTGTAGAATGAGAAAATACATACAAATATAGAAATTGCATATATACTTATTTGTAATTTGAAGTTATTGGTTGTGGTCCTCCCAACCATCAAGAGAGGCGATTATGTCCTCCTCTTGCCCCCAACCTCCAGACCTAGATGGTATGGGTTGATAGTGGATATTTATACTATGACCTCAGGACGCCCAGTCCAGTCAATACCAGAAATAATTTTCAGGAATTTTGCTGAGTGCTTTCCACTGGTTCTTTACCAGCTCTCAAAAATCCGCACTCTTCCTTCGTTCAAGAACAGAACCCCTACCCCTCACTAGGATCATTCTCTTATCCCAGAGGAGCGGGTAATTATTTCCAACTGTCCCCAACCACTTTCCAGTTCTTGGAAAACATTGACCATCATCTTTTACATTTTTATCAGGTTATTTTCCATAACCAATTATTATTATTATAATTAATAAATTTTCACCAAAAATAGTAATAAGTCCAATATTTACTTAAAATGATAATTAAAATTGTCTTTTAACTAGTTAACAACTAGTTATCATTAATGCAGCTGTCACAACTTCCCCCGCTGGAAGTAACACCATCCTCGATGTTTTACTCTAGCTCTGAATAGAGCTTTGGGTAAGCCTTAGGCATAAATATTTCGTCCTCCCAAGCCTAATCTGAGCTGAAGTGCTTCCATTGCACTTTGACTTGGGTGATGACTCACTTCTAGAGCATAATTTCCCTTTGGTCAAGTATGTGTTGCGGCTCGACCAGGAACTCGTTGTTTGGCTCTACCTGCAAATAACAAAATTCCATGTCAAATTCTCTTAAAGAAATTATATTTCAAGTTAGGATTTTTAATTCTTTCCTACCTTTATATTTTGCCAATGAATTACGTGCTTCGAATCATGCACATAATGCTTCAATAGGGACACATGGAACACATTTTGTACTCGAATGTGACTGGGAAAAGCCAGCGGATAGGCCATAGGTCCTACCATTTCCAAAATTTGGAAGGGTCCGCAGAACCTGGGAGCTAACTTGGCACAAGAGGTCCACCGCAAGGTAATCTTCTTGGGTTTAATCCTCACATACACATGGTCCCCTACTTCGAATTCCCGATAAGACCTCTTTTTATCTACATAGATCTTCTACCGATCTTTTGCAGTCGTCAGATTTTGTCTTATTTTCTTTACTTCTAATTCCATTTCAACAAGCATCTTGGGTCCCAACATTAGTTTTTTTTTGGGGCTACTCCAATTTATGGGAGTGTGAAACTGCCTTCCATACAAAGCCTCGAAGGGACTCATCTTCACAGACTCCTGATAACCATTGTTGTAAGAAAATTCAACAAGGTACAAATAGTCCTCCCACTTGGTTTGTTGCTGCATCACATACATGTGCAACATGTATTCCAATACTTGGTTTACCTGCTCTGTTTGACCATCGGTATGGGGATGGTAATATGTGCTAAAGTTTATCTAAGTCCCCAGATGGTAAAAAAATTCTTCCAAAATGTTTAAGTAAAATTAACATCCCTGTCTGAGATAGTTGTATTTGGTATACCATGTAGCTTGAAAATTTCCCTCAGGAATATGTCGGCTATCTGTTCAGTCTTATAAGTAGACTGCACAGGTATAAAATGTGCAGATTTACTCAATCTGTCCACCACCACCATGATGAAGTCATTTTTATTTTTTGTTCGTGGTAAACTTGTAATGAAATCCAGGGATATGACCTCCCACTTCCATTCAGGTACCGGTATGGGCTGTAACAATCCTACGGGATGTCGATGCTCTACCTAACCTGCTGACACTCCAAACATTTAGTTAGATGTTCAACAATATTTTTGCACATACCAGGCCATAAATATAATTTTCTAATGGTTGTTAACCTTTTCTGGTATCCTGGGTGACCTGCATAATTTTTGCGATGGTATTCGTCCATTATCAACTCGTTTAGGTCTATATGGCTTGGTACATATAACTTACCTCTAAAATTTAACATCTGATCATTATTAACTCCATACTCAGAAGTACTTCCATGTTTTCTGGTTTCTTCCATTTGCTGCCATAGGAATTGGTATTCCAAATCTTTTTGTGCTTCTTCCTTTACTTGATCTAAGAATTTACTTTCAAGCTGATTGTAGTAAAGATCATAAACACAATTCAGCCACTCGGTTCTCCGTACCTTTTACATGTTGTATTTCCATATCAAACTCACTTAGAAAGGCATTCCATATTGCCTATCTAGATTTTAAATTAGCTTGCTTGAAGTAACTAGTCAAGCTGTTATGATCTATTTTTAACACAAAATTTTTACCCAGCAATTAGTGTCTCCATACCCAGAGCATGCGTACTACTACTGTTAATTCCAGATCATAATATTAATACCTTTGTTCATGATCTTTTAACTTCCTTGACTCATAAGCCACCACTTTACCTTCCTGAGATAGGACTGCCCCAACACCCTCTTTGTTGGCATCTGTACAGACTTCAAATTCTTTGTTAGGGTCAGCTACCCTTAAAACAGGTGCGGTGGTCAAAAGCTATTTCAGCTTTTCAAAACTATTTTGACACTCAACAGTCCACTTGAAGACTTTTCCTTTCCTCTACAATGAGGTAATGGGAAAAGTGATTTTGGAAAATTCCTCAATAAACCTCCGATAGTACCCAGATAACCGCATAAAAGATCAAATATCTGCTACATTCTGGGGTTCTCGCCATTCCATAATTTTTTTAATCTTTTCTGGTTCAACATAAATCCCTTCTACTGAAATGACATGGCCCAGGTATTAGGTTTATGTTTTAAAGAAATCGCATTTGCTGAACTTAGCATATAGCTGGTGTTTCCTTAGCATTTCTAGCACAATCCTTAAATTCTCTTTATGTTCTTCCTGGTTTTTAGAATAGATTAAAATGTCATCTATAAATATTAGTACAAAATTATCTAGGAAAGGATGAAATATTCCATGCATTAACCTCATAAAGTTTACTGGTGCGTTTGTTAACCTGAAGGGTAACACCACAAATTCATAATGCCCGTACCTGGTACAGAATGTAGTCTTGCAAATATCTTCATTCTTGATTCGGATCTGGTGATACCAGATCTTAAATCTATCTTTGAAAACACCATGGCTCCCTTCACTTGATCAAATAGATCATCAATCCTTGGTAATGGATACTTATTCTTAAATATTAAATTGTTAATTTGTCTATATTCCATGCACATTTGCATGGTTCTGTCCTTCTTCTTCACGAACAACATTGGTGCTCCCCAAGGGGACACATTTGGATGAATGTAACCTTTGTCCAGCAATTCCTGTAGCTGCATTTTGAATTCAGTTAATTCTGGAACGCTCATTCTATAAGGAGCCTTTGATATAGGCAATGCTCCTGGCATCAGCTCTATAGTAAAATCAATATCTCACCTTGGTGGAAATCCATGAATATTTTCGAGAAAGACATCCATAAAATCCTGCACCACAGGTATGTTTGCCATCATAAGTGATTTTTCCTCGGAATCAACATATCCCACCTGAATAGCATATATTTGGCATCCCTTCCTCATACATTTACTCATTTGGGATGTTGTAATTGGACGTAGTTGTAGAGGCTTTTTGACTACTTGAATCTCCTTACGTGTCCCATCTTGCATTCTATAACAGATGATCTTTTCCTTGCAGTCCACTAAGGTCCAATGTTTCTCTAGCCAATCCATGCCCAGAAAAACATCATAGGACCCTAATGGTAGTATGTTCAGGTCTACATTTAACTATTGTTCTGAAATTTCCAAAGTACAATTTGGAATTTTGGTAGTCACTTTTAGTTTTTCTCCTGTGGCTAGCTGTACCATCCAAGAATGTTAGAATTTATGTTCTTTTAATTTACACATTTCCACTATTTTGGGACTAACATAACTCAGACTTGCACCTGGGTCTACCAAAATAGAAACATATTGAGACAACAATTTACCTTCCAGCTCAATCATTGTCAGCTGAAAATCTGCCCGTCGATCCTCCAACGTTGCGTTGATGGGAGGAATGTTTCGCTCCACATCGTCAACTGTAGAGGCCTCCTGCAAATTTTCAACTGTATCATTTCTAGCTCGCTGTGGGAAGTTTTTGTAATAATGTGTCTCACCACAACCCCAACAATACAGAGGTGGCTTGGTCACCTACCCTTGCTCAGGTTTGCTAGATGCCTCTGTAGGCTTCTCTTCCGCTGGCCAATGAGTCCTTTGATGATTTCTGCCAAACTGTTTACTAACAGAATTACGTGCAGAATTCTTAAAGTTACTTCTTTTGGTGCCTTTGAAATTTGAATTAATTTTCGGTCCTTTCCTTGGCTGCCAACTTTTTCCAACCTCCCCTTTAGCCTTGGAATGTTGATAGCACATTTGTGCCTTACGAATGGCTTCGTCCATGGTTTTAGGATTCACAAACTCAATTCTCTTTTTCATATGTGCTGGTAGGCTGCTCAAAAATCTCTGCACCTTAGGTTTTTCCTCACGAAGGTATGGAACATATCATAACAGGGAGGTAAACTTGATGATATATTCATCCATAGTCATCTGTCCCAGCCTCAAGTCATTAAATTCCTTTTCTTTCTCATCATAGAAATGTTCTGTCAAGTACTTGTCCTTAAAGTATTGCTAGAACGATTCCCAAGTTACATCTCGTTCCTCAATACCGTGAACATTCTTCACTTCTTCCCACCACAGAGTGGCCTTCTCCCTTAGCTAGTATATGGCTAATATAGCCTTTAGATTGTTGTTGTATTCGTACACCTGAAATTATTTATTCATATTTATCAACCATGCTTCTGCCACTACCTCAACTTCACCATTAAATGTTGGCGGTTTTATTTTCCAAAACTCCCCCTGAAGCTCTACCTTCTGCTTCTTAACGTCTTGCTGATTGACACATTGCTAGACTCTGACTCATTGTAGTTTTTGTTTTTATTACTTCGCTGAGAAGGGATTCTTTCTACTCTGTCAGTGGTATGTTCTCTTGTTTGTTGCTCATCACCGTCTTGCATGTCCCTATCAGCACTGGGATGTTTAATTCCTTGATTTTGTTTATTTGACAGACTTTTGAGTATCTTCTCTTGCTCTTGCATGAATCGTTCATTATCTCTTTGAACTCGTACCATTTCTTCCTGTAATTGTTGTACTTTATTCAACAGTAAGCTGGTTTTATGCTGTTGTTCCTCCAGCAGTCTACTCGTTTGCTGGTGTTGATCAACACTCAACTGAACCCACATCTTAGGGTTCACAACTGGCTGAGCTTGGGGTTCCCCAGTGTCCTGGGGTGGTTGTTGCATTGTTCTCCTTCTCATTATGTTCCTGTTATGCTTCTAAACTCTGTGCATCAGTATAAACATAGCTTTATCGTTAGTTGACCCTTAGGGTCCAAGTGTATGAACGCGGCTCTGATACCACTTTTCACGACCAACATATCAACATAGAAAAAAAAATTAACTTCTACTCTATTAATGACACCCGTAAGCCAAAGGGTCGTTGTATTATACCACACATAAATTATAAATATCAAGAAACTAACATTATTATCCATAATTTAAAGGACTTCTAAACTTATTTCAAGTTATAAATATTCATATCTTTGCACATAAAGGTATTTCATGTTTATAGTATGGTCTTATGCCAAATCCCTTTATCGAATACCGTAGACATTAGAGGCTTTATGGTTCACTGATTATTTATAATGTAAACCCCTTTCCATGTGGGGGTGAGATATTTATCCTTGATTCATTTAAGGCTTAGCTAGCACGTCATTTTGAAGTTAATGACACAGTACAGGGTATTAATTCATCGCAACAGCTGTTTGATTGTCGTGCTATGTTTGTGGGTCTCGAGGTATGATGCATCACTTACCACCCTCAGATGCAATCAGAAATCGACGATGAGTAAGAAGGCGGGAAGACCTTGGGCTTTTCACTATTGCCCTACCCTAATTGATTCATTTCCGCACCAACTTCGCTCTATCACTTTTCCATCACACGGTTTCACAACCTGTCACTGAGCTCTCGGCTCCCTACATGCTGATTGAATAACCGAATTTCATTTGATATTTCTTAAACATAAATTGGTTCTGCCGCTCTTCCAAATGAGACGATCGATTCAGAAAAATGTCGCGTTTACTGCAGCAAGTAGAAAACTTGGACTACATAAATCAAAGGTATGACTTCGTCTATCTTGTAACCTTCTCTCCTGGGTTAAAAATTCATTTCTGGATATTTTCCTATTTGATTGTATTTATAAGTATTTAAGAGTCTTCATTCCTCGGATTTTTTTGTTCCGTATAGCTCGCGGAAAGATGCATACAAAACCTGACTATTTGGCAGGTAAAGACCTTAAGTTCTTGTTGCGATTATCTACAATTTTCTGCTGCTATTTGCATGGTTTTCGTTTATGAATTATTTCGAGAATTATATATGTGTGTGTGTGTGTGTGTGTGTGTGTGTGTGTGTGTATTAACTCTTTCTATTGGCTACCGTACAAGTATCCTTCTTTACCGTCTGGGTTCTAAACTCACAAATTTTCACAGTTAAGCTGCCAACTCCTCTAATGGACTCCGGCCCTTTTCAGGTATTTTATTCACTTTGCCCAAAGAAACTCATCCTGGCTTTTCACACTTGAGGTAGTAGTATTTTTTTTTGGGCTTGGGAAGCTTGCCCCATTCCTCATCATTTCTCAAAGGATTTGGATTTTTCATTGTAATAGGGTTTACCTTATATTTTCCCAAGGAAAGAACAGTAGTGCTAGACCTCAGTTGTACGAGGAAATATTTTCCTCTGAGCTTATAAACTCATGACTTTTATCAGTTTAAATTTGATGTTTTGCACAAGTTTATTAAATTATTTTTCTTTTAGCAGAGATACTGCAATTGAACATTGATTCATTTAGCTCCTTTCTTATGTATTTCCCTCTCGGACTTACAGTTTTGGATATAATGAACTGATTTGAGGCATTCTATTACTACTTTGTATTTAAATATTTCATAGATGCTTAAGCCCATACTTTATTTACTTGCTTATTGAATTCTATATGTTTTCAGTGAATGGATGGCACCATTGGTCGATTTCCTAAGTTTAGATTCAATATTTGGATGAATAGAAACATAGAATCTGTATTCAAACTAATTTCTTTCTTTTCTTGTTTACTTGAAAACAAAATGGCTATTTTATGCATAATGATCTTATACACATCTATTCACATTGTTTTTCTGTGTTCAGATCCTCACTCTGAGTTCTTTTCAGATTCTCTGTAGTAAATATTCTTCTTTCCAATTTTATTTACGAGATAACCATTTATTTTTTGCGATGTCCAGACCACCTTTCGACTTTGTCCGTGAAAAACGAATTTCCATAGAGGCGACTAGACTTGGGATTGGGTTTTCACCCGAACCCTCACAAAAATAAACTTCGTAAATGAAATCCTTACAGTTTTTACACATGCATTCATTTACTGTTTGTTTTTAAAACCCTAGCATACACTATTTGTATAGTGTAAGAGTTTATGAAGGACTGGAGGGTTTTGTAGCATTTACTGCTACCATTATTTTGCAATACCCTCCTTCTTGTTGGCAGTCAATATTTTCCTCTAGATGTAATTTTATTTTACTGTTCTTTAAAAAAAAAAAATTCAATCTAATTCTCTTATTCCAGATTCATTATTCTGCCTTAATCATTTACTTTCTTTCACACAAATACTAATGAATACCTTCAGAAATAATCATTCTTCCATAACTACTACACTAAAAATATTTGTAGAATAATAACTCATATAAGAGTAACTTTAACAGTAATCTCTAAACCCTTAGTTAACTAAAAATTTATAGTACAGAATATCATTCATTACTATACAACCCAACATGAAGTCCTGTATTTAATTGTAGAATGAGAAAATACCTCCAAATACAAAAAAATCATATATACTTATCTGTAATTTAAAGTTATTAGTTGTGGTCCTCCAAATCATCAAGAGAGGCAATTACATCCTCCTCTTTCCCCCGAGCTCCAGACCTAGATGGTACGGGTTAACAGTGGATATTTCTACTATGACCTCAGGATGCCTAGTCCAATCAATACCAGAAATAATTTTCAGGAATTTTGCTGAGTGCTTTCCACTAGTTCTTTACTAGCTCTGGAAAATCCACTCTCTTCTTTCGTTCAAGAACATACCCCCTACTCCTCACTGGGATCAATTTCTTATCCCTAGAGTAGCAGGTAATTGTTTCCAATTGTCCCAATCACTTCCAATTGTCCCAACCACTTTCCAGTTCTTGGAAAACATTTACTATCAGCTTTTACTTTTTTATCAGGTTATTTTCCATAACCAATTATTATTATTATAATTAATAAATTTTCAGCAAAAACATTAATAAGTCCAATCTTTACTTAAAATGATACTTAAAATTGTCGTTTTACTAGTTAACAACTAGTTATCATTAATGCAGTTGTCATAGTAGAATACTTACCAAACCAAATATGGCTTTATTTGTTAGGATTGATAATCTACATTATTATTATTATTTTATAAAATTATTTCTCTCCACATTTTATTATTAAGTTCACTCATTTATTTATCAAGTTACTTTATTTAGTTTAATTTAGAATATATTTCAAAATCTAATTTTTGAAATAACATTTTTTTTTCTTATTTATAAAATTTGTAATCTTAAAAATATAATATATTTCAAATTAAAATAAATTTACATGATTATAAATAAATAAATATAATATTAACTTATTAAAATAATTGTTTTTGGAGTATTTCTTAAAAATGTTTTTGTTTGAAAGGCATCTTGAAGGAGTGAACGCAGTGAGGGACTACAACTTCCCTATGACCATCAACCCGATGTAAAATGTGCATTTTCACATCATATTTTTTTATTTTATTTTATTTATAATAATGAATCCTTACCATACAAACTCTTGTAAATTCATATATTTATAAAATAAATATATTATTATTGTAATATATCACTAGCATTTTCATTAATATTTAGTTAAAGTGAATCTAGTTGTAACTACCAAAAGGAAATATCTAGTCAATTCCCTAACATTCTTGGTCTTTAGGGTGTGATGGTTTCAAATAATCAATTCTTCTTGATAAACATCAAGAATTAGTTACGATATACATTTAATGCTCGTAAAATGAATGTAAGTCAACTAAGCTGTTGTTTTAAAAGAATTTTCTGTCTTTTTTTTTAATGCATAAAGATGGGTTGAGGGACTACACCTTCCCTATGACGATCTACTCGAGTTGAAATGTAAAATGTGCATTTTCACATAATATTTTTTATTTTATTTTATTTATAATGATGATGTAATATATTTACAATACAAACTCTTGTAAATTCATATATTTATAAAATAAATATATTATTATTGTAATATATGATTGACATTTTCATTAATATTTAGTTAAGGTGGATTTGGTTGCAACAACCAAAAGGAAATATCTAATCAGTTCTCTAACATTCTTGATATTTAAGGTATGATGGTTTCAAATACTCAATTCTTTTTGGGAAATATCAAGAATTAGTTACAATCTACTTTTAATGCCCATAAAATTAAATGTAAGTCAACCTGGTTGTTGTCTTAAAAGATTTTTCTGTCTTTTTTTTATGCATAAAGATGGGTTAAAAAGCAGAAAATATTACATATATAAATATATAGAACTACTTTAGTTCATGAAAAATATTAAATGAGAATCATGTGCATAAAAGGAAAAGTAGGCAAGCTTCTTCAAAATAATGTGTGATTTTTCTTTACATATATAAATATATAGAACTAGTTGAGTTCATGAAAAAAGATTAAATGAGAATCATGTGCATAAAAGGACAAGTAAGAAAGATTCTTGAAAAGAATGCGTGATTTTTCTTTAAATAGTTTTTTGAGGTTTTTCTTTTAATAGTTTTTTTTGAAAAATGAATCCATGCTTAATGCACAAAATTAATAATTATTTTGCCCAGTTTTCTTGAGAAAGAAATAGTTACCTGCATGAAAAGAAAAAATATTGTGTTAAATTTTCTCAGAAAAGAAATATGCACTTGCATCTGAACAAATTTGGCTTTAGATTTCCTTGAAAGAAAACACATCCGCACACAAAAATATTAAATAAATCATGATTTTTTTCATGAAAATAATTAATGTTAAATTTTCTTATGAAAAGAGAAATAAAATAAGTTATTTCACTAAAGAAATGATTACCAAGAAATTATGAGAGAAAATTAGATTATTAATTCCTTGGAGATATTAACATGATTCCTATATATTCTCAATAGGAATATGTGCACACTAATAATATCCATTACATTCTTGAAATAAATTTCTATGTTGATTCTTAAAAATAAAAAATTAAAGTGAAATGTCGGTGCCACGAGGAGAGGGATGGGAGGAGGTCAGTGCCACCCGAAGGTGGGCACCTGACCACCTATCATGGTTAAGTTTTAATGAGAGGAGAAGGCTTTCTTTACCACGATCCACATTAATGCAAATGAATACAACCACCCTCAACTAGCAAAGCATGTCAGGAGTGAATGGGAAACTACACCAGATGCAGGAAGGTGCAAGGAATAAAATTTATCTGCAACAAAGGAATGTCATTGCAAACCAGTTAGGAGTTCAGTTCAAAGACGCGGAGGAAGGACTACAACAACGTCAACGCTGGGATCATTGGTATGTTATGGCTCTTGTGACCCTTGCCTCCCAATTCATTATTCCAGCTCTAAATTCAGAAGTTGAAGATGATGGTTGTAATGGAGTCTGTGTTATGTTTTGTGTCTTTAATGGAATATATTACCGCTCTTGTAGATTCTTCTGGTATTCTGGTTTTAAGGTAATTGTAGAGGTCATAGGTGAGGCTTTCATGCTTTATTTTTTCTATCGAGATTAGGATATTGAACCCTATTTTCGAAACCCTCCAGCCCAGTTTCATTCCATTCATCCTAAATTAAAATCAGGTCGGTATCAATGTCAAACTCTACAGTCTGATTCAGGATTCAAGCTGTATGGTCTCAATTCATGGTTTTTTTTATTTCAATTATATGAAATGTTAGTGAGGGGAACCGAAGTTTGTCAAACTATCAAGGGTAACAACCTTTGGGTTTATGAACAGGCCTGGATGCATCGTCAGGATAGTTTGAATGCTTTCTGTCAAAGTCATGGTAGGTCTAGTCGTAGTTTGAGTTATGTTTCCCCTCAATTTCTAGTTTGGTTAAACTGCTATCTATGGTTAAAAAATTTTAACCTAAGGAAAATGCAAATCCCTTGTGGTAAAATGGACTGTGGAGCGCAAAATTTGTCTGCTCAAACTACTGTTTACGCGGTAATTCTGGAGGAAGACACCAAAGCTCATCATCATTATTTTACTGATAAATCTCTGCTATATACAGGACCACTATACATTTTTACAGGTGGACTTTTCTGCCAAGCTATTATGACCAAAGGTCAAGAAGGAAAAATAAAAGGCACATGCAAAGGAAAACAAAAGAAAACAATACAAAGTGAAGGATCAAGCAAGCGAGGAAGGAAGAGTCCTAAGCAAGTTCTAGAAAATATATCTTCTCTTTATGAATTAGGAAACCTAGTACATATTCATAATACCATCCAGGGTTGGGATGGAGAGAGTAATGATGAATATGAGGACACCAAACGGTAGGAGGCAACAATGGATTTCATTTGTGACTCAGGAAATACAAGAGGATGGTTATCTCTGTTTCACCAATCAGCCAATACGTATTGTAAACTAAAATGTGTCTTAGCAAAAGCAATGTCGAGCATGCAAGAAAGGGAAGGTAACCCAGCAATGGTTTTTAAATTACAGCAGATTAAACAGGATATTCACGATGGCCAAGTCACAGTTTCAAGCAACGATACGAGTTGGGCGGATTGAGCGGCAACTCTAAAGCATGTAGCAAGTAGAGATGTCGGGTTCCAGATCTAGATCCAGTTAACTCTTTTGATGGATAATATTAGCTTGTAATAGTTTTAAATTTTTTTTGCGGCTAAGGTTAATAGTTTTTGTTTCAATTGCAACTTTTATGGACATAGTAAAGTAGTCAAAGCAACAAGTAGAAAGAATAAACAATTTTAGTTTTGGTTGGCTTTTAACTCTCAGAGGTGGCCAACAGACCTTGTTTCCTTCGGGTAGGTTAAGGCTACCGCATGCAAAAAAATATGTATAGCAACTTTATTTTTGAAAAATAGAAAATAGAAAGGCTCTACGGAATTTACAAAAAAAAAAAGAATTCTTGGAAGGGTTTTCATGAATTTGTATGCATATACTACCCATATTTTTTATTTCAATAGTTCAAGGATTTGAGTGCAAAAATACTTACATAGGAGTTATTAAAGATTTTTTTTATACAAGAACAAGAACACATGGTTGTTTCTTGAAATGATTATGTGCATTGAAGTAAGGGTTATTGTGTAAAAAAAACACATGTTGAATGCAAAAAAGGGTAGTCATTGTGATATAGAAAATATGTTTTTTTGCCTATAGATAAAGAAAGTTATTATGTTAATTTTCTTGAAAATATTGAGTGGCTAGATGAATTGTGTTATTTTCTTGATTTAAGTGCATAAAGATATTATGTTAACTTTCTTGAAAATATTGAGTGGATAGATGAATGGTGTTATGTTATTGATTAGATGATTTGTGTTATTTTCTTGATTTAAGTGCATAAAAGGTTAAGTAAGTTATTATGTTAACTTTCTTGAAAATATTGAGTGGATAGATGAATTGTGTTATTTTATTGATTAGATGAATTGTGTTATTTACCTGATTTAAGTGCATAAAAGGTTAAGTTAAACATTTTTTTTTGTTGCTCGGATTTTATGCATAAAAGAGGTTATCTATGGCAATTTATTGAGAGGAAAGCATGAGAAAATTGCATGTAGAAATATAGAGAAACAAGGTGTTGTGCTATACAACAACCACCCATTTATTTTTCATAAATAGGGACCCTTTAAAAATAAATAGGAAATTCCTTTTATAATTTCCTAAAATTAGAAAAACTAGAAAATAAAATTTTCCATTCTACCCTTAAAATCGCATCACATACTACATATCTTATTTCAAAAAAAATTATAAAATGTAAGATACGCGAATTGCGAAATGCGTTCGAAGCCTTTCCGAGCAAATAATTAAAAAACTTTGAAAAAACATCAAAATCATCATTCTATCCTTCCTTTTTTTCGCATCGCACTTTATTTAATCAATAAAGGCTTAAGAAACAAATGATATAAGTTGCGATGCCCGCGGACCCAACAAGAAAATTAACTAGGAAATATAAAATCTTTCGCTATCGCGTCCACTTTAAGTTTTTCGCAATTCGCATTGCGCGCAACTTATAATATACACTCAAACACTATCCTATAAAAGTTTCGATCTACGATTTGTGCAGATCGCATTTCACATACTTTAAGGATGAAGCATCGCGAAATATTATAAGGAATGATTGCGATTTGCGTATTAAATTAATTTAGCGTGTGAAAACAGTTTGTGTCATATAAAATAGAATTTAAGATCTTAACAGCTTTAAAATGATTGATAGATCTTACGTGCGAGGCCATGTGATATATTAAATTAGGAATTATTAAAGATGATTGATAGATTGACATCTTCTCATGTGCATTAGAAGTAAATGATTGATTTACTCTTATAAGACTCCTTATATGTTAAATTCGTTTCGCTCTTAGGAAATAAATTACTTGGTTGAAGAAGTTCAAAATGAGCAAAAGAGGTAAGGAAATATCTCAAACATAATCCACAGAAGACATAGATATGTCTTCATTATTTTTAGACTCCGTTTGCAACAAATACTATGGAAGTTCGTCATGGGAGGAAATGTACAAACTCTTCGAAGATGAAGGACCAAGGGTGATATACAAAGTTTCTACTACAGGCACTGATTCTACCTCTGATGAAACCCTTTTTGATGTTGCATGCTTGCACATTCACAAAATAGTAGCGAGACCAAAGATTCTTCCTTATACAAACATGGTTAAGTGGGCAATTGACCACTTAAACATTGAAGATAGAATTTTCAAGAATTGGAGAGGATAGATTATGGGTTCTTTCAAAGTAGGGGATTTAGTAGCAATGTATCATCTACCAACCCCACAGCAGAGATACGACAATAAGTATGTGGATACTTGCAAAGAAAAACATCTATATCTTATCAAATTCATCCATGAATGGAAGGACAATGAAGGGAAATTGAAGCAAGATAAGTCTAGTACGTACCCAATTGCATAAATTCCTAATCCTTATTGTTATGCCGCTGTTATGTTGTGTAGAATATTTTCCAAGCCTGATAGTACTAGATTTTCAAGAGATTGGGTTCCCCTAATTGACATAAACGTCAATTTATCTATTCTAAATTGGGCGGACATTTTATCCAATTACTTAGCCAAGCATATCATTGAATATAGGAATAAAAGAAGTGTTTCGCTCAGATAAATACCTCTGTTTTATATGTCTACCTATGTCATGGACGCCATTTGTTTTACTTCTAATTTTCCTACCATGGGTTGGAAATGGACCACCAAAATCCCTATCCCAATTCATATTTACCATAGAGAACTCTGGGATTCTGAGTTCCACTTGCACTTCTATAAAATCTACTACGGAGTCATATTTCCCATCCATCAGATGATTTTCAACGAAAAGGATCCTAGGGTTTCTGAAGAAGCCAATGTAGATATTCTTCCCGTAGCAAGATGGTTTGCTAAAGAAAATTTCACATATATTAGAGTATTTGGGAGTCATGCATCTCTCCATGTTTTACCTTACTATGTTCCAGATATATTACTTGCAAAATAAATAGCATATCAGCTTATCAACGGTGTCACAAAGCAATTAAAGGATGGTAAAAAGGCTATTTGGCCTACTTTCCCTCTACAGTGTAGCACCTTTGCTCTGGCTAATATTGGCCATACATACAAAGAGGTTCCCAAGATTCAGTTGTTGAGATTGGCATTTATGCCAGGAAGATTATATGATCCAAATGATGTGATTAAAAATTACATCACAAAGCTAAAAATGAAGAAGATAAATTTGTAAAGGAAGAAGATAAATTTGATGATTTCTTCCAAGGCATGGAAAATTTCTCTGATATTACCAAATACATTTCTAGTCAATTAAGTCAAGAAAATGTTGAAGCTTTTCAAGCATATAGAAACAAGAGACTAGAAAAGGTTCCTTTGAATTTGTTGACTATTGAAGATGAAAAACACACTCCAAGTGTTAGTATAGATGATGAAATGAAAGATATATTTGGAAATGAATCAGGTCAATCACAGCAGCAGTCTGATAATTCGAATCAATCTGATGAATCCGAATCTAAGAAATAAAATTCAGAAATTGACCAAATTCTTGAAGAGATAGAAGTGCTGGAGAAAAAAAAGAACAATGGGAAAAAATCATATTCGAAAACAACTCAACATAGTCATAGCATGTTAGATCAGTCCAAGCCATCTAAAGTAAAATATCTGATGAATGAATGGCAAGAATTTTCTGAAGCAATAAAGAATCCCGAGGAAAATCCCAATATTGACCAAACATCAAGTTTTCAAGCACCAGAACCTTCACAGAAAATAGTTGAGATTGTCAATCCGCTACAAACAATTCCAGCAGTGCATGACAAAGAAATCATACTGACCTACCCTATAGATCAGATAGTTTTGTAGATTGAGGATATTTCATCATTAGACATTTTCTATAGTCCTAGATACAAGGCTATGGTTAAATGAAATAAAAGAATAAGGATTGACGAAACAACTCCAAAACCAACAGATGAATCAGTTGATGCACTTTGGAGGGATTCCTCAGATGATCCCACTAAACATCTAACCAAGTTATCACAATATGTAGGGGCATATGCCACCACTATTGTTGATAAAGCTACTGAGGTTAGAATATTGTTGAAACAAAAGGAATCCAGAGTACAAGAATTATAACAATTTCTAAATGAAGAGAAAGCCAAGTACATTGAGTAGATCAAAATAAGCACAGCTCAATTTCATGAAGATATTGGAAGCCTCAAATTGAAATATCAGACAGAGCTTAATGAAAAGAAGGCACATCTAGAAAGAGAAATGGCTGAATTATAGAGTCATCCACAGTTAGAACAATTCATCAAAGAAGCACTTGATGTAAACACTATGTTAAAGAAAGAACAAGAAATGTTTTGTCACCAAGCTTCCATGATTTATTCTTATTGTGATTCCAATAAGATAATAAGTCAGCAAATAGCAATTCAGAAACTGGAATGTGAAAGACTTGAAAAAAAAATCGAAGAACACATTCAGTGGAAAAATTTAGACACAGGAAAACAAGCTAATCTACCACAAACAGATAAGCTTCAAAAAGAATTTGTATTCGCAGAATGGAGAGCACAAATGAATCAAACAGAGAAAGCAGTGACCAAGACGTCCAAGAAATCAAATGAGATTATTCAATCTATATGTGATCAATTGTTTAAAACATAACTTCTTAAATAAAACGCGTCTGATGTGTTTTCAGGAACAAGGGAAGTAGAAATGAAATGGAGACAGAGAGTAGATACACAAGAGAAAATGATTAAAAAATTTAATATGTTTGATCAGGAAAATTACTGGAATTTTCTGATCAAACCTTACCATCAACATCAAACTCTTCAGACTCTTACAGATTCAGCAAAAAGATCTCAATCAGTAATCTCAAATGTTAGTTTCAAGGGACAGATTCGATCACGGATATCACAACCAACTCAGCTTAAAGCAATGCTAGATATTTTTCAACTTCATGATCACACTCAGAAAGAAGGGCAGGATTCGCAAAATCAGGATTGTTAGTTCAAAGTTCCTAGATTATTGTTTAAGTTAACTTTTTAGAGAAAGGTTGTTTGAAACCTCCTCTACATTTTTGTAATAATTTAATTTTAGTTTGTAGTTAGTTTAGTATTTAAACCCTTCTCATGAATTTAGAGAAGGGTCCAGAATTGTATTGAGAGAATTTGTAAATAATGCTTAATTGTAAGTAAGTTTGTGAATGCCTTGATAAAGTAATGGAACATGGCCTTTTCAGTTATATATCATTTTTTTATCACTATTGATGCACTTTTGTATTCTTTGAAAGAGTTATTGATAGAAGAGTTGAATGTAGCCTATTATCGTTGATCAGATGAATAGAGAAGTACACATCTAGTACTATTATCATGTATGCTAATTTTTTTTTTGAATATTAGTGATGAATCCAGCTTTCATGAATTATATATATGAAATTGTTTGTTTTTATCTGAAATATCAGTTGCACTATTGTACGATATAAAGATAGAAATAAGTTTTTTTTATATATGATCATCAGATATATGCGATACATTTCTCATGTTCTTTGGATTAAATATTTTTTCAAGAGAATCATCTTACAAAGTAATAATTCTAATAAATATGTGATGATTTTCATCATCACAGATTGAATAGATATCATTTTAGATCGCATTAACTTAATATTATCTCGGGTTAGATTAAATTAGGCTTAAATTCAAAGTTTTGCATTTTAGAATAAATTTGCTTTAGTTTTTAGTAATTCTCATGAAAATCCTTTGAGAGAAACCCAAAAATCAAGCAAAAACCCAAATCTGGGAAATTGGTCCCATTATATCCAGTCGGAGCCACTATCCAAAATGAAAAAGGAATTGTCTTAAGTTCTGGACTGGGTGGTTACCCCACTTGTTGTTGCCACATATTTTTGAGGCCTCAACATTTTTGGCGCTAAAAGGAGGGCGACTATGAATGGCATATAAGTCTAAACATCAAACTAGAAGCCCTGATAAGAGTTGATCTCCCCAAAAGCATTCTACAATTTCATTATCACTTTCTAGATCACCAACTTAGAAATCAGAAATAGTAGAAACCTTTCCATCATCTCCTGAAATATCTCAACAGTCACCTGCCTCAGAATTCACTCCCGAATCTACCGAAGTTCAGCCTTTAATTCATAAATTAGAAGGAATATCTATTTCTGCTAAAAGGCCTGTTAACCCAGAAGCTTCTGAGGAAAGTGTTACTCCTCTATTTAGAGAAATTAGTATATCAACTAGATCTAAAAGTGAGAAACTTGGAATTCCACCTTTTGAATTTCCATTTGAATCATTTCGCAAAAAAAATTCTATATCCAGATCTAAGTCAGATACAACTGAAGTCACATCAAATTTCCCTTCAGTTACTTCTTCACATCCTCCTATTCAATCTTCATCTTCTCACCATTTACCAATCATTATCATTCTGGATCTACTTCTATATCTTCACAAAGTTCAAATCCAATTATGGCTAATCGACCTTGGACGAATCCTGGTGCTGTATTAATAGCCAATCCAAATACTCTTCCTGATCATCCAGAAAAATGGTTACCTAAATATAATCCAGATGATGGTCTTCCTGCCGAAGAACATATCAATAATTTTATGTTAGCCATGAATCTAAATGGAGTTTCTCATGAAGATATTGTAATTAGATTGTTTCCTTATACTTTACAAGGATCTGTAGGGTCTTGGTACTTTTCAATTCCAGTAGGATCTATTGCCGATTGGGAAAATTTTGAGAAATTTTTCCTTGCAAAATTTGGAGATGATAGAACTCTTGCATCCCTAATCAATTCTCTTTCCAATCTTAAAACAAATTCAGGGGAAAGGATCAAATATTTCAACTCTAGATTTAACAATTTATTAAACAAAATTTCGACTACTTCCAAACCTGTTGTTGATGTACAAATAGAATGGTATATTTCTTCTTTGCCTTCTAATATAGCTATTTTTGTAGATAGAGCTGGTAAACCTACCCTTTTATAGAACATGAAAGAAGCTCTTACCGTAGAGAAAAGAATCTTATCATTAGAAAAATGTTTTGAGATAGAAGACAAGAAATCCAACAAAGTGACATTTAGTCAAGATTCAAAAAAGAAGGTCTCGAAAGATCCATTTGATCTTGAATGTCTTCAAAAAGTATTAAATACTATGTCAAATGATATGATTGAAATAAAGAAATAGGTTGTTGAAACCTCAACCCCTAAAAAATCATTTCGCCCATTTAATAAAATCCCTTCTTCAACATATCAACCTCCAAACGTAATTTCGAATGCTAAATCCGATTAAGATACTGAATATCCCTCACCATATGAACAAGAGCTAGAATCTGAAGAAGAAGTTGAATTAAATGGTTTATGGGATTTCATCCTTCCCACAGAGGAAGAAAGTGAAGTTATTCCTGTATGTACAAGAAGTGAATCTTCTTTTGATTCAACTATACCAAATCAGAAACAAAAATCTAAAATTGTTCAGACAGATTCTATTCCACCAAATCCTAATACAACTTCTAAAAATTTGATAGTTTCAGATACAGTGGAATATAATATAGTTGAATATATGAAAAAGGCTAAAACAAATATTTCATTACACGAATGACCAAAATCAAGCAACAACAGAAAATTTTTCTTAGGGAACTCAAGGCAATCCCTGTAGATCTTATACAACCACCAGTTATAGCACAAGCTTCTAAAGATATGGGAAAACCTACATCGTCTGCAAACAAAGTAAATCCCAATGATCTTGTTTTAATTGGTGATAGATCTATTTCTCACACTCCTCCTTTACTTTTGACTTATGATATTTTCAACAAAAATGTTCATAATTGTCTTATTGATTCAAGAGCTTCTTCAAACATTATGCCAAGAACGATATGTACAAAATTAAATAGCACTCCTCAAAATTCAGTTGTACATATAGTTCAATTGGATAGAACAAGAGTTGAAGTTATTGGAGAAATGCTCTCAGTATCTATTATGTTATCTTCCAATCCAAAGGTACTGCAAGTAATTAATATTTTGGTTGTAATTGATATTTTGGTTGCAGAAATCCCTGAATTTTATGGTCTTATTCTAAGAAGGGATTGGTCTGAAAATTTACATGGATATTTTGCTACCGATTGGTCACACATGTGGTTACCATACAATGGAAAACCAAATCAAATCAGAATTGAACGTGAAAATTTCATGAAACATACAGTCACTGAACTAGGAGAAGCAAATGAACCTGTAGCCTTCACCAATAATATCATAGGAAATTATTCAGCTGAATCATTTCTTTTATCATTAAATGCTCAGGTTTCACCTTTTTCAAACAGACGCTTCTAGATGTGTTAATCTTAGTAATCAAATTCCAAAAGAGTCTTTATTTTGGACTCTATACTTTGATGTTTCAAAATCAGAAGATGGTGCAGGAGCAGGTTTTATTTGAATCGATCCAAAAGGAGAGAAAACAATGCTAGCTTGTAGACTCGAGTTCCAGTGTACAAATAATATTGCTGAATATGAAGCATTGATAAAAGGTCTGTATAAAGCTATAGGATTGAATGTTAAATATTTGCAAGTATATGGAGATTCTAAAAGAATTGTTAGACAAGTCATAAATACAATTCATTGTATTTCTAGACATTTAAAACATTATCAAACTTTAGTTCAGAGTCTTACTTCCCATTTTACTGCATTCAATATCTCCACAATCCCTAGATTACAAAATGCAAGTGCTGATTTACTTGCTAATGTAGCATCTAGAATCACACCATCTGAAGAATTTAGCCCAGATAAATTTTCAATTGAGTTAATTTTTAGGCCTTCCATTCCTGACAATGTAACAAATTGGAGAGTATTTAATAATAATGCAGATATAGTAGACTTTCTTACATCATACAGAGCTTATGAAGGTCAGATCACAGATGAACATGAACATAATTTACAGATTGAAGATAAAACAAATACTAATTCAATTCTCGAATATGTAGTCAGAATGGAAGATCTCTATGATCTAAAAGATAGGTTTAAGAAGGTAACCAATTCAAAATATCAAAGTTCTACTTTAAATTTTTAATTCATTAATCTTGGTACACAAGAAAAACCTCAAAACATGAACTCGGGTCTTGGTTTAAAACCTGAAGAAAGGATGCCATTCATTAAATTTCTGAAAACATACAAAGATATATTTGCTTGGGATTATTCAGATCTTAAGACATATGATACTTCCATAATTCAACATACCATACCTATGATCTCAGATGATAATCCTGCTCAACAAAAACTTAGGAAAATTCATCCAAATTTAAAAAGTCAAATTAAATCTGAATTAAATAAAATGCTCAAGGCCAAAGTCATATTTCCTGTTAGACATTCGAAATTGGTGTCAAATATGGTTCCAGTTAGGAAAAATAATGAAGACATTAGGATTTTCATAGACTTTATAAATTTAAATAAATCCTATCAGAAAGATAATTTTCCCTTACCCACCATGGAACATATATTACAGTCAGCTGCAGGATCTGAATTGATGTCTTTTCTCAACGAATTTTCATGGTACAATCAGATCATGGTACATCCTGATGATAGATTAAAAACAAAATTTAGAACAAAGTGGGGAACACACGCATATCAAAAAATGCCTTTTGGACTGATTAACGTTGGTGCTACATTTCAACGTGCAATGGATATAGCTTTCATAAGACTAATCAATAGCTCAATTGTTATATACTTGGATGACATTACTATTTACTCTAAGCATATAACTAATCACATTAATCACCTAAAAAACATTTTTGAAAGATGTAGAAATACGGTATTTCCTTGAATCCTAAAAAATGTTATTTCGCCTTATCAGAAGGTAAATTATTAGGGTTCATTGTTTATAAACAAGGAATCCATATTGATCCTGATAGGATTCAAGAAATTGAAAATATTCCTCTACCACACAATAAAAAAATGATGCAATCATTTTTAGGACAAATTAATTTTGTAAAAAGTTTTGTTCTAGATTTTTCCCAAATTATCTTACCCCTATAATCAATGATCAAGAAAAATTCAATTTTAAATGGGGAAAAGAAGAGAGAAATTCTCTTGAGTTGATAAAAAAAGCCATCATTGAAGCTCCCTCCTTAAAAACTCCTGATTTTCTTAAAACATTTGTATTATATACATTTTCTTCTGATACATTATATGCAGTAGTTTTGACACAGTTAAATGATCAAAACATTGAAGCATCGATTGCATTTTTTAGTTGTAACCTTCAAGGTGCTGAGTTAAATTATTCAGCTGTGGAAAAACAAGCTTATGCTGTGTTTAAAGCTTTGAAACATTTCAGACCTTTTCTCCTAAAAACACATACTAAAATAATAGTACCTTACTCATCAGTAAGGAAATTATTAGTTCAACGGGAATTAGGAGAGAAGAGAGAAAATTGGGTTACCGCACTTCAAGAATATGACGTAGAGATACATCCAGCTAAAATTGTTAAAGGACAATGTCTTTGCAGGATGCTAACCGGAGCCTCTCATTTACCAACTGAATAAGTTCAATCAAATGAAATAGAACTGTCCGAGGTAAGCCTAAACGATTCTCAATCACAATATGCTGATCTAAAATTTTTCTTGAAAAATGGATATGCTCCATTATATCTCAATTATAAAGCAAAGCGTGCTCTGAGACTTAAAGCAAACCAATATCAACTCAAGGATGATGTGTTATTTAGGAGAAATTATGATTATGTATTATTGAGATGTTTACAAAATATTGAAGCTAAAAAAGTAATGCAGGAATTACATGATGGACTAGCTAGAGGTCATTTCGGAGGAAACACCACAACTCATAAAATAAAGCATGCTGGTTATTATTGGCAAACTCTGTTTAAATATGCACATGAATATGTGAGAAAATGTAAAGTATGTCAAACTACAGCAAGAAGAGAAAGGAAAGCAACGTTTCCATTACAGCCAGTAAATATCCGACAACCACTTGAACAATGGGGGTTAGATATTATAGGTGAAATGACTCCTAACTCTTCAAAACAACATAGGTATATTCTAACTGCAACTGATTAATTCACAAAGTGGGTAGAAGCTATCCCATTAAAGGTGGTTAATAAACAAAGTATTACAGATTTTATTGATTAGTTCATAATCACCAAGTTTGGTCTCCCATCATCTTTGATATTTGAATGCATCTTACTTTTCTAGAAATTCCATGATATAATTTTCTTTGAAAAGAGGTTTTAAACTAAAATACCCAGCTAACTATTACTCGCAAGATAATGGATTAGCTGAATCTACAAATAAAAACCTTATCAGAATCATCAAACGAACTATAGAAAAAAATCATAAAAATTGGCACAAAGCACTATTATTTCTCTTTGGGCAGATAGAATCACTCACAAAGCTTCAATAGGTACTTATCCATTTGTGTTATTTTATGGAAAAGAAGAAATTATACCCATAAACATAACGGTACCATCATTTGCTTTAGTACAATTTATTGATGAAAATCCTTCCTTTTCCCTTCAACTTAGACAAGATCAACAAAAATCCAAAAAAAGAGAAAAATCCAAAAAAACTCATATCCATCATCAACAAATAATAAAATATTCATTTTATTCAACTTCTGCCAGTCCAAAGAATTTTCAAATTGGTGATTTGGTATTGAAGTGGGATAAAATGCATGAGGAAAAGGGTAAACACACAAAGTTTCAAAAACTTTGGCTAGGTCCATTTCAAATAATTGAAGAAATAGGCCCATCAACATTTCTATTACAGGTTTTATCAGGAAAAAAGGATTATTTTCCTGTTAATGGGCAAATTTTAAAAAAATATTTCTCATAGGAGGTAATCCGTTCTATCCTTGTATATTAAAATCTTTTGTTTTTTCTTGCAAAAATAGAATATTGATTAGTACTGATAGTTTTCCTTTCAAAACAAATCTCAGGTAACTTTATTTTGATTTTTCTTTTCACCTATAAAAAACTGAAAATGTTAGGAAAGGAAAATTGAAAGATTTAGAGAGACATTGATTCTATCTTTCTAAAAAATAAAAATTTCAATAAAACAGTTATTTTTATTGATTAACTCTCATTTTTATATAGTGCGAATATTATTTTATCAGTCTAGAAAAGAAACTTTAATATAGTAAGAAACCTTCTTGTAGAAAAGCAATTTAAAACTCGAAATTATCATCCAGTAAGGACTTATGATTCATCCCATTCGGAAAATCTTATAAATTTTCAAAAGGAATTCAAAAGAAAATAAAAGAGATGATTTGAAGAAAAACTTAAAAGATAATAAGTCTCATCATGAGCTTGTTTACCATGTTCATAAAGAAATACTTAAACTGACATTACTAATATTGTCTACCAAAACAGTGTAATGACTTGATATTATATCATAAAGACAAGGAATCTCATCAAGAGCCAGCTTGATCAGTTTAATTACTATTTGTGAATGGAATTGTCATTATTTGGTTACCAAGCCAAGACAATGGCGTTTAAGCAGATAAAAATATATAAGAGAAAGTTTTCATAAATTAGAATTTACTTATGAAAATTATGAGAAACACTGGATGGAAAGATGGATCATAGCTGGGTAAAACGTAACTCTGCCAAAAGCTTAAAACTGCCTATTAGAATAGAGGCTCTATCTGTGATAAAAAGAGTAAATTTATATAAAGTTGATCTGCAAAGGTTATTTACTTTATCCTTTTTAACTAAGTAAGGACTGATATATATTTTCATACTTATATCTTTATAGAGGAATTCTCATGAATAGTGAATAAAAGAAGTTTTTATTGTTTGGCAAAGATATTATTTATTTGAAATTTTCTTCCTTTAACTATTTTATTTTCAAAAAGGTTTAGAAATTTCAAAAATTTTATCAGAGACATCTGGTTCATCCAAGTGAATCGCCAAATTTTGTGCTATACAACAACCCCACATTTATTTTTCATAAATAGGGACCCTTTAGAAATAAATAGGAAGTTATTTTTATAATTTCCTAAAATAAAGAAAAAAAACTAGAAAAAAAAAATTTGTTCTTCCCTTAAAAGCGCATCACATATTACATATCTTATTTCAAAAAGAATTGTAAAACGTAAGATATGCGAATTTTGAAATGCGCTCGAAGCCTTTCCGAGCAAATAATTAAAAAACCTTGAAAAAACATCAAAGTCATCATTCTATTCTTCCTTTTTTTCACATCGCACTTTATTTAATCAATAAAGCTTTAAGAAACAAATCATATAAGTTGTGATACCCGCGAACGCGAAAAGCAAATAAACTAGGAAATATAAAATCTTTCGCGATCGCATCCACTTTAAGTTTTTCGAAATTCGCATTGCGTGTAACTTATAATATACACTCAAACGCTATCCCATAAAAGTTGTGATCTGCGATTTGTGCAGATCACATTTTACAGCCTTTAAGGATTAAACATCGCGAAATATTATAAGGAATGATTGAGATTTGTGTATTCAATGAATTCAGTGTGTGAAAATAGTTAGTGTCACATCAAATAGAATTTAAGATCTTAACAACTTTAAAACGATTGATAGATCTTACATGCGAAGCCATGTGATATATTAAATTAGGAATTATGAAAGATGATTGATAGATTGACATATTTTCGCGTGCATTAGAAGTAAATGATTGATTTACTCTTATAAGACTCCTTATATGTTAAATTTTTTCGCTCTTAGGAAATCAATTACTTGGTTGAAGAAGTTCAAAATGAGCAAAAGAGGCAAGGAAATCTCTCAAAAATCATCCACAGAAGATGCAGATATGTCTTCATTATTTTCAGACACCGTCTGCAACAAAGACTGTGGTATTTTGTCATGGGAGGCAATGTACAAACTCTTCGAAGATGAAGGACCAAGGGTGATAGACAAAGTTTCTGCTACAAGCATTGATTCTACCTCTGATGCAACCCTTTTTGAAGTTGCATGCTCGCACATTCATAGAATAGCATCGAGACCAAAAATTCTTCCTTATACAAACATGGTTAAGTGGGAAATTGACCACTTAAACATTGAAGATAGAATTTTCAAGAATTGGAGAGGATAGATTATGGGTTCTTTCAAAGTAGAGGATTTAGCATCAATGTATCATCTACCAATCCTGCAACAGAGATACGACAATAATTATGTGCAAATTTTCAAAGCAAAACATCCAGATCTTATCAAAGTCATCCATGAATGGAAGGACAATGAAGGGAAATTGAAGCAAGATAAGTCTCGTACGTACCCAATTGCACAAATTCCTAATCCTTATTTTTATGCCACTGGTATGTTGTGTAGAATATTTTCCAAGCCTGATAATACTAGATTTTCAAGAGATTCAATTCATCAATTCTAAATTGGGCAGACATTCTATCCAATTACTTAGCCAAGAATATCACTGAATATAGGAATAAAAGAAGTGTTTCGCTCAGAGAAATACCTCCGATTTATATTTCTTCCTATGTCATGGACGCCATTTGTTTTACTTCTAATTTTCCTACCATGGGTTGGAAATGGACCACCAAAAACTCTAGGATTATGAGTTCCACTTCCACTTCTATAAAATCTGCTACGGAGTCATATTGCCCATCCATCAGATAATTTGCAACAAAAAGGATCCTAGGGTTTCTGAAGAAGCCAATGTAGATATTCTTCCCGTAGTAAGATGGTTTGCTGAAGAAAATTTCACATATGTTAGAGTATTTTTAGTCATGTGTCTCCCCATGTTTTACCTTACTATGTTCCAGATAAATTACTTGCAAAAGAGATAGCATATCATCTTATCAACGGTGTCATAAAGCGGTTAAAGGATGGTAAAAAGGCTATTTGGCGTACTTTCCCTCTACAGTGCGGCACCTTTGCTTTGGCTAATATTGGTCATACATACAAAGAGGTTCCCATGATTTATTTGTTGAGATTGGAATTTATGCCAAGAAGATTATATGATCCCAATGATGTGATTAAAAATTACATCACAGAGCTAAAAATGAAGCCTTTTGTAAAGGAAGAAGATAAATTTGGTGATTTCTTCCAAGGCATGGAAAATTTCTCTAATATTACCAAATATGTTTCTAGTCAATTAAGTCAATAAGATGTTGAAGCTTTTCAAGCATATAGAAACAAGATACTAGAAAAGTTTCCTTTGAATTTGTTGACTATTGAAGATGAAAAACACACTCCAAGTGTTAGTATAGATGATGAAATGGAAGATATATATGAAAATGAATCAAGTCAATCACAACAGCAGTTTGATAATTTGGATCAATCTGAGGAATCCGAATCTAAGAAAGCAAATTCAGAAATTGACCAAATTCTTCGAGAGATAGAAGTGCTAGAGAAAAAAAAGAACAATGGGACAATATTAGATTCAGAAACAGTTCAACATAGTCATAGCATGTTAGATAAATGGAAGCCGTCTCAAGTAAAAGATCTAATGAATGAATGGGAAGAATTTTTTGAAGCAATAAATACTCCCAAAGAAAGTCCCAATATTGAACAAACATCAAGTTTTCAAACACCAGGACCTTCACAGAAAATAGTTGAGACTATCAATCTGCTACAAACAGTTCCAGTAGTGCATGACAAAGAAATCATACCGGCCTACCCTACAGATCAGATAGTTTTGCAGATTGAAGATATTTCGTCATTAGACATTTTCTATAGTCCTAGCTACAAAGTTGTGGTTAAAAGAAATAAAATAAGAAAGATTGATGAAAAAACTCCAAAACCAATAGAAGAATCAGTTGATGTACTTTGGAAGGATTCCTCAGATGATCCCACTAAACATCTAACCAAGTTATCACAATACGCAGGGTCATATGCCACTGCTACTATTGATAAAGCTACTGAGGTTAGAATATTGTTGAAACAAAAGGAAGTCAAAGTACAAGAATTAGAACAGTTGCTAAATGAAGAGAAAGCCAAGTCAATTGAGCAGATCAAAATAAGCACAACTCAATTTCATGAAAATATTGAAAGCCTCAAATTGAAATCTCAGACAGAGCTTAATGAAAATCAAGCACATCTGGAAAGAGAAATGGCTGAATTACAAATCCAACCACAGTTAGAACAATTCATCAAAGAAGCACTTGATGTAAACACTATGTTAAAGAAAGAACAAGAAGTGTTTTGTCACCAAGCTTCAATGATTGATTCTTATTGTGATTCCAATAGGATAATGATTCGGAAAATAGAAATTCAGAAACTGGAATGTGAAAGACTTGAAAAGAAAATCGAAGAACACATTCAATGGAAAATTTCAGACACAGGAAAATAAGATAATCTACCACAAATAGATAAGCTTCACAAAGAATTGTTATTCGCAGAATGGAGAGCACAAATTAATCAAGCAGAGAAAGCAGCGACCAAGACGTCCAAGAAATCAAATGATATTATTCAGTCTATATGTGATCAATTGTTTAAAACATAAATTCTTAAAGAAAACATGTCTGATGTGTTTTCAGAAACAAGGAAAGTAGAAATCAAATGGACACAGAGAGCAGATACAAAAGAGAAAATGATAAAAAAAGTTAATAATTTTGATCAGGAAAATTACTGGAATTTTTTTATCAAACCTTACCATCAACATCAAACTCTTCAAACTCTTACAGATTCAACAAAAAGATCCCAGTCAGTAATTTCGAATGCTATTTTCAGGGGACAGATTCGGTTACGGCACATCCATCTCAGCTTAAAGCAATTCTAGATATTTGTCAACTTCGTGATTACACTCAGAAAGAAGGGCATGATTCCCAAAATCAGGATTGTTAGTTCAAAGTTCCTAGATTATTGTTTAAGTTAAGTTTTTAGAGAAAGGTTGTTTGAAACCTCCTCTACATTTTTGTAATAATTTAATTTTAGTTTGTAGTTAGTTTAGTATTTAAACCCTTCTCATGCATTTAGATAAGGGTCCAGTATTTTATTGACAACATTTGCAAAGAATGCTTAATTGTAAGTAAGTTTGTGAATGCCTTGATAAAGTAATGGAACACGGCCTTTTCAGTTATATATCATTTTGTTAATCACTGTTGATTCACTTTTGTATTCTTTGAAAGACTTATTGATATAAGAGTCGAATGTGGCCTATTATCGTTGATCAGATGAACAAAGAAGTACACATCTGGTACTATTATCATGTATGCTAATTCTGTTTTTGAATATTAGTGATGAATCCAGCTTTCATGAATTATATATGAAATCGATTGTTTTTATCCGAAATATCAGTTGCACTACTGTACGATATAAAGATAGAAATTAGTTTGTTTTATATATGATCATCAGATATATGTGATATATTTCTCATTTTCTTTTGATTAACTATTTTTTCAAGAGAATCATCTTACAAAGTAATAATTCTATAAAATATGTGATGATTTTCATCATCATAGATTGAATAAATATCATTTTAGATTGCATCAAATTAATATTATCCCGAGTTAGATTAAATTAGGCTTAAATTTAAATTTTTGCATTTTAGAATAGATTTTCTTTAGTTTTTAGTAACTCTTCATGCAAATACTTTGAGAGAAACCAAACAATCAAGAAAAAACCCAAATCTGGGAAACTGGTCCCATTATATCCAGTCGGAGCCACTATCCCAAACAGAAAAGGAATTGTCTTAAGGTTCAGATCGGGTGGTTATCCCCCTTGTTGTTGCCACTGATTTCTAAGGCCTCAACACAAGGTTATATTAACTTCTTTATGAGAAAGAAGTATACATTTATTTACATGAAAATAATAACTAATGATGGTAGTATTTTAGAGAATGGAATATGCGTTGCCCATATTAAAGGGTTATCATGATAAGATCTTGCATGCACAAAAAATAGCCATTGTGTTATAGGGTTATGTTCTTCGCATGGATAGAAAACTATTGAGCTATATTTTGTTAGAAAAAATATATGTGATTACTTTTATGCTATCGTAGTTATTATGTTAGTTTCTTTTAGAATAAGATAATGTATATGCATGCAAGATTTGTATTAGATTTTGTTGGAAATAATATACATTTGTATGTGGGAAATGATAGCATGTTGTGTTAGCCTTCATTGGAAAATATTATTTGGGAAATAAGATGAATCACATGCACAAAAAACATAGTGATGTGTTGGCTTCCTTGGAATATATATGGGTAATGTTGGTATAATATTTTGAAAAGAAGACATGTATTTTTATGATTTATTGAAATAGTTTTATGGAAAAGAAAATATGTTTTTGCATGCCCTATTATGCTATATTTCCTCGAAAAGGAAACATGTGTTGGCATGCTCTATTGTGATAATAATTTTGTTGGGAAGATTCTTTTGGAAACTATATGCATTTGCATGCATAGGAACAACATTAGACGTGTTAGCTTTATTTACGTATTTACATGCACCAATAGTAATAGTTGAAGAGTTAGTTATTTTGATAAATTTTATGTAATTCACATGCACGAAGATCATAACTGATGTATTAGTTTTCTTTAAAATAATGTCTGGACAGTTGTAGTGATTTCTCTTGCAATAATGTGTGCTTATTCGAGGAAAATATTAGTTAATGTGGTGTTTATTTTATAGATGTGATTTGATGGTTACATTATTATATCTAGTGCATATGCAGTGTTGTTAAAGGAAGCATGTACTGATGTTTTTCTTGCAATTCATGAATGTACATGAATAGATGGTGAAGCATCACTCGTATAGATTTATGGATTGGTTTATTAATATTTTATGTAATCATGATATCAACATATGCTAACAATAACAATGGTCGGAAAGGATGGTGACTTATGAAAATGATATAATTGTGTTTAACATGGTGACATGTACATAATTAATTTTCCATGCAATTGATGTGAGATACAAGATGGTCTACTGAAGGAACAACCAGACCACATAAATATATAGATTTCAGATTTGTGGGTAAATGATATCATGGTGATTGTAATAGCTTTAAGCTAGATATTTCGTATTTAAATGACATTTCCTTATAATATTTTATGACAATTGTTAAGGGATGGACTCCCTTATAAGAAATTGAGTGAGGGGTGAACACCTTCATGGGTGTTTAATAATAAAAATAAATGTTTGTTGGTTTTCACTCTTACGAGGTTTCTAAAGTATATCGGTGTCTAATGATGTGGCTGTCTATTGTGCTACTTTTATGTTTTGGATTCCTTACATGAGCATATGTTTATATTATCAAGTGTGTGATTAACTAATCTAGTTAAAGGAATCATGAAAATTATGCAAGGTTACATCAAGAATTTTATGTCAATATGTGACAATAGTGGTCATTAATGGTTATGTAACTTAATATTCCTCTACTAAAGTTACTCTATGTAACGATGAATATTGTATCTAATGGTTAATGAGGAATATGGATTAATACTTTGGATATTTAGTCGTGGGTAAATTGTGTAAAATTTCTCTAACTCCTTACATTTTCATGCGAGGTTATCCATGTATGTTAAAAGTGGTATCAAAGAGAAAGGTTATAGCACTGGTGCCTTTGGGAATTGTTAAGAGAAAAATAAATTAAGGTATGCTACTAATGGGAATCAACTCAGATATGAGTCTAACAATCTACATATTGATATATGCAGTAGACTACTTTTGACATGAGATGTGTGATTCATGTTTATAACTGAATTGAGTGTAGTAAGTAATAAAGTATGCTACAAATATGTGTTCATGAAATTTGAATATCGATGAGGATAAAGAGTAATGAAACCTCTATTATGCCTATGAACAATCTTGAACACTCACTAAGGAAAGTGAGAATCAACTACCAACCTTTGTAGATATGAAAGTATTAATGATACATTTAATGAACATGAATAAAATTACAATGCAATACTAATAAATAATAAATGCATGAATGAAAAATATTTTGAATGTACTTGAAGAGGACGATAGAGTTTTTTAAAGTAAAATTGGAAGAACCACATTAGATGTGAAAAATAAACAATGAGTCATGTAATGAGACTTGACTGTAATAGCTAGTTGTTGATTGAGTCTTGTCATGGTTGCATTGAGATGGTTGGTAGCATTGATTATTTAGTGTTGAATGAATAAATATTAACACTTATATGCATGAATTGATTTTGATTTAGGCTTATTATAACTTGTAAACAACTGATTATGGTAGCACTTCATGTGTTGGTCTGTTGGTAACAATACACTATGGGAAACTAGAAATGTTGGATTGTTAACCTAAATTTTGTTGAAATTTACACGTTAACAAATATTTGTATATACCTTTATGCATGTCCGTATTGTATGCATGAAACTAAAATGATTGCGAAAGTGAATACTTATCTATGGCTAATGTTGTTGATGAGATTAAGCAGGGGTAGCTTCATGAAAACAAGAAAACATGTGAAGGTAAAATGCTCCATAAATGAGAAAGTATAATGTTATGATATGCATGATTTTATTATTTGGAAAATCAGAATGTATATAACCTTTATTTCAGTTATGTTTCATGTTAATCTAGATACTGTGGACCCATGTTGAGGGTCAAGTATAAATGCATGGTGTACATAAATGTTTATTTTGTTTTAATGATAGTATGCATATGGTTCATTATGTAAATTACTATGAGAAAGAGTGATAAAAGATAATTTTACATTCTCGACAATTGTGGACAATTGTGAAAGTCCAGGAGGCCTTGTGTTGATGGAAATTGCCTACCCAAATGGGTTGATGGCACTTTCCTGCTTGGATTTCCACTCCCTATAGATAATATGATCTCAATAAGGGAAAATAGTTGGCCAATATGGTAAGAGGGGAAAAATCCTATGAAAACTCTATTGATTTGGAGCATGTTGGAGGAGACCCAAAAATTCTTCATAGATGGGATGTTCTTAGAGGAGTAGGAAGGACACTGCCAAGATGAATCCTTTATTGGAGCTTGTTTGGTCATTGGAATTCTTGAGCTGGTTTTCCAGTGGAATTATAGAATGGACCTAGCATGGTATTTGTTAGAGAACTCCCTAGATGTGAAAATAACGAGATTTAGTTGTGAAAACCAGTTCCCACTGGTTGGGAGGAGAATTTTTTTTCCCATTGTGGTTTTCATATAGGAACAAGCTAGCTAATTAGTTATGTGTTGTATTAAAATGAATTTTCTATATGATTGTGTAAATATTTTATGCACATTTGGACATGAAAGGATCCTAGTGCTTGAAAAATAATTACTGGAAGTATAAGTTGCTTTATTGTATTACTAATATTTTGAATGTCTTAGCAGGAGATAAGACAATATGCACTTGGTGCATTTATTGACCATTTCTATGATTAGAGAGTGTTAGGTTCTCTCTGAGTATTTTTAGAAGTATTGTGTGGATGTCTTTAGCGGGAGCTAATACAAGTATGCACGTGGTGTGGCAATTTATCATTTTGACGATTAGAGGGTTGGTTCTCTCTGGGTACTTTTGGAAGTATTGTGGTTAAATATCAACTAATATTGCATAATTGAATGATATTTAAAAGTATTTATTTTATTGAAAATTTTGTGACTAATGTGATTATTTGGGATTTGTTAGTCGTACATTACAAGATTATTTCCATGGATTGTTGATGGGTTGTCAAACCATTTGAGTGTTGGCATAAAATTCACCATGACTTCCAAGAATAATTGGTAAGTAATGCTATTTTGGTATAGAGATTATTTTTTTCTTCTATGAATTTGAATCATGAAAAAGTGATGGAAAGTTTAATTTGCATATTTTCGCACCTATAAATTCTTATGACTATTGAATTTTATTATACAATAACATTTTTTTTTCTTATTGATATTTCTTGGAATGAAATCCTTCATTTCAAAATGGGAAGGACCCCCTTTTGGGTGGTTTATACTGTTATATCATGAGTAAAAGTTAAATTCCCAATGAAAGATGAGAATCGAGGATGGTGTTCACTTTAAGGAGGGGAGTATGTAATATACCTACAATACAAAATAAATATATTATTATTGTAATATATGACTAATGTTTTCATTAATATTTAGTTAAGGTGGACGTGGTTGTAACTACCAAAAGGAATTACCTAGTCAGTTCCCAAACATTCTTGGTATTTATGGTGGGGTGGTTTCAAATACTCAATTTTTCTTTGGCAATATCAAGAATTAGTTAGAATATAATTTTAATGATCATAAAACTAAATGTAAGGAAGGTATGAGAAAAGTAAAATGAAAATGGAGTTTCGCGGAGGAAAAAAAAAACCTTATATGGAGGAGAAAACATACAAATGAATTTGCAGAGACTGTGATAAAATAATTGGATATGGAGGAAGAAGACTATGAAAAATAAAGAAAGATTCTTAAAACAAAAGATAATTGTTTTGTTCATTGAATTCTTAAAATATAGCATGGATAAATTAATCTTGTGAAATTGCAAGATTTATTTGAGTAGAAGTTAAGCCAGCCTGGTTGTTGTCTTAAACTATTTTCCAATCTTTTGTTTTACGCATAAATATGGGTTAAAAATAAAAAAAACTTGCATATAAAAATATAGAGAACTATTTTAGTTCATGAAAAAGATTAAATGAGAATCATGTGCATAAAAGGACAAGTAGCCAAGCTTCTTGAAAATAATCTGTGATTTTTCTTTTTATAGTTTTTTGGAAAAGGAATACATGCATGCACAAAGTTAATAGTTATTTTTCCAAGCTTTCTTGAGAAAGAAACACTTATCTTCACTAAAAGAAACGTTATTGTGTTATATTTTCTAAGAAAATAAATATGAACTTTCATGTACAGAAGGAACAACTTTGGCTTTAGATTTCCTCGAAAGAAAACACACAAGAAACCTGCACAAAAAAAGATTAAATAAATCATGATATTTTTCATGAAAAGAATGAATGCTAAATTTTCTTATGAAAAGAGAAAGAAAATAAGCTATTTCATTAAAGAAATGGTTTACAAGAAATTATGAGAGTAAATTTAGATAATTAATTTCCTTGGAGATATTAACATGATTCATATAGATTCTCAATGGGAGTATGTGCACAATAATAATATCCATTATATTGGAATTCTTGAAATAGATTTCTATGTTAATTCTTGAAAAAAAAAATATTAGAGTGAAATTTCTCTGCATACATTATCATATTCTTGGGAAAGAGAAAAATTAATTATATTAATTTTCTTGGAAGAGTTTTCATGAATATGTATGCATATATTGCCCATATTGTTTATTTAGACACTGCAAGGATTTGAGTGTAGAAATAACTGCATAGGATTTTTGTGCATGAATTGGTGAAAAATAATGATTGTTTTCTTAAAATATGCATAATATGAATATTGTTCATACAAGAACAAGAACACATGCTTGTTTCTTGAAATATTATGTGAATTGAAGTAAGGATCATCACGTAAATTAAATACATGTTGAATGCACAAAAGGGTAGTCATTGTGATATATATAATATGTTAATTTTCTTGTAGATACAGAAAGTTATCATGTTATTTTCTTGAAAATATTGTGTGGCTAGATGAATTGTGTTATTTTCTTGATTTAGGTGCCGAAAAAGTTAAGTTAACCTTGTTGTTGTTGCCCTTTTCTTGATTTAGGTGCATAAAATTTTAAGTTAACCTTGTTGTTGTTGCCCAGTTTTATGCATAAAAGATGATTATCTATGGTAATTTCTTGAAAGGGAAGCATGAGAAACTTGCATGTAGAAAGATAGAGAAATAAGATTATATTAACTTCTTTGTGAGAAAGAAGTATGTATTTGTTTACATGAAAATAATCACTAATGATGGTAGAATTTTAGAGAAGGGAATATGTGTTGCGCATATTAAATAAGGGTTATTACGATAAGCTCTTGCATGTACAAGGAATAACCATTGTGTTATAGAGTTATGTTCCTAGAATGGATAGAAGAACTATTGAGCTATATTTTTTTAGAAAAAATATATGAGATTACTTTTATGCTATCATAACTATTATGTTAGTTTCTTTTGGGATAAGATCATGTATATGCATGCAAGATTTTTATTAGCTTTAGTTGGAGAGAATATACATTTGTATGTGGGAAATGATAGCATTTTGTGTTAGCCTACATTGGAAAAGATTCATTGGGAAAGAAGATGAATTACATGCACAAAAATGATAGTAATGTGTTGGTTTCCTTGGAATATATATATGGGTAATGTTGGTATAATCTTTGGAAAAGAGGACATGTATTTTTATTATTTATTGTATTAGTTTTATGAAAAATAAAACATGTTTTTGCAATCCCTATTATGCTATATTTCCTCGAAAATGAAACATGTGTTTGCATGCTCTATTGTGTTAAGCATTATGTTGGGAAGATTCTTTTGGAAACTATATGCATTTGAATGCATAGTAACAACATTCATTGTGTTAGCTTTCTTTGTGACTTTGAATGAACCAAAAGTAATAGACCAAGGGTTAGTTATTTTGATAAATTTTATGTAATTCACATGCAGGAAGATCATAACTGATGTATTAGTTTCCTTTAAAGGAATTTCTAGACAGTTGTAGTGATTTATCTTGCAAGAATGTCTGCTTAGTCGAGGGAAATATTAGTTAATTTGGTATTTATTTTATAGACATGATTTGATGCTTAGATGCTTATAACTAGTGGCACATATACAATATTTTTAAAGGAATTATGTCACGATATTTTTCTTGCAATTAATGAATGTACATGAATAGATGGTGAAACATCATTAGTATAGATTTATGGATTGGTTGATTAATATTTTAAGTAATCATGATATCAATGTATGCTAACGACAATAATGGCAGGAAAGGATGGTGACTTGTGCAAATGATAGAATCGTTTTTAACATTATGGAAGGTGCAAAATTAATGGTCCATGTAGATGATGTGAGCTACATGATGGTCTACTAAAGGAACAACCAGGCCACAAAAATATAAATATTGAATGTTTGTGGGTAAATGATATCATGATGATTGTAATAGCTTTAAGCTAGATATTTTTTATTTAAATTACATTTCCTTATAATATTTTATGAAAATTATTAAGGGATGGACTCTCTTATCATCCATTGAGTCGGGTGAAATCCCTCGCAAGCGTTTAATAATAAAATTAAATGTTTGTTGGTTTTCACCCTTCGTGGTTTCTAGGGTATATCATTGTCTACTAATGTAGTTGTCTATTTTGCTACTTTTATGTTGTGGATTTCTTGCATGAGCATATGTTTATAATATCAAGTGTGTGATTACCTAATATATTTAAAGGAAACATAAAAATGATGCAAGGTTACATCAGAAAGTTTATATCAATATGTGACAATAGTGGTTATTAATGGTTATGTAACTTAATATTCCTTGATTAAATTTACTCTATGTAATGGTGGAGATTTTATATAATGGTTAATGAAAAATCGTGATTAATAATTTGGATAGTTACCCGTGGGTAAATTGTGTAAATTTTTTCTAACTACATACATTTTTCATTTGAGGTTACCAAGGTATGTTACAATATGTTACAATATCATTTACAAGCAACATGGTTTATAAAGTCTATGCTTTATAATTTTTATTTATATTATGTTATTAGAAATCCATTTTTCTTATTATATTATATTATATTATTTTTTTGTTTGCTCAAGATGGCTTTACATATAACCTTTGCTTTAGGGGCATTTAAGCCATCAAAATTACACAAAGATTGTACCCAGCCTAGGCCAGTCCAACCCTTAACATGCTTGAATTTTTGTCCATAGAATTTTGAATCGAGGGATTGTACCCAGCCTAGGCCAGACCAACCCTTAGCATGCTTGGATTTTTGCCCATAAAATTTCGAATCGGTGACCTTCACATCACAAAGTGCCTTAACAATACACTCCATCACAATTATTGGAAACTTATATATATATATATATATATATATAATTTGTATTAAAAAAATAAAACAATTTTTTATTGAAAAATTATAATATTTAAAAGTAATGTTTCTTTTTAATTAAATCACATTTTATTTTCATATAATTTTTATTAATGTAAAAATATATATAATTATAAAAATAATTTCAAAATATTATTTATCAAATTTATATTTTTAATAATATAAAAATAAATACTTTATTAGTCTCATAAAAAAATTTATAAACATAATCTTTCATGGAATTTAATTAATTAGCTTATTTTGTTGATGGTTATTACATATTGAACACTCAAATTTAAAACGTGATGGTCCAATAAAATTCATATATCGATTTTAATATATATAAAACAAAATAAAAAGTATGCATATTATTTTAAGAAATTAAATATATCTTTATATAAAATTAGTTAATTATTTTAATTTAATGTAGAGATGTGACAAATCCTAAATATTATTATATTAAAAGAAACATTGATTTATTATTTGTTGGGGTTAAGTTATCTTTACAATAATTTCGACAAGATGCATTATATCTTAGAAGAAAAGTTTAAGAAACAATTGTCAAAGATGCTATATTATTATGTTGGACAACTTTTTTAAATTTTATTAAGATTGTAGAAATTGTATTTTATGAATAGTTTTTAATTGGAGAGATATGCAACTTTTTTATATTCAATATCATATATAATATTTAAAATTATTATTTGAAAATATATTATATTAAAGATATATTTTTATATCAATTATAAATAAAATATTTTAATATTTATTTATTTTTTATAGAATTTATTATTAGTTTAGATTCATTTTAATCTTTGATCTATTAAGTGTCGAGAGATCAAATATTTCGAGGTGTAAACTTCTTTTTTTAGTGCAAAATTTGAGAAAAAGTTTGCACCTCGAGAAATTTGATCCCTCTCAAAGCTTGATATATCTAGAGTTAAGATGGATCTAGTTTGGTTTTAGTCGTGTTCGGTCATACAAAATTTCTTGAACATCTAATTATTTTGATCATTTTAAATATGCTAAATGTGTATAAGATTAATTTGGTGAGTTTAATTTTAAATTTTCTTAGTTACATTAGTTTTTTTGAGATGATAGAGACTCTTAGTAACTTGAATAATGAAAAATGATTAAATAATCATTCTGACTGCAAAGTGACAATGTAACAATGTTGAATGATAGAAAATATGAATAATAAGAATACAGTTAACTACAAACAATCTTCATTGCGATCAATCTCAAACTATTTTCTTCTACTGTTCTTATTGGCACGCCTATTAGTTTTCCATTTTCTCATATCGATCATATGAAAAGGGCAGTTTAAATCGTAGACCATTCAAATATTTAACTCGAGCTACTAATGTAAACATCATGCCTTGTCTCTGTTTCTCTCCAATATTATAATAGTTTTCTCCAAAGTAAATCATTGTGAATTATGGAATGTTAAACCCAAAATAATTTCAATAGTAGTTATTTTCCATTATCACATTTGAATGTAGAGTGATTAACAATGTTAAATGACGGAAAATGGGAAGAATAAGAATGTATTCAATTACAAATAGTTTACAATTTTGGGAAGCAAACATTTCAGGTTAGTGAACATTTTATTTCAGATGAAAATTCAAGTATTATATTTATGTTTGAATTATTGTAACACAGAAGTGAATTCATGTCATGAATAATTTTTATGTACTTACACTAAGACAGAGTGTTACGTTTTGGGGGTGACAAGAAGAGACAAGGGAAGATAGAGATATAGATGGAAGGGGGGAGAGAGGGAAGAAGAGAGAGAAAAAGATAGGGAGGGAGGTATATATATATATATATATATATATATATATATATATATATATATATATATATATATATATATATATATATATATATATATATATATATATATGAGTATGTTTGGGGGGTGAGATAGAGAGATAAAGAAGGAGAGACAATGAGAGATAGATATATTGATGGAGGGGGAAGATATGTGCTTACATTGAAATCAATACACAATAATAATATAATTACTTTGAATTTATTGTACATCATACATCTAGTTTCATCAAATAAAAAATCAAAATTTACACTGAAATCAATGCATCTAGTGCAAGAAATCAAATATGATTAGAAATAAAAATTCACATTGAAATCAATGTATCTAGTGCAAGTAATAAAATAGGATTAGAAATAAATATCTACACTAAAATCAGTGCATCTAGTGAAATAATTCAAATAGGATTAGCAATCAATATCTACAATTAAACCAATGATTCAAGTGCAAGAAATCAAATAGGAGTAGAAATCAACATCTACAATGAAACCAATGCATATAGTGTAAGGTATTAAACATGATTAGAAATCGAATTCTACATTTAAATCAATGAATTTAGTGTAAGGTATTAAATTAGATTAGAAGTAGACATATGCATTGAAATCAAGGCATCTAGTGCAAGTGATCAAATAGGATTATAAACCAATATCTACACTAAAACCAATGCATCTAGTGCATGCAATCAAATAGGAGTAGAAATTGAAATCTACATCGAAATCAATGCATCTAGTGTAAGGTACTAAATAGTATTATAAATCAACATCTACGCTTAAATCAATGCATTTAGTGCAAGTGATCAATTAGTATTAGAAATAAACAACTAAACAGAAATCAATACATCTATTTTAGTCAAAAACCAAAATATTCATGAATTTCTATATCTAACTTCTATGACTGCATTTTTCTTTGTGTGTCTCTTTATTCATCCCTCTCTTTCCACCTTCCATTTTGTGTCTATCCCCCTCCCTCTCTCATTCTCTATCTCCCCTACCTCTCTCCCTTGTATCTATCTCTCTTCCTCTCCCTCCCTTTCTCTATCTTTCTCCTCCTTCCTCTCTCCCCAGTCATCTATATTGTTACCTCCATCCATCTCTCCTTATTTATATCTCTATCTCAGCCCCCAAAACACATATCTCTCTCTCTATCTCTATCTCTCTCTCCATATATATCTCTATTCCTCCCTCCATCTCTTTGTATCTCTCTCTCTCTCTCTTATTCCCTCTCACCCCCTCCATATATATCTCTGTATCCCTTTGTCTCTTATTTATCTCTCTATATCATCCTGCAAACATACACACTCCCTCTATCCATATTTATCTATCTATCTATCTATCTCTCCCTCTTCTTATCCCTCTCTATATACCCCCCTTCTCTCTCTCTCTCTCTCGCTGTCTCTGTCTCTCTCTCTCTCTCTCTCTCTCTCTATGCCCCCTCAATGTATATCTCTATCTCCCATTGTCTCTCTATCTCAATCCCAAAACATACACACTCTTTGTCTATATCTATCTATCTATCTCCCTCTCCTCCCCCCCCTCTCTCTCTCTCTCTTCCACTTCTCTCTCCATATATATCTCTCTTCCTCCCCCTCTCTTATTCCCTCTCTCATCCCTCCCTCTATATCTATATCTCCCCTCCTCTCCCCTTCTCACCACAAAAAAATACACAAACTCTCTCGATACCTATATATCTCACTATCCCTCCCTCTTCCTCTCCCTCTCTCTCTTCATCGTCTATCTCTCTATATTACCCTTGTGTTGGCTTGAGGGGTCCTGACCCAGGTTTGGAGGGTAAATTTTTCCAACAAACCCCTATACTACTGGCCCTTTCGGCAGTGACCTGCTTGCGCAGGCCAAAGTCTCACCCAAAGCAGTATGGGAGGGTGCTGGAACTAGGTTTCCGCACCCTGGGAGAGAGAGCAGGTAAGTTGAATCGTTCAGAAACTATCAGATCTACACAGTCAGAGGTCATTCGCAGGATTTTCAATGATTAACCAGAGTACAGTTTTACCAGATTTATATAACAGGCTCTCATACACATGTGAACAACCAAGTATAAGCATAAAACAATATATTCGTAGCAGACTTAATCAGATTGCAGATACAGTTATCATAACACAGATAATTCGTAGCTCATAAACACATATCATTCGCAGTTTGTAACAGAATCACATATAATTCGAGCCCACAATAACCATAACTAGATAGATCAAACAGCATCAGATATCCACAATATTTCGCATATCTTACTTATCAAAAAGTCTCTTACATACCCCAAAATCCACCTGCATACACAACCAATAGGGTCCGCACACAACAGGACTGAGGATCTCCGTGCACACAACCAACAGGAGTCCTTTCCCCAAAAACCCAAATAGATCTACTAATTCGCAATTCGCATTAATCTTAATCCCAGATCTAATGGTTCGCACTTAGCATAAATCTCTATTCATTCCTACCTATTGACTCAAAAAGGTTAAACTATTTATAGTACTTTAGCCTACGCATCCAATGGTCTATAAACCACAATTTGCGAACTCTTGGTCTACCCTTGGCCTGCTTACAATGTATTAGGGGATTTGACCGTCCCCAAAACCCCTGCACTAGACTAAATATAATCAACAATATAAAAAATGGACTAGATTCACAGCTTACAGGAGACCATGTTCCAAGAGTCCCCCAACAAAATCTTGCGACTCGTCCTGAGTCATTGTGGTGGTGGGGTCTCCACCTGCACGCGCAGTGCATTGACGGCTGCGACTAGTGGGGGCAACACTTCTAGACTCTGAGTAATAGCGCTTTGTGCAATTTCCATGAGCTTTTGTGAAGTCGGTCATTCTGTCATAGCGGTGATGCTCTCCAGTGTCTGATATAGTCGCTTAACAGAAACATCGGCATCCTATGATAGCTGGAGGGTTGCGGCAATCCAACGCTTCAAGCGTTGTCTGAGGACGTCCTTCTTATGCGAAGTTCCTCAATCTCTTCATAGAGGGAGTTTCCAATTTGCAATCGCACCAAACGCTGTGCAAGGACCAAGGTAGGTAATGTAGCCTCGATCTGCTCGAAAGCTTCCTCCTTCTGTCACAAGTCCTGATTGATTTTCTGGAGGACCGGATCACGCTGGATCTTGGTCCATAATTGCAGGGCTTTCTTGAGCAATTGGGAACCCTGAGAAATTTTTCCTGTAATGGTGTCCGTAGATGCAGTCACCAGCACAGCATGCTGGGGGCGTACCTCCAGGGGTGTCTTGAGATGCAGTTTGGCCAGCAAGTCACTGATTTTCTACTCCAACTGCATCTTAATGACCTGCATTTCTATCCTGGACACCTTCAACGCTGCAACAAATCCTTCAAATTTAGCTCAGGGCGTGGCTACAGCCAGGATCTCTTCTATAACCTCCATGCAGAGCTGGTGGATCACTATTTCAAGCTCCGCCTGCTGCGAGACAGCGAGGAGCACTTCTGCGTTCTGCTGGGCAATGGTCTGCTCGGCCATACTGAGTTGTTGGTGTATTTTCTGGTCACGATAGTGGATCTCTAGGAGCACGGCGGTGTGGAAGCCCTGTAATGCCTCGTGGGGCAACTTGGCCAGATCCAACTACATCCCTGTACCTACTTGGAGTTGTATTCCTACAAGGGTAGCACTAGGCACAAAGCAGAGATGGCTTTCTTCCGTAGCTAGTGCTGCACTGTTGGTTGCCAAGGGAGTCCGTACCTGAATTACGCTGGTCTGTAGCGTATCTGTTTCCAACTAGAGGGTGCGAAGCTCGGCCTAGATGGTGGTGATTGCAACCTTATGTTGTTCCTCTATGGCTGCCCACTTATCCTCTATAGCTATTTTAACTGCGTCCACAATTTTCTCGAGGTCACCATTAGTTAGTGTGATCATCGCATCATATTCCTTGCGTTGGGCGCACTGCTTCTTTCGGGACCCTTTTGCAGGCTCGCCTAGCCGCTTTGTACCCTGGGCGGAGGTGGTATCTTTGTCATTCAACCCTCTCATGCACAGGTCTAGCTGCGAACCAACCTAAGTCCCATCCTTGGCATCCGTTTCGGCAGTCTATGGCGGCTGTGCATCCTTTTCTGTAGCTACATCTGAGCCCTTTTGGCTTGGTCCTGCGGCCTCCTTTGGGTTGAAAGGCGGGTCACTTTTGTCATGCTGGTCCCTTTGGTGCTCCTTTCGTCATTTTTGAAGCCACTCCTCCATGCAGGGAGCCAGAGCGCAATTATATTATTAATTTCCTTGTCCTTAGGCCCAATCTCCATGATTTCCGCAATTTCTAGATTTGTAGGTGTCGAAGCTTCTGTAGGGTTAGTAGTCGTCATTTTAGCATGGAAAAGTAATACCGATTCTGGGGGGACTATTGGAAGCTAGAGTGGGTTGATCAGTCATGAACATAATGCTATAGGCCAAGAGAACCGTGCAACATAAAGAAAATACATATCGGTTATGGAAGTGATATAGAACCCTTGTCGGAGCTATTCTTCCTACTTTATAGTGCCTGTGGTCATCCAACGGTAGGGTAAACCTCACTTGGAACTTATCATCAACTAAACAGTAAAAAATCTCAAGGAATTGCCTCATTAATTGCCATCTTCCTACTCCATTCAACGATAAATTTTCCTTTTTACCAAATTTTACTGTTTTAGAGGCTATTTTCTGCTCCTTATGTGCGCTCAGCGTACCTGCTGAGCTTGGATGAACCACCTGCGCCTCTTGCGCATCCTTCCTCAACATAGGCTTGTTCCCTAGGTACTTCGAAACCAAAGACATGTTCTTCCAACATGCGTCATCCCAATAGAACCGAACCACCTTCGCAAGCAACTTTCTCATAGGTGTTGTGATTAGTGTGTATTGTCGAACGATCTTCCTGTAATAACCTACATGGCCGAGGATTGAACACAATTTTTTATTTCTTGTAGGAGTATCTACTTCTTCAATCTAAGCCAACGTAGGGTGCATCTCAATGCTACCCATTCGCAGCCTAAGCGACCTAGTAATCGTGCACATCCCTTCCAATTCTAAGTCAGAGGCAGCGTGTGGATCATCCTTACCCTCTTTTGGGGCTAGGCTGTGGTAATCTACCATATTTAGTACCTGCGCTTCCCACGTGGGTACTTTAGGTGTGATACATAGGTGCGATTCACCCCATGCTACATTGTCAATTTCTCGTAGAGCTGCGTCCAATGCCTTTGTCCCACCTACGAACCCAAATGTTCCTAGAAATTCATCCCTCAAAGCCTCCCAGTGGCGGTTGCATTGGTGGAGCTTCGCATCTAAGTACCATGCGGTGGGAAGTGGTCCCAAGGCATGAATAAGCAAATGAACCCACTCCTGGGAAGTTCATTACACCATTGTTTTATCCAAGCGACCAGATATTCGGGTGGATTTTTGGGTCCAAGGAACTTTTCGATTCACATGTCAGTTGGGGCCTCAAATCATAGGATCAGCATATTCCAACACTCCTCCCAATCCTAGAACCCCTCCTCATGCGTTACCCACCATTGCACAGGTGATCCTTGCATGGCCAGGTTAGAGGCCCATAGTCATCATTCTTAGGGAACCTCGGCTTCAAATGCCCGCAAAAAGTCCCTAACATTACAAGAACCATCGAAATAAAGTAGATCTCTTACCTCCAAGGAGATGCAGCAGAATTGCTTTGTGATCTGAAGACATCTTAGCGCAGAGACATCGTGTAATCGGTTTTGCCAGTTCTCCATCTCCCCATCAGAGTTGGAGAAACATTCATTGTCCTTCTCCCAGCAGAGAACCCACTCCACTGTGGGGTTGATCCAGTCGTCATCTCGCATAGTCAACTTATACATGTGATCTACATCCTCTTTGTCACACACTGGTTCTGTGTATCATTCATCCTCCGCCGGATCTAATGGTACTATTTCCCTTGTACCGTTATTCTTGAAGACCATGTTTCTCTTCTTTAGGTCAATGATGCCTCCCATATCAATGGCCCAATCCAAGCCTAGGAGTGTAGGGTAAGGGTTCGCATCTTCGACAATCTGAATTACTTCAAAGTCAGCGTAGACCTTAACCCCTGCGATATCCACCACAATCCTCAATAGTCTTCCCAATGGGATGATCTTCTGTTGATTGGCTATACACAGTTGGATAATGTACCATTCCAACTTAGGTTCTCCCATGCGTTGCCAAGTTTCCTTAGGTAATACATTCACATCCAACCCTAGTTCCAAAATAACCTGATCCATCTCTTAATCACAAATCTGCGTAGTCAACCACATCTCCCTGGCAGTGAATTTATTATACCTATAGAGTTTATGTACGTCCTTGAATTCTAGAGGGAGGATAGGTCATGTTGCGTAGCTATCTATCAATGCCTGAAGATTTTACATAGCCCTCGGGTTGTGCAGCAGCTTCATACATGCTTGTAAAAAGGGGTCGACCTCCTCATTTTCCTTGAGGTCCTCAGGTGGCTACGAATTAGACGCCTCTTCCTCAGCAAAGTTCTTGTGAGCTACGATAAATGCTTCTTTCCCCTTTCTTAGATCCAACCCTTCCTACTTGATAACTGATGGTCGGATCAGAGGATCAGTTACAGTTTTCTCCCTAGGCCCCCTGGTGGCCATCCCACTATGTGTTACGAAATTTACGCTTGTCTCGTAGTTTGGCCTTAACCCTATGCACATTTTGCGTAGGTATTGGTTTCTTTTACTTCATCTTCGCTATCAAGACTGGACAGTATTCAATCACATGGTCCAGCTGCCTGCAATACTGGCAGGTCTGTCTTGTGGGGTTTGGACAGTCCCTGGTAAAGTGCCCTACCTCTCCACAGTTATAACAGATGAGTTGCCCTCATCCCCGACCTGCGCTTCCACCTCTTCTGCCTCCCTTGCCCCTTGTTGGGGAGCCCCCTGTGCTCGAGAGCGATCTGGGTGAAGATGGGTCCGACTCCACCCTATAGAGATTCCCTCGATCAATCATTAAATCATACGTCTGGCAGTTTTTTTCATCATGTCCTATCGATCTGCAGAACCTGCACCATTTCTGTTTTACTTATGGGACGTATGCACCAAGGCGGGGACAGTGGTTCGTGTCGTGCAGCCCTGCAACGCGACAACCATCACACCATAGTGCCAGCCCACATGGTCCTGCCATTTCCCTAGGGCATAGTAGACTAGGTCCCCCAGCCTGCATGTAGTTTGTTAACAACGGGTAGTTATCCTTGGTGTGACCATTCGTTCTGCAACGTATGCATCATCTTTCCGGGCTAGCCTCTGCACCTCACTCCTTTCATGGGTTCTGGATCTCCATGTGCATCTCCTCCAGTTGTCCTTGGATCTACTGGATGCCTAGCTGGGCATCGTCAATGGGTGCAACTTCTAACTTCATAGTGACCTCCAGGGATTTTTTTGGTGATTCAAAATTTTGGTGCCCATGGGTATGCACAGGTGAGGCAGCAACATAGAAATGAACCACTCTGTATGTTGTCTGTCGTCGTACTGAAATCCTCCTTCCCTGATCAACTTCTTCAGTCATTGATCGGCCTCCCATAAAGATTCAGAAGGCCCTTGTTTGAACCATTTGTTGGCTTGAGGGGTCCTGACCCAGGTTTATAGGTTAAGATTTTCCAACAAAACCCCTATACTACTGGCCCTTTCGGTAGTGACTTGCTTGCGCAGACCAAAGTCTCACTCGAAGCAGTATGGGAGGGTGATGGAACCAGGTTTCCACACCCTGAGAGAGAGAGCAAGTAAGTCGAACCATTCGGCAACTATCAAATCTACATAGTTAGAGGTCGTTCACAGGACTTTCAATGATTAAACATAGTACAATTTTACCAAATTTATATAACAGGCTCATATCCACATGCAGAAAACCAAGTATAAGCATAAAACAATATATTCACAGCAGACTTAATCAGATTGCAGATACAGTTATCATAACATAGATAATTCGCAGCTCATAAACACATATCATTCACAGTTCATAATAGAATCACATATAATTTGAGTCCATAATAACCATAACCAAATATATCAAATAGCATTAGATATCCACAATACTTCGCATATCTTACTTATCAAAAAGTCTCTTAAATACCCTAAAACCCACCTGCGCACACAGCCAACAGGGTCCACACACAGCAGGATTAAGGATCTCCGCGCACACAGCCAGCAGGAGTCCTTTCCCTAAAAACCCAAACAGATCTACTAATTCGCAATTCGCATTAATCTTAATCCCAGATCTTCCAGTTCGCACTTAGCATCAATCTCTATTCATTCCTACCTATTGACTCAAAAAGGTTCAACTATTTATAGTATCTTGGCCTACACATCCAATGGTCCACAAACCGCGGTTTGTGAACTCTTGGTCTAGCCTTAGCCCGCTTACAATGTATTAGGGGCTTTGACCCACCCCAAAACCCTTACGCAAGGCTAAATATAATCAACAATATACAAAATGGACCAGATTCACAGCTTGCAGGAGACCCTGTTCCAACACCTTGTCTCTCTCTCTCTCTCTCTCTCTCTCTCTCTATCTCTCTCTCTCTCTCTATCTCTCTCTCTCTCTCTCGTTTTATCTCTCTTTCTATATATATATATATATATATCTTCCCTCTTCTATCCTCTCTCCCTCACCATCTCTCCATCTCTCCCTTATCACTCCCTCTCCCTCTCCACCTTTCTCTGTATGTCTTTCTTCCCCTACCAACTCCAAATCTCTCTTCTCCTATCTATCCCCTCACTCTATTCATTCATCTCTCTCCCTTTCTCTACCACCTCCCTTTATCTCTCCACCCTCCAACTCTATCACTATCTTCCTCCCTCTCTCGTTCTCTCTCTCCCCCTCCCCCCCCTCCATATCTGTCTCCTTGTCTCTCTCTTCCCATTATTTCAATATATCTACCCTCTCTTTTTCCCTCTCTTCCCTTGTCTCCTCTCTCCTTTGTCACTCCCTCTCTCTCTCTCCACCTCTATCTCTCAATTTATTTTTTCTTCCCTCCCTCTCTTTTCCCCTTCAAATCCATCTCTCTCTCCCTCCCTCTCTCCTCCTCTCTCCCCCTCATCTCTCTCTTCCTTCCTCCCTCTCCTTGTCTCTCCCACCTCTATGTCTCTCTCCCCCACTATATTCCCCCTCCATCTCACTCCCTCTCTCTTAAATATGATCCCATTGTATTGTATTTAAGAAAATATCTAAATTAGAAAATAAAAAATTGTTTGTGAAATATTAAACATATATTATATAAATTTCTCTCTCTCACACACACACACACATATATAATTATTCTCACTTTTAATTTAATATATATGGGAATATTTTCAATATTTGTGAGGATGGAGGGTTTAGATATACCTTAAAATTAATTATAACCTTTTTGATTTTAGATTTAATTAAAAAATGTTATAAAATTAAATTTAAATAAAGTATTTGTAAAATATTTTGATTTTGAAATAAGTTATTTTTTTTGGGCATGTAGTATTGATAAGCCATGGTATTGGCCCATGGTATTATAACAAAATAATTAAAAGCCTATATCCATAATAGAATATTCAAAAGCCTATATCCATAACTTAATAATCAAAAGGCTAGATGGCCCATGGTATTGATAAACCATGGTATTAGCCCATAATATTATGATTTTCTTACCTCCTCTCCCTCCCTCTCTCTATATTTCTCTTCTCGAGGTATTGGCCCATGGTATTGTAAAAAAACCTATTTAGAAGTTAATAATATCCATGGTAAATATTCAAAATTGAAAATATTATTATATTGTAAATATTAAATTTTTATCAGCTTATTAATTAGATTTAAAAATGGTTATGGAATCATTACTTTAATTTATATGGTAAAATATATGTTAATTTATAAGTACTATTTATATGTTATATATTTTAATGTGATATGTATATTATTTTTTCTTTTAACTAAAAAAAAGATCTTAATATTATATTTTATTTTATCCAAAAAAGTGTTCATAATTTTAATAAAATTACAATATAAGAAAAAATGAATTCACATATCTCACATCTCACAGTGCCTCTAGGGAAATTATTATTATTATTATATAAATAGGTGTTTCCATATGTATAATTTAAGTAGGTAGTTTCCATATCTCTTTGGAAATGTAGTTTTTATATCTATAATTCCATGTAATGCTTTACATGAAATTAAGAAGTTGTATTTAAGAAAGAATTGATAAATATAAATATTCAAATGTTGGTTATAAACTACCTTGGATCCATGTTAAATCCAGATCTATCAAGTGCCTAGAGAAATCAAATCTACTGAGGTGCAAACCTATTTTAGAGAGAAAATATATTTGATCCCTATAGGCCATTGGTAGATTGTAGTTAAGATAGATCTAAGATGGTGTATTTTTTTCTTTTTTAGATTAAATAAAATTTTTTTATTCAAACAAAAAGATTACATCTTAGATTACATTTTACCAAAATCCTACTACCCTCAATACTACCAGATTTATTGGCTAATAAGTAAATTCCAAAAAATATTACAAACTTCCAAAGGTTCTTGACTATCCATAAATGAAAAGGAACATATGATAGCTGGAAAATTTTATTTTCCTACAACCTTAAATTTCTCCAGTTTTCAATGTTAGTTTTTTACCAAAAATAGGTGCACATATACCTTATGATCATTAATGTTCAACTGAATATCAATACAATTCACATCACATTCTTCCATTCCACATAGAATTTACCATATGTTAGAAACACACAAATTGTCACTGAAAACTTCCAACTCATCGCTTTGATCTAGGTGTTTCTTTAATCAGAAATGAATTTTTTTCAATGCAACTATCAGATAATTATCAACTACAAGGAATTCCACATCTTCTTACGAAACCCTAGCATCGAAACCTCGTCAATAATTCCAACATGCATCCATCATTGATTTCATCCCTTAGGAAATTTTCTTGGCCATTCCTTCATTCATGCATCTAGTCAACCAATTCCAATGTCGACACTTGCTTCTTACAATACCATTTTAAAGCACTGAGAATTAATTTAGCACTCATTCTATCAACTCACATACTATATTAAGGAAACTTAAATTGTAATACATGGAAAATCATCTAACATGCACAAAATTATTTTACTACTGAAATTTTGTCTAATATCTCACTGGTGTTATAATAGACAAATCACAGTTTGAGACAAGAGTGATCTCCCTACATTCAAACGAAAATATAGAAACAAATTTACAACCAAATACTACCTTTCTTTAATCTATAACTGAAACATGATATATAAAATGCGTGAGAGTCTCTTACCTCTCTACGAAATGCTTGTAGATGTCCTTTCTATTCCACAAAAAGGCTCTTCCTCGTTGCTTCAAGAGAATTTTTGCATAAAAAAAAACAAACAAGGAATAAAAACATAATGTAGATAAAGAGTCAAACACAGAGTGCATAGAAGTTGCAACATAACATGTATCATAATTTTTATCCAATATTTAGCTACAAACTATACTAAAGATCAAGGATTTTTTCTAAGAGCATCATAATGACTGCAAATAGGAAAGAAACAACCGTTTTTATTAATTTGAACAAGAAGGAGCAATACAACCTCACCCTTGCTTATGTAAGACTCCTCCCAATGATATCCAATCCTCCCCATAGGTAACAAGATTTCAGCCCTAATCCAACAACATATGTTTACATTCAAAAGTCCCCCATTTACCCTATGGTCTGTGTTGAAATTATAGGCTAAGAGGTGGAGGTCTGAGATCCTCTTTCTAAGGGATGCGATCCATAAAGAGAGGGATTAGGGTTCTAAAAAGAGAGGGAGTTTGATTCATGAACCAAGGGATTATGCCCAATTATGTAGTGGCTCGAGGCCTTCAGTTGGGAAATATTCCTTCGATAAGGCTTTTAGAAATAATTTTTTATTTTTACCTCTATTAAGTGATTTTAATAGTTTTCAGTGGAAGACAAAGCGTAGATTTTCGCTGACCACAACTGTCAAAACAACGCTTGTGTAGATAGTGGATATCAAACTGTGAAATTCCTAAAAAATAGGTTTTTGAACAATGTAATACAATATTCTTGTTATCTTTGGGATTTTCCAACATTGTTTGGGAATGCTTGGAATATATAACGAGGGATCCAGAATGACGTTAATTTTCCTAATGGAGATGAAATGAAATATAATAGATTTCTCCCTAAATTGAAATGTTAGAAAGGATGTTTGAGGACTAAAGTTTTTTATCAAGCCAAATTTTGGATTAGAGACCATGGTTGGAGACTTGAAAGAAACAATTAAGAGTTACAATACAATATCTTTATATAATCATCACTGAGATAGGCATTCCCATACTCAGAATAATAGTAACTAAAATAATAATCACAGATATATACAAAGATCCATGACAACAATAGAACCTGTATGGATCTATATTTTCAATCATGAATACTTTGAAATTCTACGCAGCCTCGATGGATGAAACTAGATATAGGATATTGGTATTCACCTCTATCGATCCATAGTATGAATATAACCATGCGATTGAATGTCTCGAAGTCGAACATTTTAGAAACCACCTGATTACTGGTCAATGATGTGAACTGTTAACATGTGCTAGAGAATCCACCAATAACAACAATGGTTCTCAAATTACCCTAGTACAATCTATGCAGTGTGATTAAATGTATTTAATTCAAACACTCAAAGAATCATTTGATTCATGGTTAATGATGAGAACCTATCTTCGAATGTGAGAAACCTTCCATTAAGGCATGTAGGCTCCAAGTTACTAAAGGAGGTTTCTAGGTCAACTTCCTAGATGTTGGGCGCAACCCAACTTGGCCTATATTTTGGCAAAGACTCCACATTTTTTGGGGCAGAGCGCATAGCAGAGCACAATTTTTGTTGGCATTATGATGTAATATTTTGTCCTTGATGGAAACCTACTTGATGAGGTACCTTTTGATAGAAACCTATTTGTTGAAGATGTAAACTTGATATATCTACAGGCTATTTCAGATGTGACAGAGAAAGGAATATTAGTTAGTGAAAGAGGAATGATGAAGGTAAATTTTAAGGAAATGTACGTAGGTTTGATGAAGGGAAGCCACGTACATACCTAGGTTCAATGAAGCCAAGTCATGTATATATCCAAAATTTGTGTATACGTAGTGTTGGCGAATAAAAGTCACATGTACACGCAGGAACAAAGAAGAAAAATCGCATGAGTTGTCGCACTAATTTTAACAATACTAAGGGTATTTACCATGGTATTATCCCTCAATATTGAGCACAATAATGACTATTTTATCCTTTCCAAGAATACCACCAGCATTTGTGTGGTTTTGACTCATGGTATTGGCCAAGGCTCAAACTATATGAGGAGAAGATCATAGTGCAAGGGTGTGCATGTGAATGATAATTGAATGAATACTTCAGTCTGAAGTATATCTACATGGATTGGGCTATATTCAATATATAGATCTAATATTTTGATGCACTCATGAATACTATAATGGATCAGGATCTCTAGACCTGAAATGATTATGTATTTGTATGGTATTTTTATGAGTTGTTTAGATATGTGGTATGGTGCATAATTGCTGAAGTAAATGCTATGATCTGAGAAAGTTTGTTGCTTTGAAGTATTGTGTAGTCCTGTAACCTTTAAAAATCTCTATGTTGGTTCATCATGGTGAAAGCGCATATACCGCTGGGTTCGTCTCAGCAAAGATGCTTATGGAAGTTAGGGTTATTACTAAAGATTGCTGAAGAAAATGTCTTATCATTTTTGTTGTCTGTCAATGAAGTCTTCATGCAGATCTAGAGTATTTGAATACTGTTTATACTGCTAATTGATTATTTATAAATATCACCAGTGACTAGTTGATTGATAATGATGGATGTTGCTGAGTGAATAAGTGTTCTGTAAATCTGACAAAGTGTGCTTGAATGTCTCTGATCTATTCTAACTCTAGTCAGATCTCTAATTACAGTATATAAAGATATATATGCAAGTTGATCGACTGAAAAGAGCATATACATGCATGTTAACGTAAGTGAAGTAGCATATACAATTTTGTTTATGAATGATCAGGTTTGAATTTGACTCTGCATGTTAATACAAAAGTCTAGGCTTAATGTTATGATCTGGTTACAATGATCTCACTGTTCTGTTTAAATATTGGTTAATGGCTATTAGTGTGTTGTGTTGAAGCTGTTGGATATAGTGTGAAAATTTTATGAAACATGGTCTGCAGTGGTTTTGAGGGTTGAAGCCTTCATTGTGGAAGTAAAATCTTCTTTCCAATAGAAGTTGGTGGTCAGTTCAAGGGGTTGAAGCTCCCTTCCAGTAGTGGTTGGTAAACAAGATCAGGGGGTTGGAGCTCCCTTCCAGTAGCAGCTATATAACAAGAGAAGGTTGCAGCCTTCTACAGGTGCGTGCCTACGTACTGATATGAGTCTGCATCAATACAACATTGTAAATAGTTTTCTATATAATAAATATTGAAGACAGAGACGACAATAGTGGTTGTTTTCTCCCGACTTGGGTTTCCACCTTAAACCTTAGTGTTCGTGTGTGATGTATTTTGTGTGATGATTTACTCTATTATTAATGCACATATCTACTTCTTAAATGACTGATGCATATTTGATGAATTGGGCTAATTAAAGTTTTTGAAGATTTATTTGAACATTAAAGTTATTTCAGTAAACACATGTTTCCTTTACGAAAGTCGTGTGCATATGCTAGTTGGAATAATTAGAGGTGTGTATAGAAATTAGTAAATTAAAAGAAAATATTGTGATTATTTTTAATATTGATTCAACACCCCCCCCCCCCCCCCCCCAAAAAAACCCCTGCTTAGTATTTTTTCCCAACAATTAGTATCAGAGCAGGACCTTCTGAAGAAGCTTAATCACTAGAAGGAAGATAGTTCAAGATGAGTAATCAATATAGAACAACATTTATTAGACCACCACTCTTACCAATACCCAGCTACAGTTCCCACAAATCCACCAGTAAGGAAGAACTATGAAACCAATGCAAAATCTATCAATGCATTATTGGGAAGTATGATTGAATCATAATTTGTCAAAGTTATGCAGTTAAATACATCAAAGGAGATATGGGGAAAAATCATTATGAGCTATGAAGGCGATGCCAACGTAAAAATTGCTAAACTCCAATCTCTCAGAATTCATTATGAAAATCTCAGAATGCACACTGATGAAAGTATTGCTAGTTTCTTTTTGCATCTAGATGAGATCGTAAACTGTATGAGAAATTTGGGTGAAGACATAAGAGACACAAATTTAGTAGATAAAATATTAAGATCTCTAACTCCTAAGTTCGAGTAAAAAGTGTATGCTATTGAAGAGAAGCGGGATCTTCAGACTCTTACTATTGTTCAACTTCATGGGATCCTAACTGCTTTTGAGATGAGAAAAGGAGGTTTGTCTGAAATCAAAGAAGCTGCTTTTAGAGCTACTACAAAAGGAAAGGAAAAAGAAGAACAAAAGGAATCAGGGTATGTATCAGAAGAATATGAGGTAAATCTTGTAAAGAAAATTCAACTTGGCACTAGAAGGTTTAGAGGTAAGCTTCCTTTGAAATGTTTTTCTTTTGGAAGAGTGGGTCATTATGCTGCTAAATGTCCTCATAAAGATAATCATTAAAATGGAAAGGATTTAGATAAATGTAATAGGAGACAATTTGTCAATAGAAAAAGTTAATATACTCATGAAGATAGTGATGGCTTATCAAATGTGAAGAAGAAGAATCTGATCAATATCTTAAACTACTCATGGAATTTGAAAAAGACACTAGTGAGGCTAAAGAAAATTTTATTGATGCTTCAGAAGGAAATTAATTTCTTCAAGACATCACTCAACTCAAAATATGTTTGGAAGAAAAAAAAATAGACATAGATACTCTAAAGAATCAAACCATAGAGAAGGAGAAGCACAATGAGAAATTAGAATGTGAAATAATAAGTCTAAGAATAAGAATGTGAAATAGTAAGTCTAAGAAAGGAACTTGAGAAATTGAAAACTATAAATCTTAGATTTTCTAGAGGATCTGAAACCTTAGATGAAATTTTCAAGGTTCAATGCTCTCCTCTTGTGAAGACAGGTCTTGGATATATTGGTGAATCTTATTAGTCAGAAAAATCCTTACCTACAAGCTATCTAAATGCAATAAAATTTAGCAAATAAAGTTTCATCACTTAACAAAAGAACAAAGACAATACTCAGGTAAAGCATGATCACTCAAATTCAAGGGTGAACAATAACAGAAGTATCAGTCAAAAGGTAAAAAATGCTATAAGGTTCTATGATCGCAGAAATTTCTTCTTTAATGGAAAATGTTTTTCATTTCATAATTTTGGTCACAAAGCTGCTCAATGTGTTGCATACAAAACCATCATGACCAGAGAAGCAAGAAAGAAAATAAATGAGACAATAATAAAGAAGAATATCTATAAAAAAAAATTTCCTCTTCGTGACAAAATTGACTGTTCATTTTGCAATAACTTTGGACATGAATAATTTGAATGCAGGAGCAAACTACAACCAAAAGAACAAATATCCACAAGTTATAAGGTATGGATAAGAAAGGACTTACAATTAGAGAACCACATCATAGATTTATTTGAAGAAGGAGAAGAAAATCAATGGTACATTGTTAGCGGATGTTCAAAACACATGACAAGTGACAAAGAAAAGCTTATTTCATACAATGCAATAGAAAAGGAAAATAATATTACTTTTGAAAATGACTCTCCTTCTATCATTAAGGATAAAGGATCTGTCTTTCTAAAATAAAAAGTTAAAGCTAACAATGTTATGTATGTTGATGGATCAAAGCACAACTTGTTGAGTGTTAGTCAAATGTGTGACCTGTTAGGCCTTCGTAGTTTACAATATTGGAAAGTACAAATGTTGTAGAGCCTACATCAAACCACTTTGGAATCTGAGGATCTAGCCATCCTAGATTCAGAGAGGGATCTCTCTATATATGTTTTCAAAGATATGATCTTTATGTTTTATGATATGATATTAGCCTAGTTACGAAGAACAAGGTTTTTTTTTGTCTTTGGTTGGGCAAGGATATAATGAAGATGAAGGAAGTCTATATGAAGGGTGAAGGTGTGAGTAGGTGAAAGAATGGTTCAGCTGATAAGATAAGGAAGGAGCAGCATCAATCCATTAGGCTATGGAGTCATAAGAGGATTTAATTGCACAACAAGGTTCAAGAGTGGTCCATGGGGCAAGCCATCTATGTCAAAGGATATATTTAAGTTGATTTTATGGAATGAAACAGTATGAAATGGAGTGAAAGAAGTAAAACACATGAAGAAACAAAGAACAATCTAAGATCAGGTAAATACTTTTAAACTAGCCTGCTTTTGACATGTACTTAAGGGAAAAATACAAAAGTAACCTAAGATTAGGTAAGTACTTTGAAAATAGCCTGCTTTTGATGTACTTTCAAGAGAAAACATTTAAAAACTTAGAATAGCTTAAGATCAAGTAAAGACTTTTAACTTAGCCCGCTTTCAGCATACTCTTAAGGGAACTTTTCAAAGAAATTGTTGGAGAAGAAACTAGAGGACAGGGCTAACCATAGACTTCTCTAGCTCAATCTTTAATTAGTATACTTTTCAAGAACATTCAAAGCCAATATCTCAAGTTGTACTCAGGAAACATGGGCTTACCAACACTTCACTGGTTATACTCTATTGAATTACCTTCAAAACACACTTAGAAGAAAACATAAAGGATACAGATTTATCAGTGAGATTTAGGGTACTTCAGAAGTAAATCCTAATCTATGTTTGTTGTTCTTTATCAGAGAAAAGTGGACAGAACGGAAACATAAATAATATAAAAATTTACAGTGAGAAACACATCACCATTCACATAGACCAGGATCCCATAAATCAGCTATTTGGATTTGATGTTCAAACCAGTTACAATCTTCAAGTCCAGTGGGTCTCTAAAGCTTCAAACTTCTCATGTCAGCTTATGTGTCTTCAATTAAAAATAGAGCTACAGCAGTTTCAAAATCTATTTACATACAACAGATATCCAGAGACCAACCCTTTTACTGTCTTCTACAGAAGTATTTATAAAAGAATGAGGAGGTGGAGTGTAACAAGGGTTCATTTTTTCAATTAATAAAGAGTAATGGTGTATAGACCTTTGGGAGGTCTAAGGGAGAAAATTTCGAATGATTGTATCTGTTTTAATCAATTTTACAATAAATTTCATCACCTTCAGTTGCCTTTGTTGACTTTGAGGGTTTTTGGTAGGCTGATCATCAATTCTGAGTTGTTTTTGAAAATATCCCTGACTGTGCATTCATGGTGCCTTCTTTTGAGGAAATAAACCTGTAGGTGGCACTTTTGGCCTTTATTTCCTTACTGATGTGGTGTTTGGAGGCTCCTTTTGCTAATCTATCTGCTTTTGTGGCTTTAAAACACTATTATAACTATGATTCTGCTTTATGTCCTCATAATCATCTCGGAGTCTTTAATCCATATCTGCTGACTGTTTTGATCTTTGTGCTATATTTTAACCTTAACACAACAAGATTTAATCCTTTAATCTAGATCTTTGCTTTAACTCTTCGATCCTCACCCACTGTCTTTACGGTTTTTTCCTCCTTTTGTTGTAGACAGGGAACTTTTGCGCATGGAGGGTTTTATCTGAATAACCCATGTCGATGTAACATGGATAAAAAGCTCAAATGTAAACTCTGAAACTTTATTGAGTAGTACCTTTGACTTCAGAGTTGATGACCTTCCACTGCGCTACTTATCGAACCATGAGAAAATTGTTGGCCTCAATAATCGTCATAAAAGCCTGCAAAAACCACAAACTTATTATAAAATCCTGCAAGGGAGGGAAAAACTGCATACAGAGGCTATCGGAGGCAGAGGAGCAGTGCAGAGAGGGTGAATAAGTAGGCAGAAAAGGTTTAACGAAGACAATCGGAGAAAATCCAATTTAAAATGGTATTTGGCGTGAATTTGGGTGAGAGCGGATTTGGAAATACCACGAGTGGTTATTGCGTTCGATTCGGGTGGTAAGTGGTTTTGGATGAATCAAGCGCGACCTAATGATATTGCACCGTGTGGATTTTTTGATACCACTGGTATCACGTGACATTGGAGTGTTAAACCCCGGATAGAGAAATTGAATGATATGGAATGCACACCGTCGGATGAGGGAGAGGAGATCTAATGTTGCGGGTTGGGTGCAATGAACAAGTTGCACAGCGGGACTTTGAAGTGGAGGAAAGGTGTTATGCAATGGTTGGAGGGGCGGTTGAGTAGTGGGATGTGGGAGCGTAGTGATGACATGGGTATTACGTCAGCTCTTTTGTTTGGTAGTGGGATGTTCAATTGGTGATGAGTGAGGTTAGGGTAAATGCGAGTCGTCGGATGAGATGGCTCGACGGTGGGGATAAATGGATAGTTATGCTCGGTCGATTGAAACATCGGCAACAATAAGGAAAAGTGTAACAGAGAGATAATGGGTTTTTCCGATGTGATGGGGGCTGAGGCATGGTTCTATGGAGAAGTATGTGACCAGGGGCCAAAGGCAGGGGGGCTTATCACGTATCGGCATATCGGTGGGACAAAGTCCGAGGCATATGAATTTGTAGCAGCACCGATGCAATGAGGGCTTAGTAAAGGTGTTTGGGTATGGTCATATGGTTAGTATGTGACCAGGGGCCAATGGAAGGAGGGGTTTATCGTATCGGTAGGGAGCGAGGTAATATAAACGAAAATAGCGCCGATGTGATATAACTTCTACGATGCGATGATAAATCATTGATGCAATAAGTGCTTAGCATCAGGTCACAGGGCTTGGGTATATGAAAAATGGAGAGAAAAAGCTAAGCGCTTGGGGGCTTAAGGTTTTTATTTGGAGCAGAAAAGATTTTTAAGGGTTTTTTATGCGTTTTTAAAAAAAAAATTAAGGTTTTTCTGAGTTCCGATAAAAGAAAAGGAAGGCTTATAAACCATAAAAACGGGATTTCATTGTTCAAAGGGATTTTTTGAAGTTTTTATGAGGAGGATGAGGGGGAAAATTAGAAGGAGGAAAGGGGATTTTTCAGGGAAAATGGAAGATGAATAAGGGCAAAAAATGAGTGAATGAAATGATGAAAATGGGGCTGTTTAGAAGACGGTTTTCAAGGGAACAGTACTTTTAGGGAACAACGGTCTTAGGGAACAATAACTGGTAAGGAACAACAGACTTCAAGAATGAACAGTTTTGTATAAAACAATATTTTGAAGGCTCAAGGCCTGTTTTAGCCATCATTTACTTATGACAATATTTAGTGATGGCTAACAGTGGCTCCACTTGGGGATGGCAACTCCTTGGAGGTGTCAAGAACTTCATATTTTGATCTCTAGGATGCACAGACTTGTGCCTTTATCCATGACAACCTCTTCTTCAATGATTATGCTGCTTTAGAAAATATGATCAATATTTCATATCAGCAAACAAATTATCCCAATCATTCTACCTGCACAACCTACTTCCTAACATTTTTTCTTCAGAAGGTGCATTTGGACTTGCAGACCTTAAACATCAACATTTTATTCTTTTGAAAGCAGGAAAAAATAATATAAATCTACCCTTATTTCTTCGATGAGTTCAGATTAAACTGTTGAACTCATAAATTCTCTACCTAAGCTACTATCTGCCAGGATTAGACTGTCTGGCAGATTTTATTCTCTATCTTCTAAAACAGAAATTTAAACCCAGTCAAATCAGGATTAGACTGTCTAATTTTTTGTGGTGTCTATGGCTGTATGTACAAGCTGCACATAGACTTTATTTGCAGAAATTTGAAACAAAATTGAGAAGGCTTGAAATCTGAAAATTTAAAAATCATCCTTCACTCCTTTTGCAGCTCTGATTTGATCTTTTTGAGTTGTTCTTTTCTTCCTTTGGTTCATATTTTTAATTTGTTTGAACCATTTTACTTCTATCCTAATCTAATCTATTGATAAGCCAAGATTGAATTTTTTGGCAAATCTTCTTCACTAATCTATCAACAGAAAAATTGAAATCTATCTTAGTCATGATTAGGTTGTATGAATAAAATAGCAATGTTGTTTTTGGGAGTGGCATTTAAGCTTGCACACTTTTAGATTTTCTTTTCTTTTTGGTATGGGGCTATACCTTTCTTGTTTTATTTTTGCCCTCTTTTTTTTTCTATTTTTTTTGTATTTTTCTTTTTCTAAATTGAAAGAAATGACATATACAAAGAACAAAAGCTTTGAAACTCAAAATATCAGTTAAAAAAAATAATGCTTGAGAACCCTACCATTGACAGGACCTCCTAAGTATTCAGATCCATCCAATTCTTGAAGAAAAAATGCATTGTTTCCAATAGCAGATTGGATAAGATAAGGGCCTTTCCAGAAGTTATCAAATTTTCCATGTTTGCCCTTATCTTCTCTTCTTGAATCCCATTTCAAAACTTTGTCACCAATCTTGAAATCACTTGCCTTGGTTCTTTTGTCAAACAACTTCTTGATGTTTTCTTGTAATTGTTGTGCTCTGATGTATACTTCCTCTCTGGTTTGTTGTAGATGTATAGTCTGGTTTATTCTTCTTGGTACATCATCATCTTCAAACTGTACTTCCTGGATCAGCTTCATGACTGGCACTCCTAAAATGGTTGGAAATATTTGTTGGGAAAATACTTAGAGGGGGGGGGGGGGTGAATCAGTATTTACTGCAGATTCAAAACTTTTACTTTTTCTTGCTTCTAAAACCCATACGCTACTTTCCTGAACCAGACTCGCGTATATACGTGGATACCCTTTATGAAACTCGCGTATACACAGATATCTAATTATGTTATTAGATCTTAACTTAAATCATTCCATCATTCATTCATCAGATGTTTAATAAACAGTAAACATGAACAGTAAGAGCAGAGTAAACCATCACACAAAGCTTAGTGAATGAAAACCCGAGTTGCAAATTGGAAACCCAAGTCGGGAGAAAACCACCATTCAGGTTGCTCGGCCTTCAATATTTTATTATAGAGAAAACATCTTACAACATATGTCTTGGTGCGAGACTCTACCGGCCAGAGACACCCACACATGCTCGTTTACCGGCCTTTCTGGAAGGGCTCCAACCCCACTGACTCGTTTACCGGCCTCTCTGGAAGGGAGCTCATTCTCTCATTTACGGCCTCACCTGGAAGGGAGCTACAACCTTCAGCACCACCTTGGACCACGTTTCATCAATTTTCACACTGGATCCAACAACTTCAATAGAACAACATTTGCAGGCCACGTTTCATCATATTTTCATACTGGACCCTTTCCATACTTTTAAGCACAAGCATACATCACCAAAAGATACTTATCAACACAGATCAGATAGCAGAAACATAGCAGAACAGATCAGATATTTCATACCCCTTGCTTCATCAAACCCTAGTTTGCATACACGCTTTACCTTTACTGATGTCGCGTATATACGCTCTTCCGTCCACACAAACCAACGTATACATCTGTATGTATTTCATTGCGCATACGCGCTTTCTCTTCGCTGAAGCCGCGTATATACGCGCTTCCTCCGCGGCGAAGTAGCGTATAGATCTTCAATCATTATAGAGCAGCATACTTCATCAGATCAGATATTCAGTTCAGATCTACCCTTTTGCTTCGAACGGATATTTCGCCTCATTTCGAGGTGGAATCTAAGCCATCCATAAGCAGATCTAGTAGATACAAGTACATTTCAGATCTAGATCCCCTTCTTCATCATTGGTGCATCATACATTCAGATTTATCATTTAAGTGTAACCCTTTCCATTCAGATCTACTTCAGAGAGAAGTATTCATTCAAGCTCAGACATCTTGCACCCATGCTCATTCTTTGCATAATGAATTTAATCTCTTTATATAGGATTATCCTTTTTCAATACCATGTGCCCCTTTTTTAATACCATGAGCCAAAACAACATTACTTCCGATGGTATTCCTGGACGGGGTCAATTAGGCGGATCATTACCCAATACAATGGGTCAATACCATGGTGGTTACCCCTGGTTTTGCACTTTTTGAGCGCTTTTGCCCATACGCGACTTGGAGCGTTCCTTTCCGCGTGCATACACGACTTCCCCTAGGCTAATCCGCGTATGCCTAGAGACATACTCTTTTTCATCATAGAATTAGCACATGCTGAATTCCTTTCTTCATTACCTTCTGTACACATTGTAGATACATCAGATTTCCTTCATCAAGAACATATTCTATCAAGCACAACTTCATCAAGTGGGTTGTCTTTCAAGGACAACACTCAGCATCATATTGTCAATAAACATCATATCACATCAGATTTACATCATTTACCAAGTCCATCAAGTCAAGAATAACTTCATCAGGAGGTTTGCCATCAAGGGCAACACATGTCAATAGTCGCATGTCTTCATCTTCATTTAGTGAGTTGCCATCAAGGACAACACTCTGCATCATATTGCCAACAATCTCCCCCTTTGGACTTGATGGCAACCACGATGGTGTTTGGTTACCACAACAGATAGGTACATTCATCATGTCACTTTCTTCATTTTTGACACCATTCTTTCTCTTCATTCAAACACCATGTCACTCTCCCCCTTTGACATCAAGGGCAAAGGGCGGATAAAAAACCAACATACTCTCCCCCTTTTCTCCTCATGTGGAAGAAGCGATCTACAGATGTGATATATACTGAAGTGACCAAGCTCCCCCTGAGTTCATGCTGAATCTTCAAAACATATTTTTCAATGAATTATATGACTCTATGACTTTCCTATCACCAATGACTCATACTTACATCAAATATCCAACCAAGTGGATTTACATATGAGACTCAAGTACCCAACCAAGTGGGTTTACACATTTCAACTCAGCTACCCAACCAAATGGGTTTACAAGTTTGACAAGTCCTTACATGACTGAAAATTACAAATTTACATCATGGGTCTCAACATGACCTTTTCATCAAAATACAAATATGACTTTTCATAACCAACACCAGAAAGTCCTCAAGAAAGAGAACATATTTCAGAATCATCATAATGCCAACAATGCATTATACTCAGCAACGCTAATGCTCCCCCCGAATCTGTGCATCCAAGCATCCTTTCCATATGACTAAGGCTCCCCCTTAGCTTGTGCATCCTGAACACTTTTACCAAAAAATCATCAAGGCATCTTTATCAAAATATTAGAAGAAGACTTAAGAGAACTGGAACATCACCAGAGATATCAAACAGTATTAGAGATACCAAGTAGCAATGCAGCTGGGCTGAAGAGAGCTGACTCCAAGCAAAAATTTGTCAGCAATCAGACAAACACGGTTTTCTGTGCATGAACTCGCGTATATACGCGACTGTGTTTCAGAAAACCCACGTATCCAATATCATCTTCTATATTTTAACCAGATCTGATCCTCTATGAGAAAAAGACAGTGTTCAGCTTCTTTCTGTGATATTTGAATACTTTCCTGGAATACAGATAGATAGAAAAGGTAGTTGTGTCTTCAAGCGTCATCCAATAGTTGTAGCATAAGCACATTAGTAACCAAGCCTTCAGATTCTTTGCAGCATCAATCCATTCTTTCCAAGAGAGATTACCATACCAGAACAGCATCTTCACAAAAATGTCAAGCAATCGTCCATGTGATCCAACATCACCATGATCTTTAAGATTTAACATGAAGTAACATATGTAGGAAAAATATCAACCATAGTAACAAACTCTGCATGATCTATTCTTGTTTCTGAATCAAACGCCTTCCAATTCATCCATGTGTGAGCATACAAGATATATTTTTTCAGCAACCAGGGCTCAAAATCTCATCATAATAAACCATATACCAAGTTATCATCATTTGAGCATGAGTATCACAATAACCAAGAATAAGCAGTCATATTGCCAACAATGCGATCATTAGTATTCAATTTGCTGCTCCTCCTGAACCAGTCCTCCTTCTTAACTTGTGCAACCTGAAAACGTTCATCAGCAAGTCATCAGCAACAATCTCTGCATGGGCTGCCCTTATCTCCGAATTATAGGACTTTCATTTCAATAATGAGTACTCTTCACCAACAAGCAAACAGGACTCATCCACAATCTTCAACACAAGAAATCATTTATCGTATCCTCATTATTTAGAACTGAGAAACTAAGCTGAAATTGAGTCAATAATACAGTCATTAACAATCAGACTGATGCTCCCCCTGCACCTCTGCTCCAGATCTTCAGCTAGCATATAAATTCTCTTATCATCAATGCATACGCGACTGTGTCTGATGAAACTCGCGTGTATATGTGGCTTTTGTTAATATAACCCGCGTATGGAAAGTGAAGCATATAAAATTTTCATCTTCCTTCATTTCCTCCTGAGCTTGTACCTCCTGTACCTGTCCTTTCCACATCAGATGCGCTGTCAGAAGTAAACATAACCAGAATAATCAAATCAACCATGAGAGTCATCATGCATTGCTCCCCCTATGATGATACATTACTAAATCTCATAATGTATCCCACATCATTCCTGCAGTCAATAAGAAAAGTCAGCTTCAGAAGCGGATGACTGCAGTAGGGTCAGAATTCCCTACGTTTCTGATCGGTCCTCCATCTTTTTCCATATTTGTTTGAACTTTCTATTTGTGTGCTGGAAGTTATCCAATTTCTCATATCTGTTCAACCTGCATTCTTTTTCTACATGTCCATACTTGTTACAAGAATAACATCTCATGTGTCCAGAGAAATAAGTATAAGAATCATAATGAGTATTTCTAATCTTCCTCCTTTTACAATCAGCTGCTTTATGTCCATACTTGTTACATGAAAAACAATATCCTTTGAAGAAACCAGAGTACCTTTCTATGTAGGAACTGTTTGATTGAGGCTGAAATGATCTGCTCCTGCAATTGGCTGCAACATGCCCATAATTATGACATTTAAAACATTCAACGTTCTTGAATGAATTCCTTTGAGAATTCATGATTGTTGGTTGATCTTTTGTCTCTTTCAACACTTCGGGTTTTGCATTGACTTCCTCTGAATTTTTAGCACTTCCTTGTGAGCTAGATTCTCGTTTAACAGTTTCATGGAAACCAAGACCAAGTTTGATAGCAGGAGACCTTTGATTACTCAGAATATTGTCCAAAATATTAGTACTATCTTGAAACCTCAAAAGTTTAATCTTTTCTTCTAATTTACCTTTGAGAATGTTTAACTCAACCTCCAGGGCTTGACATTGCTTTGTCATGCTTTCTTCTTTCCTTCTTCCATCTTCTACTTGATCCTTCATATTTAGAATCTCTTCTTTCAACCAATTTTCGTTTTCTTCACATGTTTGTTGCAGCTCTTCATTCTTCTTATTTTATTTTTCCAGATTTTCTTTGAGAGAGATGATTTCTGCTTCAAGGCCTTCCTTTTCAAATGGTTGTAGAGGTTCCTCATTCTTCTTACTTGATGCTTCAAGATCTGCTTGCAGAGAGATGATTGCGGCTTCAAGTCCTTCATTCTTCTTGCTTGATTTTTTGAGATCTTCATTTAGATTCTTGATTTCTACTTCTAGTTCTTTAATTTGATCGGATGCATAAGTATGAAACCTTTGATACTTGTCCTCCTGCCCATTCAACATTTCTATTTGTTTTTCCATTTGAGAGATCATCTCTTTGTTGATAGTTTCTTGCTTCTTAGATGAACTTTGTAGTTCTTCATCTTTAACCTTGAGAGCTTCTTCTAGATCCACAACTTTACTTTCACTATCTTCACCAATCATTGTACCAATGAGACAACCATGACCCCAATCACTATCTGATTCATCTTCTTCAATTTCTGCTAACCATGTCTTCTGAGAGATCTCCTTGTTTCGAGTAGGCTTCTTCTTTTGCTTCTTTGCCATGAGTACTTTCAGATCATGGTCAGAATCTTCTTCATCTTCACTGGACACTTCATCATCATCTTTATTTGCATAAAAACTCTTCCTCTTTTCAAATTGTTTCCCTTTACCATGTTTTTCTTTATAAGGACATTTAGCAGCATAGTGACCAACTTTTCCACACTCAAAACATTTGAAGGGAAGCTTACCTTTGAATCTTCCAATACCTAGTTGGAGTTTTCTCACAAAATTTGCTTCTTCTTCTTCGGATATATAGCTGGTTTCTTTGACAACTTCCTTTTCCTTTCCTTTTGTAGATACCTTAAAAGTAGCTTCTCTGATTTGAGAAGGACCTCCTTGTCTCATTTCAAAAGCAGTCAGAATACCATGTAATTGAACTATAGTAAGATTTTGCAGATCTTGCCTTTCTTCAATAGCCGAAACTTTAGAGTCAAATTTTGAAGTCAAGGATCTTAAGACTTTTTCTACCAGAGTAGTATCAGTTATGGTTTCACCCAAATTTCTCATCCGATTTACAATATCATCTAGACGAAGAAAGAAATTGGCAACACTTTCATCACTATGCATCTTCAAATTTTCATATTCAATTCTAAGAGTTTGGAGTTTTGCACTTTTTACCTTTGTGTCTCCTTCATAGCTTAGAATGATTTTGTCCCATATTTCTGTTGCTGAATGTAGCTGCATCACTTTAGCAAATTCTGATTCAGACATGCTTCCTAATAAGACATTCACTGCTTTGGCATTGATTTCGTACTTCTTCCTTTCTGCTGCATCGGTAGGAATACTTGCTGGGTATTGATAACCTTCTTCCACGATTGCCCACACATCTGCACCAAGAATTTGCAGATATGCTTTTGTTCGTACCTTCCAGAATATCAGATTGCTTCCATTGAATAGAGGTGGTTTTATAGACATTACTCCTTCTTGACTTCCCATTGCGACGGATCTCCTTCAAGCGATCAAGCTTCTGCAGAAGAACTTGGCTTTGATACCAATTGTTGGGAAAAATAATGAGAGGGGGGGGGGGTGGTGAATTAGTATTTACTGCAGATTCAAAACTTTTACTTTTTCTTGCTTCTAAAACCCATACGCTACTTTCCTAAACCAGACTCGCATATATACGCGGATACCCTTTATGAAACTCGCGTATACACAGATATCTAATTATGTTATTAGATCTTCACTTAAATCATTCCATCATTCATTCATCAGATGTTTAATAAACAATAAACATGAACAGTAAGAGCAGAGTAAACCATCACACAAAGCATCACACACGAACACCAGGATTTTTAGGTGGAAACCCAAGTCGGGAGAAAACCACCGCTGCAGTTGCTCAGCCTTCAATATTTTATTATAGAGAAAACATCTTACAACATGTGTGCTGGCGCAGACTTGACCAGCACGCAGGCACCCACCTGCGCTCGTTTACCAGCCTCTCCTGGAAGGGAGCTCCAACCCCCTGACTCGTTTACCAGCCTCTCCTGGAAGGGAGCTACGGCCCCCTGATCTCGTTTACCAGCCTCACCTGGAAGGGAGCTACAACCCCCTGACTGAAGGCTACAACCCTCAGCACCTCTATGGACCACGTTTCATCAATTTTCACACTGGATCCAAAGCTTTCTTTAGGACACCACTTGCAGGCCACGTTTCATCATATTTTCAGACTGGACCCTTTCCATACTTTTAAGCACAAACATACATCACCAACAGATACTTATCAACACAAATCAGATAGCAGAAACACAGCAGAACAGATCAGATATTTCATACCCCTTGCTTCAGCAAACCCTAGTTTGCATACGCGCTTTCCCTTCACTGATGTCGCGTATATACGCGCTTCCGTTCACACAAACCAGCGTATACCTCTGTGTATATTTCATTGCGCATACGCGCTTTATCTTCAGCAAAGACGTGTATATACGCGCTTCCTCTGCCGCGAAGTAGCGTATAGATCTTCAATGCGTATAAATGACATACTTCTTCGAGATCGAGACCGGTCCAGTTTTCCTTTACGCCCCAGACAGATGTTCGCCTCATTTCAAATCTAAGCCATCCATAACTGAATCTAGTAGATACAAGTACATTTCAGATCTAGATCCCCTTCTTCATCATTGGTGCATCATACATTCAGATTTATCATTTAAGTGTAACCCTTTCCATTCAGATCTACTTCAGAGAGAAGTATTCATTCAAGCTCGAGACATCTTGCTGCAGCTCATTCTTTGCATAATGAATTTCATCTCTTTATATAGGATTATCCTTTTCAATACCATGTGCCCTTTTTTCAAACCATGAGCAAAAACAACATTACTTAGATGGTATTCCTGGACGGGGTCAAATGGCAGGATCATTACCCAATACAATGGGTCAATACCATGGTGGTTACCCACGGTTTTGCACTTTTTGAGCGCTTTTGCCCATACGCGACTTGGAACGTTCCTTTCCGCGTGCATACGCGACTTCCCCTAGGAAAATCCGCGTATACAAAGAGACATACTCTTTTCATCATATTTTGAGCACATTCTGAATTTCTTTCTTCATTGCCTTATGTACACACTGTAGATACATCATATTTTCTTCATTAGGAACATATTCTCACAAGCACAATTTGATCAAGTAAGTGTCATCATCTTCATCAAGTGGGTTGCCTTTCAAGGACAACACTCGGCATCATATTTTCAACAAACATCAGATTTACATCATTTACCAAGTCCATCAAGTCAAGAATAACTTCATCAGGTGGTTTGCCATCAAGGACAACACATGTCAATAGTCGCATATCTTCATCTTCATTTAGTGGGTTGCCATCAAGGACAACACTCTGCATCATATTTCCAACAATCTCCCCCTTTGGACTTGATGGCAACCACGATGGTGTTTAGTTCTGACAACGGATACATTCATCATGTCACTTTCTTCCATTTTTGACACCATTCTTTCTCTTATTCAAACACCATGTCACTCTCCCCCTTTGACATCAAGGGCAAAGGGCAGATCAAAACCAACACAAGGTTTTTCTCCTCATGTAGAAAGAAGAGGGATGTAGATCTGATGTACATTGAAGTTACCATGCTCCCCCTGAATTCATGCTGAATCTTCAAACATATTTTTCAATGAAGTATATGACTCTATGACCTTTCCTATCACCAAGGACTCATACTTACATCAAAGATCCAACCAAGTGGATTTACATATGAGACTCAAATACCCAACCAAGAGGGTTTACATATTTCAAACTCGGCTACCCAACCAAGTGGGTTTACAAGTTTGACAAGTCCTTACATGGTAGAAATTATGAGAATTTACATCATGGGTCTCAACATGACCTTTTCATCAAAATACAAATATGACTTTTCATAACCAACACCAGAAAATCCTCAAGAAAGAGAACATATTTCAGAACCATCATAATGCCAACAATGCATTATACTTAGCAACGCTAATGCTCCCGCTGAATCTGTGTATCCAAGCATCCTTTCCATATGACTAAGGCTCCCCCTTAGTTTGTGCATCCTGAACACTTTTACCAACAAATCATCAAGGCATCTTTATCAAAACATTGAAGAAGACTTAAGAAGAGGATAATGGTATCACCCGAGAGATATCAAACGTGTCAGAGAGATACCAAGCGACCACTAACATTTGTCTTTGAAGAGAGCTGACTCCAAGTAGAAATTTGTCAACAATCAGACATACGCGGTTTTCTTTGTATGAACTCGCGTATATACGCGACTGTGTTTCAGGAAACCCGCGTATCCAATACCATCTTCTATATTTTAACCAGATCTGATCCTCTTGTGAGAAAAAAACAGTGTTCAGCTTCTTTCTGTGATATTTGAATACTTTCCTAGAATACAGATAGATAGAAAAGGTAGTTGTGTCTTCAAGCGTCATCCAATAGTTGTAGCATAAGCACATTTGTAACCAAGCCTTCAGATTCTTTGCAGCATCAATCCATTCTTTCCAAGAGAGATTACCATACCAGAACAGCATCTTCACAAAAATTTCAAGCAATCGTCCATGTGATCCAACATCACCATGATCTTTAAGATTTAACATGAAGTAACATATGTAGGAAAAGATCTCAACCATAGTAACAAACTCTACATGATCTATTCTTGTTTCTGAATCAAACGACTTCCAATTCATCCATGTGTGAGCACACAAGATATTTTTCAGCAACCAGGGCTCAAAATCTCATCATAATAAACCATATACCAAGTCATCATCATTTGAGCATGAGTATCACAATAACCAAGAATAAGCAGTCATATTTCCAACAATGCAATCATTAGTATTCAATTTGACGCTCCTCCTGAACCAGTGCTCCTTCTTAACTTGTGCAACCTGAAAACGTTCATGAGCAAGTCATCAGCAACAATCTCTGCATGGGCTGCCCTTATCTCCGAATTATAGGACTTTCATCTCAACAATGAATACTCTTCATCAACAAGCAAACAGGACTCATCCACAATCTTCAACACAAGAAACCATGAATCGTTTCCTCATTATTTAGAACTGAGAAACTAAGCTGAAATTGAGTCAATAATACAATTATTAACAGTCAGACTGATGCTCCCCCTGAGCCTCTGCTCCAGATCTTCAGCTAGCATATAAATTCTTTTATCATCAATGCATACGCGACTGTGTCTGATGAAACTCGCGTGTATACGCCACTTTTGTTAATATAACCCACGTATGGAAAGTGAAGTATAGAAAATTTTCATCTTCCTTTATTTCCTCCTGAGCTTGTACCTCCTGTACCTGTCCTTTCCTCATCAGATGCGCTGTCAGAAGTAAACATAACCAGAATAATCAAATCAACCATGAGAGTCATCATGCATTGCTCCCCCTGTGACGATACATTACTAAATCTGATAATGTATTTCACATCATTCCTATAGTCAATAGAAAAATTCGACGAGAGCGGATAGTGCGAGTAGGATCGGAAATTCCCTCGTTTACGTCGGTCCTCCATCTTTCGATTTGTTTGAACTTTCTGTTGTGTCTTTGGAAGTTATCCAATTTCTCATGTCGTTCAGCTTTGCATTCCTTTTCTACATGTCCATACTTGTTACAAGAATAACATCTCATGCTGACCCGAGAGAAATAAGCATAAGAATCATAATGAGTATTTCTAATCTTCCTCCTTTTATAATCAGCTGCTTTATGTCCATACTTGTTACATGAAAAACAATATCCCTTGAAGTTACCAGAGTACCTTTCTGAGTAGAATCTGTTTGTTTGTGGCTGAATTGTTCTTCTTCTGCAATTTGCTGCAACATGCCCATAATTATGAAATTTAAAGCATTCAACATCATTGACTGATTTCCTTTGAGATTTCATCATTGTTGGTTGACCGTTTGTCTCTTTCAACACTTAAGATTTTGCATTGACACCCTCTGAATTTTTTTCACTTCCTTGTGAGCTAGATTCTCCTTTAACATTTTCATGGAAACCAAGACCAAGTTTGATAGCAGGAGACCTTTGATTACTCAGAATATTGTCCAAAATATTAGTACTATCTTGGAACCTCAAAAGTTTAATCTTTTCTTCTAATTTACCTTTGAGAATGTTTACCTCAACCTTCGAGGGCTTGACATTGCTTTGTCATGCTTTCTTTACTTTCCTTCTTCCATCTTCTGCTTGATCCTTGATTCAGAATCTCTTCTTTCAACCAATTTTCGTTTTCTTCACATGTTTGTTTGCAGCTCTTCATTCTTCTTATTGCAGTTTTCTAGTCTTCTTTGAGAGAGATGATTTACGCTTCAAGGCCTTCCTTTTCAAAAGGTTGTAGGGGTTCCTCATTCTTCTTACATTATGCTTCAAGATGCAGCATGATAATGGAAGAGATGATTCAGGCAATTTCAGTCCTTCATTCTTCTTGCTTGATTTTTCGAGATCCGCATTTAGATTGTTGATTTCTGCTTCTAGTTCTTTAATTCGATTGGATGCATAAGTATGAAACCTTTGATACTTGTCTACCTGTCCATTCAGCATTTCTATTTGTTTTTTCATTTGAGAGATCATCTCTTTGTTGATAGTTTCTTGCTTTTTAGATGAACTTTGTAGTTCTTCATATTTAACCTTGAGAGCTTCTTCTAGATCCACAACTTTACTTTCACTATCTTCACCAATCATTGTACCAATGAGACAACCATGACCCCAATCACTATCGGATTCATCTTCTTCAATTTCTGCTAACCATGTTTTCTGAGAGATCTCCTTGTTTCGAGTAGGCTTCTTCTTTTGCTTCTTTGCCATGAGCACTTTCAGATCATGGTCAGAATCATCTTCATCTTCACTGGACACTTCATCATCATCTTTATCTGCATAAAAACTCTTCCTCTTTTCAAATTGTTTCCCTTTACCATGTTTTTATTTATAAGGACATTTAGCAGCATAGTGACCAACTTTTCCACACTCAAAACATTTGAAGGGAAGCTTACCTTTGAATCTTCCAGTACCTAGTTGGAGCTTTCTCTAAGAATTCGCTTCTTCTTCTTCGGATATATAGCTGGTTTCTTTGACAACTTCCTTTTCCTTTCCTTTTGCAGATACCTTAAAAGCAGCTTCTTTGATTTGAGAAGGACCTCCTTGTCTCATTTCAAAAGCAGTCGGAATACCATGTAATTGAACAATAGTAAGAGTTTGCAGATCTTGCCTTTCTTCAATAGTTGAAACTTTAGAGTCAAATTTTGAAGTCAAGGATCTTAAAACTTTTTCCACCAGAGTAGTATCGGTTATGGTTTCACCCAAATTTCTCATTCGATTTACAATATCATCTAGACGAAGAAAGAAACTGGAAATACCTTCATCACTATGCATCTTTAAATTTTCATATTCAATTCTGAGAGTTTGGAGTTTTGCACTTTTTACCTTTGTATCTCCTCCATAGCTCAGAATGATTTTGTCCCATATTTCTTTTTCTTGAATGTAGGTGCATCACTTTAGCAATTCTGATTCGAACATGCTTCCTAATAAGACATTCTTTGCTTTGGCATTGATTTCATACTTCTTCCCTTTCTTTGCATCGGTAGGAATACTTCTTTGGGTATTATTAACCTTCTTCCACGATTGCCCATACATACGCACCAAGACTTTGCGAGATATGCTTTTGTTCGTACCTTCGGGAATATCGAGATTGCTTCCATTGAATAAGAGGTGGTTTTATAGACATTACTCCTTCTTGGCATCCCATTGCGACGGATCTCCTTCAGCGTCGGCTTGAAACGAGAAGAACCTGGCTTTCTTACCAATTGTTGGGAAAAATACTAAGAGGGGGGGGTGGATAAATTGTTCTTCTTGATTCAAAACTTTTACTTTTTCTTGCTTCTAAAACCCATACGCTACTTTCCTGAAGCAGACTCGCGTATATACGCGGATGCCCTTTATGAAACTCGCGTATACACAGATATCTAATTATGTTATTAGATCTTCACTTAAATCATTCCATCATTCATTCATCAGATATTTAATAAACAGTAAACATGAACAGTAAGAGCAGAGTAAGCCATCACACAAAGCATCACACATGAACACCGGGATTTTTAGGTGGAAACCCAAGTCGGGAGAAAACCACCGCTGCCGTTGCTCAGCCTTCAATCTTTTATTATAGAGAAAACATCTTACAACATATGTGTTGGTTCAGACTCCTACCAGCATGCAGGCACCCACCTGCGCTCGTTTACCAGCCTCTCCTGGAAGGGAGCTCCAACCCCCTGACTCGTTTACGGCCTCTCACGGAAGGGAGCTACGACCCCCTTGCTCTCGTTTACCGGCCTCACCCACCGGAAGGGAGCCACAACCCCCTGGCTGAAAGGCTACAACCCTTAGCACCACCTTGGACCGTTTCATCAATTTTCACACTGGATCCAACAACTTCAATAGAACAACACTTGCAGGCCACATTTCATCATATTTTCACATTGGACCCTTTCCATACTTTTAAGCACAAACATACATCACCAACAGATACATATCAACACAGATCAGATAGCAGAAACACAGTAGAACAGATCGGATATTTCATACCCCTTGCTTCAGCAAACCCTAGTTTGCATACGCACTTTCCCTTCACTGATGTCGCGTATATACGCGCTTCCGTCCACACAAACCAGCGTATACCTCTGTATGTATTTCATTGCGCATACGCGCTTTCTCTTCAGTGAAGCCGCGTATATACGCGCTTCCTCTGCGGCGAAGTAGCGTATAGATTTTCAATCATTATAGAGCAGCATACTTCTTCAGATCAGATATTCAGATCAGATTTTCTCTTTTACTTCAGACAGATGTTCGCCTCATTTCAGATCTAAGCCATCCATAAGCAGATCTAGTAGATACAAGTACATTTTAGATCTAGATCCCCTTCATCATTGGTGCATCATACATTCTGATTTATCATTTAAGTGCAACCCTTTCCATTCAGATCTACTTCAGAGAGAAGTATTCATTCAAGCTCAGACATCTTGCACCCACGCTCATTCTTTGCATAATGAATTTCATCTCTTTATATAGGATTATCCTTTTTCAATACCATGTGCCCCTTTTTTAATACCATGAGCCAAAACAACATTACTTCCGATGGTATTCCTGGACGGGGTCAATTAGGCGGATCATTACCCAATACAATGGGTCAATACCATGGTGGTTACCCCTGGTTTTGCACTTTTTGAGCGCTTTTGCCCATACGCGACTTGGAACGTTCCTTTCCGCGTGCATACGTGACTTCCCCTAGGCTAATCCGCGTATGCCTAGAGACATACTCTTTTTCATCATAGAATTAGCACATGCTGAATTCCTTTCTTCATTGCCTTCTGTACACATTGTAGATACATCAGATTTCCTTCATCAAGAACATATTCTATCAAGCACAACTTCATCAAGTGGGTTGTGTTTCAAGGACAACACTCAGCATCATATTTTCAATAAACATCATATCACATCAGATTTACATCATTTACCAAGTCCATCAAGTCAAGAATAACTTCATCAGGAGGTTTGCCATCAAGGGCAACACATGTCAACAGTCGCATGTCTTCATCTTCATTTAGTGAGTTGCCATCAAGGACAACACTCTGCATCATATTTCCAACAATATTGCATCAGTTCCATAAACTAGCTGGTAGGGAGACATCCCAATTGACTTCTTAACTGTCAATCTGTCTGCCCATAAAGCATGTACTAGCTTATTGTGCCATGATTTCTTGTTATCTTTTAGAAACTTCTTAATAATGTTGACTAGACTTTTATTTGATGATTCTGCAAGCCCATTACCTTGAAGGTAATAAGCTATGGAATGACCCAATATAAAATGATACCTGTGATAGAATTCTACCATATTTTTAGACCTGAATGCATCAGCATTATCAGTTATGATCTTTCTAGGACAGCCAAATCTGGAAAGTATATGTTTTTCAAGGAATGAGATGATGACTGAGTCTGTGGCATTCCTAGATGGGATGGCTTCTATCCACTTGGTAAAATAATTTGTTGCTGTGAGGATCCATCTATGTTGGGTAGATGAGGGAGGATGGATTTCCCCAATGAAGTCTAGACCCCACTACTGAAAATGAGCTTCAACAGTGATTGGTTGCAGAGGTAAGGGAAGCAGCTTTCTTTTGCCTTCAAATATTTGGCATTTGTGACTGGCAATAATCATTTTATGGACATCTTGAAAGAGGGTGGGCCAGTAGTAACTAGCTCTAAGTATTTTATTAGCAGTTGATTTCCAGTAGAGGTGGCCTCCGCATTCTCCTTCATGAAACTCACGCTTGATATTATCTGTATCATTCTCAGGCAAACATTTAAGCAATAATCCACTAGAATTTTTCTAATATAAACATTTATTCAAAATGCAGTAATTTACAGCTTTCAACTTTAAAAATCTTGCCTTTGTTTTAGACAAACCAGGAGGAACATTAAGATTGAGAAAAACATACAAAATGTCAGCATACCAAGATGAATTCAGAAAATGATCTTCGATAATTGTAGTTAAAAACTCCTCTTATTCATCTAATGCATTAAACATGTTTATATCAAGAGCTTGGAAGTTAGATTCAGCGATCAATTTTTCTAGTCCTTGACCCTTTATGAGTTTAGTGGGTTTGATTTCTAAGTCATACTCTAAAATTACAGCAATCCACTTTCCTCTTTTGACATCTAGATCTTGGGTCAATATGTCTTTCACCATTGAATGAGGCACAAATGTTATGATGTGGGAATGTAAAATGTAAACTCTGAAGTCTTTTAAGGCTTTGACCAAGGAAAAGGCTTGTTTTTCTATTATGTTGTACTTTATAGGTGCATCTCTCAATGCCTTGCTGAAAAATGCAATGGGCTGCTCTTGTTCATTCAAATTTTTCTGTAATAGGATAACAACTACTGTATGTTCTGATGCAAATGAAAAAATGAAGAAAACTTTTGAAAAATCAGGACTGATAAGAACTGGTGTTTTAGTGAGTTCTTGTTTCACCAGTTCAAATTGTTTCTTTGCTTCTAAGGTCCATTTAACTCCTTCTTCCTTTTTAAGCATGTTTGTTATGTTTCTAAGGAGTTCAGCTAGATTAGGTATGAACCTTCTTAAGAAATTAATATTTCCAATGAAAGATTGAAGTTCCTTGATGTTTCTGGGATGGCTGATTTGTAATATGCCATCAATTCTCTTTAGATATATCCTTATTCCTTCTTCTGATATAATATACCCGAGAAGTTTACCTTCTTGGAGACCAAACAGTGTTTTCTTTGGATTCAAGGATAGTCCAATTTTTTTGCACTTTTAAAAGACTTTTCTTAAGTGTATTAGGTGTTCTTCATCTGTTCTAGAATAAACAATTATATCATCAAGGTAAATCACAATGAAGTAACCTATTTCTTCTGAAAATTAAATATCCATGGCTCTCTAAAATGTTGCACCAGCATTCATTAAACCAAAGGGAATTTTCAAATACATGAAAGTACCCCAAGGTGTAGTAAAGGTTGTTTTAAGTTGATCATCGAGATGTACCAAGATTTGATTGTAACCTAAGAAGCCATCTAGCAAAGAAATTCTTTTGGAACCAACTACCCTTTGTAAGATATGATCCATTTTGGGAAAAGGATAGTTGTCCTTTAGTGAGGCTTTGTTTAAGTTTCTAAAATCAATGCAAAGCCTTATCTCTCATGTTTTCTTCCTAACTGATACAAGATTAGACACCCACTCTGAGTATCTAACAGGGACAATAATTCTAGCCTCATACATTTTTTTAATTTCTTTTTCTACCAGAGGTAACTGAACAGGGTTGATTCTGCGTAATTTTTGTTTAAAAGGTTTCTGGTTTTCTTTGAGGGTATCTTATGCTGAATTATTTTTGTATCATATGATCTCAGATCTTCATAGCTCCATGCAAACACATCAAAAAATTCTTTAAACAGCTCAATATATTTCAGTTTGATATGAGCTGGCAATGTTTTAGACAGTTTGATTATTTTGGGATTTTCCTTACTGCCTATGTTACATTCTTCTACTTCGGTTTCTATGGGTTCTAGTTTTGGCTTCTTGGCCACATCATTCAAATCAAATAATTCTTCCAAGGGGACCAACCCTTTTGGAAAGCTTTGGTCTTTGGATTGCGGCACTTCTAAGTCTTCACTTTCCAAATATGTACTATTTTTTGTCATAGGTTGGAATTCATTTGTTAACAGATTTATTTTTGCAATCTCTGGAGACTTGTCTTCTTGAGTAAGTAGGTTTTCTTCATCAGGACAGCCTTCATTAAAATCTGAATCTGAGTGTGGTGTTTCAAATTCATTTCTAGACTATAGGAAGTCTTCTATTTGTTTATCTCCATAAAAAATGTGCCAGTATTTTTCATTGTCTGGGATAGCTGGTCTAAATTTGACTTGGGTAGTGCATTGCTTGGTTTCATAGGGTGTAAGACAAGTTCCTAGTAGCAAAGGCTAAACCATTGGCAAGGAAATTTTGGTTTCTTGGGACAAAGATATGTTGAAATTCATTGAATGTTTTTAGCAAGTCCATGGCATCATCTCTATAGGCTCTAAGTCTGGGATGTTTAGCATTATATTCCCCATTTACTTGCCTAATAATCAACTCAGAATCTCCATGAACTTTTATCCTTTTGGCCCCTAATTTTTTCAATAAATGCAGGCCTAAAAGGAGAGCTTCATACTCAGCTATATTATTGGTACATTGAAAATTTAATCTACAGGAATGCCCCTCAACATGATTGTTTTCAGTGTTATGTAACCATATGCCTACTCCTGCATCATTTTTAGTGCAAGACCCATCAAACTTCATGTTCCAAAGAGGACTGATTTCAGATTTGTGATTTGTTTTATTTTTGTCCCCTCTGTCTTCTTCATATTTCTGTTCTATACCAGGGTCTACACTACATTTTTCTGTGTTGTGTTCCTCAAGTTTTTTAATGTTTTGAGGTTTTTCTTCTTGATTTTTATGATCTACATTATTTACATGACTATTTTGGACCTCAAGACCTCTAATCTGTTTGTTGTAAATTTTCGAATCAGCAAACTGTTTTTTAATCTCCTCTTTGTTTTCCTCTTTATCAATCGCTGTAACTATGTTTGAATGTGAAGTGATTACATCATTTGATGGTTTTTCATAGACCAACTCTTGCTCTTTATTAATATCATCATTGAAAATAATGAAAGAGTCAAGGTCAATATGTATGGAATAGAGAGGAGAATTCTCTGGTCTTTCTTGGTTACTCACCATATATTTCATGTGTGTTTCCCTATAGAGTCTTCTAGGTTGACTGAAGACAAGGATGGTGGCATAAGTCATATCCATCTACATTGTGCCTTGTAACTTAGCACCCCATGATCTTGAAAGGAGCATGCCATATTTGGGGGGTATATTAGCCACTACAATGTCCATCACTAAACTCTTGGCTGGTTTTTGGGCTAAGTTAACACACAAATCCTTTATTAGGCCTAGGCATCTGACCCTACTTGAATCAAAGGAGTATAAATCTTTGTAGGGTCTAGTCACCTCTAAGCCTAATATTTCCATTATTACCTTGGGCATGAGGTTGTGTGATGCTCTTGAATCAAGCATGGCATTGTGCAAGATGTTGTCATGAATGTTTAAGTTGATGTAAAGTGGAGGGGTGGTTCCTTCTTGAAATTTTCCTTCAATCTTTGGTCCAAAAATGAGCTCTGGGGTATCATCATTTAAGTTAACTGTGTCATGAATGTCTTCTATGTTTAAAGCCTTCAAAATTTGACCTATATATACATTCTGAGTGACTAATTCAGTAACTGGAACAGAGATTTTCATTTTAGATATTTCATTTCCTAGGCTAAAAGGAATCTAGTTTTTTAACATGTTTAGTTCAGCCTTCTTAGTCACGTCTCATTCAGCAAAATCAACTTGCTGATTTTTAGTATTTACAGCAGTTAGAATAGTTTTTTCAGGAGCATTAGCTAAGGTGCTAGTGTTGCTGGGTTTAGCACTCCGTTTTTCATTGGCTTGATTATTTTTCTCTTTGTTTAAATCAAAATTTACAGCTACTGTTTTGTGAATTTCAACTGTCTTTTTAGGTGTATTTCAGGGCTCTTTTTGGCAGATTTATCAGAGGTTTTGTTCTTGGGAGTTCTTTGATTCCTTTTTCTTCTGAGGTCATATTTTTTAGGTGATCCCATGATGGAATTTTCAGAGTATTTTTCATAATAATCAGTTTGTGGTCTTCTGTCATCATAAGGTGTGTATAGACCGTGTTTTCTTTCATGGAAGGAATCAAAATCCTCATTGCTTACTCCCAGCATGTTCATGTTGTCATCCTCTATTTGTTCATTTGTTTCTTCATCCTCATTCACATAGTTTTCTTGGAAAGGAGGTCTGATCTGTTGATCATCCTCTCTTTGTCTGTTTTGAGGTTGATTTCTCCTAAAGTTCTGATTTTGATTTTGAGATTAATTTCTGTTTTGGGGAGCTGATTGGTTTTCTCTAGATTGTGCTCTCTCAAGTATGCTCATCTTCTTCATCATTTCCTCCATCATTCTTTCCATTTTTGAGCTAGATGTAGAGGGTGAAGTTTCCTCCCGAAATGATACTTTATTTTCATTCCTCATCCTAGCTCTTTCTTCAACCAGATTTACTTCCACAGCTAGAGCTCCTTTCTGCATGTCTTCTAAAGTCAAGGGGTCTCTTTCTCTTAGCTGATAGACCATTTCAGGATCAAATCCTTCAGGAAATTTTGCCGAGGCTGAGCCTTGAAGAGGTTTCAAGTCTGGGGGAAGTGCATTATAAACACTATTGAACTTAGTGCAATAATTTTGAACACTTTCCCCAGTGTTTCTTTTGAGATTGTTGTAATCTAAAAGTATTTGGAGAGGGTTTTTTATAATTTCCCATTTGTTTAGGAATGATTGATGGAGATCTTGGAGGTCATTAATACTATGAGGGGTTAAGCCTTTGAACCACTTTCTTTCTTCTCCCCCTCAGCTTTGAGCAAACAATCTTAGTTTGACAATTTCATCATCAATCTCATTTCTATCAAAATAGTCATTCATCTTGTCCACATGTTTTGAAGCAGTAGTGGCACCACTGGCATCATATAATGGTATCTTGGACTGATAGTCTTGTGGAATATTGACTAAAGGTAAAGGAAGGACTAGGAGAGCATACCATGTTGCCATGATAGGAGGTTGTGGAAAAAGTGGGGGGTTTACAGGTGGAGGATGTTAGATGGGATGGGAATGATGGAATGGAGTAGCTTGAATAGTGGGAGTGTGGATAACAGCGGTGGATGGACCGGCAAGAGACTGTTGAGCAGATCTTGGATGAGAGAAACAAAAATTATGAAGGAAATTCAAATCAGGAGGGGTAGTTTCTCTATTAACAGTGTTTTCACCTCTATCTTGGGATGAAGGTGGAGACTCAAAGTCTATCTGATCTATATGATCAAGTGACCTAGTTCTGAATGGGTTTCTTAAGTCAACTTGTGAATTTTGTAGAGCTAAGAGGTTTCCGGGAACAGAATTAGCTCTATGGACTGGTCCGACAACAGTTGAAGTTTTAGGCTTAGTGGACTTCCTAAGGATACTTTCTAGATTATCAACTATATCAGGAGGATTTGGGTCAAGATGGGCTCTAGTATGGACTCTTCTAGAAACCACTATGCTATGTTTTCGGACCCAATGATAAGAAAAGTTTAACCAAGTATGACAATATTTTAATGGGCTAACTGATCTTTTAACAGGAACACTTAATCATCAAAGTTTCCCTAGCTGAGTTTGTATGATGTTATGATAGTAATGGGTTTCCCAGTGGAATCTTTAGGTGAATTTAGAATTGTGGAGTCTCCAAGTGGAAATTTTTAGCTTTGGAAAGGTAAAAGGTTTTATGGTCCACCACCAGTAATTTATTCGAATACCAATATGAAATGTTTTGGGTTTTTTGAATTTTTAACAGTCCTGTAGGTTATAGGAGTGTCCTAAATTTGTTTCAGCACTTTAGCTATGGTGATGAGACAAACCAAGTTTACTCTGTGGCTTAGCTAACTGATTTCTTGAAGGTTTGATTAGGTTATGTTAGAATCCTAAGGGTTACTTAGATTGCCACTGATTCAGACAAGTCCTATCATGATTACCAACATGCTTGGTAGTGCTTGAAGAAAGCTATTCATTCTTGACTGAATACTGAGTGTTTAGTTTTAAGGATTTTACTCAGAAGAGTCCCCAGTATGGTCGCCAGTATGTTAGGCCTCCGTAGTTTGCAAGATTGGCAAGTACAAACGCTGCAGAGCCTACATCAAAACCACTTTGGAATCTGGGGATCTAGCCTTCCTAGATTCAGAGAGGGATCTCTCTATATATGTTTTCAAAGATATGATCTTTATGTTTTATGATATGATATTAGCCTAGTTATGAAGAACAAGGTTTTTGTTTGTCTTTGGTTGGGCAAGGATATAATGAAGATGAAGGAAGTCTATATGAAGGGTGAAGGTGTGAGTAGGTGAAAGAATGGTTCAGTTGATAAGATAGGAAAGGAGCAGCATCAATCCATTGGGCTATGGAGTCATAGGACGATTTAATTGCACAACAAGGTTCAAGAGTGGTCCATGGGGCAAGTCATCTATGTCAAAGGATCTCTTTAAGTTGATTTTATGGAATGAAATAGTATGAAATGGAGTGAACGAAGTAAAACACATGAAGAAACAAAGAACAATCTAAGATCAGGTAAATACTTTTAAAATAGCCTGCTTTTGACATGAACTTAAGGGAAAAACACAAAAGTAACCTAAGATCAGGTAAGTACTTTGAAACTAGCCTGATTTTGATGTACTTTCAAGAGAAAACATTTAAAAACATAGAATAGCTTAAGATCAAGTAAAGAATTTTAACTTAGCCTGCTTTCAGCATACTCTTAAGGGAACTTTTCAAAGCAACTATTGGAGAAGAAACTAGAGGACAGGGCTAACCATAGACTTCTCTAGCTCAATATTTAATTAGTAGACTTTTCAAGAACATTCAAAGAAAATATCTCAAGTTGTACTCAGGAAACATGGGCTTACCAACACTTCACTAGTTATACTCTATTGAATTACTTTCAAAACACACTTAGAAGAAAACATAAAGGATAAATATTTATGAGTGAGATTTAGGGTACTTCAAAAGTAAATCCTAATCTATGTTTGTTGTTCTTTATCAGAGAAAAGTGGACAGAACGGAAACATAAAGAAAATAACAATTTAAAGTGAGAAACACATCACCATTGACATAGATCGGGATCCCATAAATCAGCTATTTGTATTTGATGTTCAAACCAGTTACAATCTTCAAGTCTGATGGGTCTCTATAGCTTCAAACTTCTGATGTCAACTTATGTGTCTTCAATTACAAACAGAGCTACAGCAGTTTCAAAAGCTATTTACATACAACATATATCTAGAGACCAACCCTTTTACTGTCTTCTACAGAAGTATTTATAGAAGAATGAGGAGGTGGAGTGTAAGAAGGGTTAATTTGTTCAATTAATAAAGAGTAATGGTGTATAGACCTTTGGGAGGCCTAAGGGAGAAAATTTTGAATGATCGTATCTGTTTTAATCAATTTTACAATAAATTTCATCACCTTCAGTTGCCTTTGTTGACTTTTAGGGTTTTTGGAAGGCTGATCATTAATTCTGAGCTGTTTTTGAAAATATCCCTGACTGTGCATTCATGGTGCCTTATTTCGAGGAAATAAACCTGTAGGTGGAAGTTTTGGCCTTTATTGCCTTATTGATTCTGCTTTATGCCCTCAAAATCATCTTGGAGTATTTAATCCATATCTGCTGGCTTTGTTGATTTCTGCGTTGTGTTTTAACCTTAACACAATAGGATTTAATCCTTTAATCTTCATCTTTGCTTTAACTCTTCGATCCTCACCCTCTGTCTTTACAGTTTTTTCCTCCTTTTGCTGTAGACAGGGAACTTTTGCGCGTGGAGGGTTCTATCTGAATAACCCATGTCGATGTCACGTGGATAAAAAGGTCGAATGTACACTCTGGAGCTTTATTGAGCAGTACCTTTGACTTCGGAGGTGATGACCTTCGACTGCGCTACTTATCGAACCATGAGAAAACTGTTGGCCTCAATAACCGTCATAAAAACCTGCAAAAACCACAAACTTATTATAAAATCCTACAAAGGAGGGAAAAAACTGAATACAGAGGCTATCGGAGGCAGAGGAGCAGTGCAGAGAGGGTGAATAAGCAGGAAAAAAAGGTTTAACGAAGACAATCAGTGAAAATCCGATTTAAAATGGTATTTGGCGTGAATTTGGGTGAGAGAGGATTTGGAAATACTGCGAGTGGTTATCACATTCGATTCGGGTGGTAAGTGGTTTTGGATGAATCGAGCATGATCCAATGATATTTCGCCACATGGATTTTTCGATACCACCTGTATCACGTGACATTCGAGTGTTAAACCCCGGATAGAGAAATTGTGCGATATGGAATGCACACCATCGAATGAGGTGGAGGAGATCTGATGGTGTGGTTTGGGCGCGATAAACAAGTTGCACGACGGGAGTTTGAAGTGGAGGACATGTGTTATGCAATGGTTGGAGGGGCAGTTGAGTAGTGGGATGTGGGACCGTAGTGATGACGTGGGTATTACGTCAGCTCTTTTGTTTGGTAGCGGGATGGTCGACTGGTGACGAGTGAGGTTAGGGTAAATGCGAGCCGTCGGATGAGATGGCTCGATGGTGGGGATGAATGGATAGTTATGCTCAAGTGATCGGAACATTGGCAGGAAAAAGGAGAAGTGTAACGGAGAGATAATTGGTTTTGCCGATGTGATGGGGGCTGAGGCATGGTTCTATGGAGAAGTATGTGACCAGGGGCCAAAGGCACGGGGGCTTATCACATATCGGCATATTGGCAGGACAAAGTCCGGGGCATATGAATTTGTAGCAGCGCCGATGCGATGAGGGCTTAGTACAGGTGTTGGGGTATGGTCATATGGTTAGTATGTGACTAGGGGCTAATGAAAGGAGGGGCTTATCTCATCGGCGGGGAGCGAGGTAATATAAACGAAAATAGCACCGATGTGATATAACTTCTGCGATGCGATGATAAATCAATGATGCAATAAGCACTTAGCATCAGGTCACAGTGCTTGGGTATATGAAAAAGGGAGCAGAAAAGCTAAGCACTTGGGGGCTTAAGGTTTTTATTTGGAGCGGAAAATCTTTTTAAGGGTTTTTTATGCATTTTTTAAAGTTTTTTTGAATTTTTTTCCGAGTTCCAATAAAAGAAAAGGAAGGGTTATAAACCATAAAAATGGGATTTCATGGTTCAAAGGGATTTTTGAATTTTTTATGAGGAGGATGAGGAGGAAAATTAGAAGGAGGAAAGGGGATTTTTCAGAGAAAATGGAAGATGAATAAGCACAAAAAATGAGTGAATGAAATGATGAAAATGGGGTTGTTTAGGAGACAGTTTTCAAGGGAACAACACTTTTAGGGAATAGTAGTCTTAGGGAACAGCAACTGGTAAGGAACAACAGACTTTAAGAATGAGCAGGTTTGTATGAAACAATCTTTTGAAGGCTCAAGGCCTGTTTTAGCCATTATTTTCTTATGACAAAATTTACTGATGGCTAACATGACCAAGTAAATGAAGTTGTCTTCTGATCAAAGGAGTGTGTGGTTCGTAAACTTGACACCAGAAAGATCGTAATAAAAGGAACAAGAACACCAAGAAATTTGTATATATTGAAAGGTGGCCAAGAACAATGTTATCTAGGAAAATCTGTAGTAAGTTGGTTATGGCACAGAAGATTGGGACATCTGAGCTTTTCTCAAATAAGAAAATCAAGCAAGCTCAAAGTTGTTCCTGATCTACCCAAGATTACTTTACCAGAAAGTACCATATACAAGTCATGCCAATTTGGTAAGCAAACCAAGGTTCAATTTAATGCCAAAAAAGGATCAGGAAGTAAGCCTCTCAAACTCATACATATTGATTTGTGTGGACTTGTAAGGAAAAATTCACCTCGTGGAGAACAATACTATATCTTATTCATTGATGATTTTCCTAGAATGTGTTGGATCGGTTTATTGAAACATAAAGATGAATAATTTGAAAAATTTAAGGTCTTCAAAGATTTATTTGAAAATGAATTATATCTAAAAATCAAATGTCTTAGATCTAACCGAGGAGGAGAATACATATTAGATAAATTCTTTGATTTTTGTGCACAATATGGCATAAGAAGACAATTTTTTGTAGTTGGAACTCTACAAAAAAATGGAATGGCGGAAATAATGAACAGAACAGTTCAGAAAATGGATCGTGCTATGCTTGATGAATTTGGGACTCCTCACACATTTTGGGGCGAAGCTGCTCATACTGCAGTAAATATTCGCAACAAGGCTCATGTTCATGTAAATAGTGATAAAACTCCTTATGAATTTTGGTATGGTAATACTCCCACTGTGTGTTAGTCATCAGTAATTTTTTCCTTTATAGGATGACTGAGTGCTTGTCATAATATTTCTAGAAAAAAAGTTCATGAAACATTATGAGTTCTAGAAATCTCACTGCCTTCATTATCCTAAGATAAAATTTTCACTATATTATCATCTTATGCAGTCATACCTAGCCTACCATTCCTAGAAGACACATCATGGGCTCATGCCATTCATTATTCACCATGTCTTGTCAACTTAGCCTAAAAAACCTCTGTTTTTTTTTTTACCTACAACCCTCCCCAGCCAACTAAGATCACTTATCAAAGTAGCTCTGTTGTCCTTCCCAAAACATCCCAAGCATTGATGATCTCAAAATATTTTTGTAGGCTCTTTAGACAAATCAAGTACATTGGATTTTGATCTTCAACAAATTATTTTATCATAAACTCTGTCTCACACTTGATAGAGCCCAAGTTCTAGGTTTAAGTCCAAAAGCCAAGTCCCAGAGAGCCTCCACTAGGTCACCTAGGGTCTCATGAGTCCTAGGGTGGATTTGGTATCCTGCAAATCTGTGTTTTATACCTACAAGGAGACTAGTTTCAAAAAAATAGGGAAAGGGACAAGTAACTTTGTCAAAAACTAATTAAGATATCCTTCAAGGGAGGTCTTTGATCTGAAGCATGAATCTAGTAAGGTGACAGCTGCCCTTTTCTCACTTTCCTGCAAAGAATACCAAAAGGGTCATCAGATCAGCTAGGAGGTAAGGTAAAAAAGGGAAAAATCATCATAGGAAGATCATCAGTGAACAAGAGACAACAACAAGCATATGTTTTAGGAAGATCAGGGTTGGTAAATTTTTTTGGCCAAACAAGGAATAAATGCTAGGGTTGCAAGGGCAAAGGTCACCTAACTCCATAAATGCACAATTGAAGATTTTTTGGAAATAATAAATGAGTTTTGATAGGTTTTTAAGAACTTAGAAGATAACACTGATTATATTTTTCTGAGCAGCCCTAAAACCCAGGGATTTGGAAAAAATGACAAAATGATCAAAATATAATGATAGAACCTCCTTCATTACAGCAGATGGATACCAGGGAATTTCAAGCTACCTTTCTAGGGTTTGTCAAAAACATCACTGTTTTCACCTGCATTAAAAGGAAAGATAGCAAAGAATATCAGTTTAAAAGGGCTAACCTCCCAAATGCAAAATGTCTTCAAAGTAAACAAGAGGAGGCAAGCACAAGGTTGAGTCTCTAAAAAATCCCAAGTGAAATCGATGGCATACTATAGTTTGTTTTACTGTTGGAAAATAAAACTATTACTACCTTAAAAACAAGAAAAAGAGGAAAAGAAACAGTCTTCAGGTCACCAGCAGTCAAAAAATGCCAAGAAGGTTAAAAGAAAGTGTTCTTTATGACAAAATAATGCCCAAGACAAATTTCTCAGTGCCCAAGTTATCAGAAAGAAGAAGGGTAAAATGGACACCAGCAAATCAACACCACAAGAGGAGAAAAACGTGCCATGAGGAAGTTTTCGAAACCCTCCAAAGGACAAAAAGTTATGAAACAAATGAAAAAAGACCAAGACATGGTAAAAGTGGGTTTGTTGATTTAATTTATATTTCAAAGTGCATAAAGGTTTTTTGAATTCATTGTCAAGCTCATTTTTGCACTTGGAAAGGAGGGAAGAAGCTCCAAAGAGAAAATTCAGAGTTTCTGGGTCGTTTCTGGGCAAATTGTTCAGATGCTACACAAAACTTGGGTGCTGCGCAAAAAAGGAGTTGGCTCTATGCAAACTCATGCCCCTCTCGTTCAGTTTTACATGGTGGTACACAAAAAAGGCCTCGGTCCTACGCAAACTTCGAGCACTGCGCAAACGCAGGCCCATCTCATCATGAAGACGGCAAACCGTGCCTCTCACCTGACACCTCAACTCAATTTCCCCGACACTGCACAAACAGGCCGCCCAGCTCACCTGCCCGATGTGTAGGGGATGCTTATTCCTCCGGGCGCTACTTAAACATACGACACGAGTCGCCCAGAAGGAGTGCAACCCGCCTGGCACTGCGCAAACCGCCCGACCTGACAGCTCAGGCAGAGGCGCTGCACAAAGTATAGGAAGGTGCAGAAAGTGCAAGAAAGACCCCTGCTGCCTAAAATTCTCCATTTTATGTGTTTTAAAGTTAGAATTAGGTTGAAGAAGGTGTTAAGTAGAAAATTCTCTTGATCCCCCAAGAAAATTTACAAAATCATCTTGTTTTTGTCTAGTTGTTGAGGTAAAAACCCTAGGAGGGTGAAATCCTAGGTCAAAGTCACAAAGGAACCTTGCTCTTCTAAAAAGGAATTTTCAAAAAAAAATTGATAGCAGGGGTGGGTAAGGGAATTAAGGTTGTTACTATATTCATGGTTAAACTCCTCAAGCTGCAAAACCACTCACAACCTCATAACTCATCTCCTTAGCTAAAGTTGACCTCGTCATCATTTCTCACTTGGTTTTTCCACTAAACCTCAATTTTTAGACCAGTGTCTCCCATCACCATGTCAGAGACTGAAAACAATAGTGGTAGTGGAGGAGGTCAAAAGCCTTCAAAGACAAAGCACAAGGGAGGGAAAGTTAATAGGTTGGAACCCCAAAATACAGTGGCTATCACATATTCTCCTAGGATCTTGTCATGCTTTCAAAACACAAGGTCTTTTCAGTTTTGTGAGAAGGTCAAGCAGGTGAAGAGAAATCCTGAGCTTACAAGGCTCCTCATCCTCAATTTACAAAACAAACATGCAGACCTAGCAGGGGTGAAATTTGAGATTTCAGCAATGTCCATATCCGAAGCCACTAGTATCCCTTCAGTGGGTGAGAAATGGTTCAAGAATGGTAAGCTAGAAAGAGATTTATTTTTTCTATTTATAAAAATGAGGTATAGAGAAGGCAGTATCATAGTTTTCCCTTTCTCACATCTCAAACACAGGTATGCACCCTTGATGTTGGCTATCATGAAATAATTCACTTGTGAGGGGAGATACTCCAGGGTCTATACCTATCATCTTAGACTCCTTATGCATTTCATAGGGCTTAAGGCACTTGACCTACCCTACTATCTCTACAGGAGTGTTATGAAAATGTGTTTTGTTATCCAAAGGAGGAGTTACCCCCAACAAATGTATAGCTTGTTCCACCATTCCTTGATCAAGATGATTATTGTACATCAGCTAGAGCAGCAGGGTGTACCTTGGGATGTTTTCATAAACAATGAGTTCTTCTCAAACCCACATCATCCTCATCAAACAAATATGCCTTCTTCATCGGCACAAGTGCCCTCACCACAGGCACACATCCCTTCCTCTCCTTCTCTTGATGCATCAGGTGAAGCAAGGAGTGGAAATCAAGGATCACATAGAGATTAGGGTGAGGGTGAAGTAGTCAATGAGGCAAATACATAAATGTATGAAGAAGAGATAGAGGATATGGGAAGTGATGGAGGAAAAAATGATGAAACACAAGGCAGTGAGCATAATGAACAAACAGATCATAGTGGAGATGATGGAGACAATAGGGAAGAGAAGATAGATGAGGAAGGCAGTTAGAAAAGTGCAGAATACTTCCAAGGAAATATTCATGATAGTCATAACAGTTGTCATGGTTGTCATGACACTAATTAGTTTCTCGATAACCAAGAAACTCAAAATGATAGCGCAAGAAATGACCAAGGAGAGAACCTCAGTAAGAAAAAGTCCAAGATGAGGTTGATGGCAGTGATGAGGGTCAAAGCAATGATGAAAACATGGTCAAAACTACCATCATCACCCCTCACATATTCACATACTACAGAGGACAAAGAGATGTGTTTGCTACCTCAAAAAGGAAAAGGGTCATCTCTCCTCAATCTATCAAAACATTGGACAAGGGCAAGGAAATGGTGGAAAAGATTGAGCAGCAGGTAAAAGTGAGGAGGAGTAATAGGATAACGAAAACTACTCAAGGGCCTGATTTCATTGACTTATATAGTGATAATGAGGATGAGGAGATGACCACTAAAATGCTACTCCTAGAAAAAGATGCACAAACCAGGGAGTGGGAGAAGGATTTTGAAAGAGCCCAGTGCGTCATTCAGTACTATAAGAATGAGCATAATTACTTCAAGAAGATCAAGAGAGGCCTTTCTCTCCAAAAGAAGATGACCAAGCATTACGCGAAGAAGAGCAGGTTTGCTTATGCCAAACTTAAGGAGGCTCTCCTTGAGGTAAAAAACCTAAAAAGGGAGAATGAGCATAACATCCTTGGAATTTTGGCTGAGGCTTCTCTCCAATTATCTAAAAACATTTAAGGAGGGTCTCCACCAATTTTGAAGGAATTTGGAGAAGATTTTGTTTTTTGAGAAATTTTGGCCTCATTTGCACAACGCCACTGACGCTCCGCAAAAATCTGGAGCATCTTTAGGAGGAAAGCTTGAAATTTTTGTATTTTTCATGACCTGCACAACATCCACACAAAATTTCAGAATATTTGGAGCCGTTTTGACCCCTCAAAAGGTCAAAACAATCCTCAAAAATCACCTTTCTGCCTCTGTTTTAGGCCTGGCGCTGCGAAAAGACAGTCTGAGGGTTTTACATTTTTGATAGGGTTATAGGAGCTAGATCATAAAACCACAAGAATTTTTAAAAAGTAGACTCTTCATAGTTTCTAACGAGCCATCACGTAGCCAAATCCGACATTAGGAAGTGGCCCAAAATTTGGTTGCAAAACAGCCTATTTTTTGCAAAAGTAGCGCTCCGCAAACAGACTGTCTTTTTGCCAAAAGTCAATAAAAGACACAAGTTTATGGAAAAATAGTTTTTTAATATTTTCTTGGGAAAATCACTCCAGATTTGATTTAGGAGTTACGTTATGATATTTTTCATTTATTAGCTTATCTATTATGTGTCTTGGGCCTTGCATGGTCATTAAGCACATAAATGACATTTATGACAGAATTAGGGTTTCTAGAAGCCTCTTATGGTTTCCACCTCCTCACTTGCTCCATAAATAGAGCATGAGGCTCTTATGTATTGTGTTGGGTTTTGATGACTGATTCTGAAGTAATACATAGTCCCTTGGAATTTGAAAATAACTTGATGTCTTGGAGTTTATGAATGCCCTAATTTGTTTGTTGATGGACGAGGACTAGTTGCAGGATCCATGAGTCTGGTTGATGGTGAAGTGTTTCTTTTTCTTTATGTTTTCTAGTTTATCATTTTGTTTCCATCTTTCTATGTTGCAGTAGGACAAATAATTTAGACTAAGAAATGTTTTCTAATGGCACCTTAGGTCTGTTTGTTCTTCACTGCCTTAATGTTTTCTTCTGCTAGGACATGTTAGAGAATCGTTTTTTTCTCTCTAAGGATCTCCTAAGCTTGTTTATTTCTTGAATGGTTTAAAACAAATGGTATCCAGCATGATTTATGGCTAGCCCTACTTCTTGTTGCCACTAAGAACACTATTTTTGAAGTCATCTATTTAAAGCATCATTACTTAGGTTTTTCAAAGAAGTTTGTTTCAATCCTGCCCTTTGCATTTACTTAACTAATTTTTTTAAAGGACCTTCATAGCTATAATATTGGATGTTCATAGTTTCTCTCCTTCTCTGATTATAGTTATTTTTTCATCTTAAATGTTTTCTGTCTTTGATGATGAAATCACTGAAAGTTAAATAAGTTGCTTGCCTTTCTATATTTCATTTGAATGTTTGTCTTGGATAATTATCTGCTTTAAGTCTGAATCAAAGAGTTTAGGGCTTTTCTCTCTATGCTTATGATTCTTCGAAATCCCTTTGTTTAAGTATATGATAGAGAATTCTTTACTGCGCTTTGTCAAACTTTGTTTCTCAAAATTAATTTCCATCTCATGATCCTTCAAACCTTAAAGATCCACCAACCAAGCTAGATTTTCCCTACAATAATCCCTAATCCATTAATGAACCTATCATGACCTTGTTAGACTCCATTGCCCAATGACTTGAAGTTTTCCTTGTTTCTATCTAGTCTATCTAAGCATCATACCCAACAAAAAAACAATCAACAAACCTAATATTTCATAACTATCCTAAAGTCAACCCTAATCAGCAAACAAGTTCACATCTTTGCACCTAATAGAGAAATCCCTCTCTAAATCCAGGAAGGATAGCTCCTTGGATTCCAAAGCTTGGTTTGATGTTACCCCTGTCCATTTGTATCTCACTCAATCTAGCAAATTATGGGGAGCTAACAAAATGGTGATCATGGTGGGACGTTGAGTCAAATACATCATAGGTGTCCCTTAGAAACTCTCAAAATCTCAATTAAGCTTAGAAAATCAACTGATAGCCAAGAGTAGAAACTAATTTCCTCACCATCCTAGCAAGATGGTGGCTCAGCTGGAGGATACTCATTGAAACCTTAGGGCTGCATAAGGAAACTCAGAAAACCCAAAACAATCCCTAGATTGATTTTTGTCAAAATTTGGTGGTGGACCACTATATACATACCCTCAAAACTGCAAAAACATCCACCTGGTGACTCCACTAACCTCCAGTAGGCCTTTTTTCATCTCACTAGTCCCATAGGTTTTCCTAGGACTGTGTCAAATCATTCCCAAATCAGTTTTAAGGCCTAGTTATACCGTGTGTGAGTAAAATAAACACTAAGCGAGGTCAGACTTCCAAAAACACTCCTGAACCTTAATTAGCCTCTCTGTTTTTTGAATAAGAGATCTGGCTTCACAAAGGATAAATACCAGATCTCACCTGGACCCAAATCCTCCTACCATAGTTGATGATCCAGAAAATATTTTGTGGCAAACTTCTAAAGCTGGAAACTCAACCACTGTTAGGACCATTCATAGGGCAAGCTCTACACCAGAACACCTTAAAATTTCACAAGATCCTCAGCTTGACTTGCACCATACCAAGAACCTATTTAGGACCAAGTCATAAAGTAGGATTGACCAAGCTGACCTTGAGCCCATAGATTTACAGCAAAGCTCCAGTAGAGAAGCTTCTCCTTCCACTCCACCTAACTTTCAGCTTCTCCACCACTTCAACTATTTTCATCCCAAATATGCTCAGAATCAGTTTCACTGGCCCAAGTACCTCAACTACACCCATTCACACCACCACTGTGAAAACCACTTCACTCCATCCTCCTCCACCTCCCGGAAACCCTCCCCTTGTAAATCGGCCTTTGTTTCCATTTCCTCCCATCATGGAAGCCTGGTATGCTCCACTGGCTCTACCACAACCACTATTACCTTTGCCAAATTATTATCAGTCCAATATCCCTCACTTCATGGGGACTAAATCCATCACTGCCCAGAAACATGTAGATAGAATAAATGATGCTTTTGACTACATGGAGATTAAAGAAGAAACCATGCAAATGAGGATTTTTGCCCAGAGCCTGGGAGGACAACCCAAGAAATGGTTCAAAAAATTACCTTTTAACAACATACATGATCTCCCTTCCCTCTACGAAACTTTTGTAAACAAGTAGGAAATGAAGAAAAACCCCCTTCAAATTCTTTCCGAGTATAACAATCTTAAAAGAAATCTGGGGGAAAGTGTTCAAGACTACTCCACTAGGTTTAAAAGTGTTTACAATGCCCTCCCGCCTCACATAAAACCTCCCCAAGGCTTAGCCTTAGTAAAATTTCCATAAGGCTTTGATGCTGACATGGCCTATCAACTAAGGGAGAGAGATTACCTAACTCTAGAAGACATGCAAAAGGGGGCTGTGAGTGTAGAAGCCAACTTAATTGAGAAAAGAGCTAGGATGAGATCAGAGAAGAGAGTAACCTATAAAGATGAAACAGTACCTTCAACCTCCTCTTCCGACACCAAAATTGACTCCCTAGTCAAGACAATGGAGAGGATGATGGAAAAAATCAGTTTGAGTGAGAGAACACCTCCTAGGGAAAACCAAGTCAATCCTCAAAATAGGAATATGAATCAGAATTTTAGAAGAGACCCTCCCCAAATTAGACAAAGAGAGAATGACCAACAAATTAGACCCCCTTTCCAAGACAACTATGTAGATGAAGAAGAGAGAGAACCAGAATAGTTGGAAGAAGACCATGTAATTGTCATAGGTTCTGATGATGAGGATAATACTTTTCTTACCGAAGAAGAACAAAGGATGTTCTATTCAAAACCAAATGAAAAATCATTTAAAGATTCTAAAGACTAAAAACTAGGATTTGAGAATGCCATAATGGAATTCCATAGGCAATATGACCTTAAGAGCAAAAAGAATCAATATATTCCTAAAACAATTTAGTCAAACACTACTGTTAGGAAAACTCCTGAACATATTCCTAAAAAAAGAGAGGAAAACACAAATACTATGACTAAGAAAGTTGATCTAAAAGAAAAACATCCAACCTAGTAATGATTCAATCTACCCAAGTACTTCAACTAGTGGCCCTGAAAAAAATTGTTGTCCAAACCATCAAATCAGAATCAGCAAATCAAAAATGTAGAAATGTTTATGGCTGATAAAACTGATGTAAATGTAATAAAGACACCTACACCTTTCAACTTTGAAGGGGAGATTGCCAAAATCAAGATAACCATGCCCCTCACTGAATTGGTGACCCAAGAGGTATATAGATCCCATATTTTCAAAGTGTTAAACTAGAGTTGTTGTTTGGTCCTGAAGTGGAGGGAAAATATCAAGAAGGAGTTGTCCCCCCTTTCTATGTCAGTCTAAACATACATGAAAAAATTATGCATAATGCTATGCTAGACTCTGATGCCTCACACAACCTCATGCCAAAGCTTCTGATGGAGAGATTAGGCCAAGAAATCACAAAGCCTTACAAATACTTGTACTCTTTTGATTCAAGTAGGGTTAAGTGTTTAGGCCTCGTAAAGGATCTGTGTGTCAATCTGGGACAAATCGCCCTTAAAACTCTAGTCATGGACATATTTGTTGCTGACATCCCCCCAAAGTATGGCATGCTTATATCTAGATCATGGGGGCCAAACTCCAGGGTAGTCTTAAAATGGACATGATTTATGCCACCATCCTAGTCTTCAACCAAACAAAGAGGTTGTACCGGGAATCCCACATGAAATATATCGTGAGTAGCTTAGATAGGCCAAATAGCACACCGGTTTATTCCATTCACTCAGACCCTCACTCGTTCATCTTGTACAATGAAAATGATATTAATGAACAAGTGAATGACAATGGAGGAGAACTATGCCTCCCGGAACAACCAAATCAACCCTCTAATCAATAAAATGACACCCAAGACTCTAGCAACCCTGAGGTACAAAACGGTGACAAATATGAAATTGACACAATTTGGCATATGATCTTTGATGGCTCTTATGGTAAGACTGGCTCAGGAGCAAGGGTTTGGATCCATAACACAAATGAAGGCCATTCCTATAGACTATATTTCCAGTGCACTAATAACATTGCAGAATATGAGGCTCTCCTTATTGGTTTACATTTACTTAACGACATCAAAGCTGAGAAAATATCGGTTCAAGGAGATTTAGAACTGATCATTAGATAAATAAAGGGAGAATATTCAGCCAACAACCCTAGACTGAGAGAGTATAGAAATGTTGCCCTAGATCTTCTCAAAACCTTTGATAAATATGAGCTCACTTTCATCCCTAGAGCCCAAAACTGCCTTGCCAATGAGCTTGCTTTTGCTACCAGCAATTTCCCATTACCTTATGAAAATAAACAATACCTCATCCAAGTTAAAAAAGAGCCTACTGTACCGGAAAACTTGGACCATTGACATGTGTTTGAGAGTGATGAGAAAATAGATGATTTTCTGCAATCTAGAAATGAATTTTCAAGCACAAAACAGAGTTTAAGATTTGAGAGAAATAGTTTTGCTGAAGATGAAAATCCAAAAAAAAAGCTATCCTTTGATGCTGATATAAACCACATTCAAAATCCTTGTGTTGTAGAAATATTTGATAAATTAGATCAAAGAGAACTTGAGGTTTTGCAATGTAAAGATGACACCTTGCCAAGAGGCCTGACACCATTAGAAGAGTTGTTTGATTTTAATGATGTAGCTAAAAAACCCAAGATGGAATCCACTGAAACAAATGTAGAAGAATTTAACATTGGAAGAATGGAAGAGCCCAAAATAATCAAGCTGTCCAAAACTCTCCCTCCTCACACAAAACAAAAATATATTGAGATTTTTAGAGAATATAAAGATGTGTTTGCCTAGGGGTATGAAGACCTGAAATCCTATGACACAAAAAGAATTCAACACAAAATTCCTCTCAAGGAAAATCATAAATAATTCAAACAAAAATTTAGAAGGATTAGCCCCGTCTTGTTACCTTCAGTTGAAAAAGAAATCAAAAAAATGTATGATGTCGAGATCATAGTCCCTATCCAACCTTGTGTCAGTTAAGAAGAAAACCGGGGAGATTAGACTTTGCATTGACTTCAGAAATTTGAACAAAGCCTCCTTAAAGGACAACTACCCCTTTCCTAAAATGGATGACATACTCCAAAAGGTAGTTGGCTCACAAATAATCTCATTACTAGATGGCTTCTTAGGTTATAACCAAGTACTAGTCTTTCCAAGTGACCAACTCAAAACTGCTTTTACTACACCTTGGGGTACACTCATGTATGTTAAAATTCCATTCAGTTTAATGAATGTGTTATGCTCCTATACCAATAGGTGTCATATTTCATGATTGACTCGATGAGATCTGTAATATGTTCATTCCTTTCCTTGTTGCAAAGGTTTTTCATATTTTAAAAAAAAATCAAAAAATTTAAAAAAATGTAAAGAGGGTATACCCTAAAAGAAAATCAAAGGGTGAAAAGAATAAAATGGTCAAAAAAGTGAAAGAAATGAACCCCAAACAAAAATAGACCAGGAAAGTGTGCAAGTCTAAATGCCACTACTATTTCATTTTCTGTAATAAGCAATTATGTGTAGCTTGTTAAACTTTTGCCACAATTTATGAAAAGTCAAACTGTTTAAACTTGACTCATTCATTTTTCAATTTCATGTTGTAGAATAGAGAATAAATATCTGGCCAAACAGTTTAATCTTGGCAGATAAGTAGATAGGTAGAGTAAATAAAAAGGAGCTCAACAGTTTAATCTGAGCCCTTGGATGTAATAAGTGTAGCTTAGGTAGGCTTGCCATGTAAAAGAAAAAGAAGATTGATAAGGGTTTGCTAGTCTAAGTGCACCCTAATAAAGAAGAAAAAATGGTAGAGTAAAGTAGGTAGGGTAGGTAGATGATGTTGCAAAATTACATGTGATGGATGATGGCTTTAAATGTGTTAAATCTTTACTTTCATCACAAAGTGAAAAGGTAGACACTACACTGGAAGAGTTTCAAAGTAAAGCCAAAGTCAAATTATTAACTTCCCCTCTCATTTTCCCTAAACATTTCACTAATTTCCCCTAAGTACTAAGGTATCTAAAGATTAGAGGGGCTCAAGGCATTTCCTTGACTTTTGGAGGGACCAGACCCTCGGCCCAATAATTGGAAAAGCCTAAGTACTTAAAATCATTCATCATCATACTCATTTACTTCATAAAATTATTTTCCTAAGTAAAATCCCATTTTACATAGGAAAATCATTAGATATTTCATAAAAAACCCTCAAAATCACATTTTATCCTAAGTTTAAGTGATGAAGAGATTATAATGCAATTGGCCTTTAAATCTTCACTTTCTTAGTTATATTAATGTATTTTGAGTTTACATTGTCCCATGGTCATATTAACATTGATTTTATGTATTAACTCCTTATAGAAATGACCTTCTCCTATTATATATAACTCCTTTTTATAATATCCCCAAAACCCATGTACTATAGTTTTAACCAAAGTATTTAATCCTCACTTGTTCAAATAAAAAAACCACTTTATACCCCCTTTGGTTAAAATATATCATTATATGTTAATCCCGCCCCCTATGGTAATTGGATTAATTTAATTTAATTATCATATAATAAAAAATATGGAAAAACTTTGAACATATGTTTTATGTGTTTAAAACAAAAATAATCCCGAAGTTTAATTCAAACCAAACTTCGAAATAACCCATCTCCATGTATATTTTCCCCTCGCCCGATCACGTTTCCGCTTTTTAAAAAATGGAATTAATTAATCCTTACGATTAATTAATAACTTAACTCTGCCAATCAAACGCCTCCCATTGAAATTAATTAACATTAATTACATCAGGCCCGCGCCATTAAAACCCCGTCATCTCCCTGTCCAGTCAACCGTTCGATTGTCCTGTTCAAGATCAACGGCTGTTGATAATTCTGCTGGCCATCCCCGATCTGAACAATAACGTGCGAAATGCCGGTGGTTTTCAAATAGTACCATGGCCACGCGTCATTCGTTCTGTGGAAACGCTTCCCATCCGCTCAATACCGCCTTCCCTCAAAAGCGGTGCGGAAAAAACTGCTTACCGCCTATCCTCTGTGCCGTGTCCATCGTACCTGCTGACGTCATCATTAAAAAACCCGCCAAATTTTTGACTTTGTGAATAAAACAAATGTGCCCGCGTCGTTTTCATTATCTCGCGCACTAACCAGTCTTCCATGCAACTAATTTCAAAAATCAATTGTTGAAGCCTGCCGACCGTTACCTTGCTGAAGAGAATTGCAGTCGAGTATTCCAAGGTTCCTCCGCCATAACCAGTACCTGTTCAAATCACTGTTCATTCAAATCTTACCCGCCAATATCAACTGTTTACCCGTTTAAACACAAACACCCTAGTGTTGCTCATTTTCACCTGATTGTGCAGTAAAACCGTTTGTAACCCAGCTGCACCACCTAAAGCCTCTGTTAACCGATTCAAGCATGGTTTACCTCCCAAAAATCATTCTAGATTCACTCCACAGACCTCTCAAAATCAAATGAAACCTTTTCGACCTCCCCTCCAAACCAATGCTTTCTTAACAATTTGTTTTGTTTTACAGGTGATCAGAAGACCACATCCTTGGATAAAAAGTCTTAATACTAGTCATAAGACTTTTTTACTCCAAGAGTGTTATCAAATCTATTCAAACAGAGATGGAAGATAAAACATTCAGTTGAAAGACAAGCAAAGGAAACAGGATATTAAACAATTTATTGTTGAAACAGACAGTAAAAACCTAAACTACACATTGAAGGTAAAAGGACACAGTAAAGAACAGTCAAAGAGTATCAGGGTTAAAGAGTATCATATTGAAGACCAAGTCAAGTAAATCAGCTAGCATGAAGATAAACAGCAGGGAAGACAATTACAAAACAGAACATACAAGTTCATGACAAAGTGAAGACAGATAAAAAATAGAGCGGTAAAAAGTAAAAAGTAAACAGTAAATAGTGAAAGTAAAAATGAAGATAAAATGGTAAAAAGAAATGAAAATACTTTCACAAACATTGAATTTTGTTTAAAGTGAAAGTAAAACAGTCAAAAGAACAAAAAAGTGAAAAGATGAAAAATACAACAAGAAGGAACATTTTTGCAGAAATTGCATGTTTTAGTCATTGTTTTGCAGAAACTATTGTGATCAATAAAAGATGAATTTTGAAAAAACGAAGGAGGTTTATGTTCTTAAGAGGACCATCTACAAAAACCTCTCTCACTTTTCTAACATCTATTATGGTTTTGGAAATATTAAACAATGTTGGAAAGCACGTTTTGCAGAAAATTCCAGTTAAATCATCATTTTGCAGAGATGATTGTGGCCAATCTGAAATACACCATACAAAACTGAAGGAGGTTTGTGTTCCTAAGAGACCCATCTAAAAAACAATATATCACGTTTTTCACAGTGATTTCAGAATGAGAGATACATGCACATCTTTACAGGTTATTTTTCAGACTATGTAAAACTCTGTTTTACACATCTTTTTGCAGAGCCTATTGTGAACAGCTGGAGAGGAATTTTAGGAAACGGAAAGAGGTTTATCTCACCAACATATTTATCTACAATAAAATATTTCAATTTTTACATATCTATTATGGATTGAGAAATACAAAGATATCATTGGACCCAAATTTTGAAGAATTGTTGGAGCAGAATGCACAAAGAAAGGAAGCAGTTAGTGACTTGGATGCCTCATCATCAACTAAGAGTTGGATCAAATTCAAATTCTCCTCTTTTTCATCACCTATCCATACAAAATAGTGCCAAATAGATGCATTATTTTGAGTGTATTTTACTTAAGTTCTATTTATGTAAAATAGTTGGAGAGATTTGTGAACCAATCTTGATATTTTTTCAAGATATTTTAGTTTAGAATTTGTATAAATACTTCACTTTTGGAAGTATTTTGGGGGTGGATTCTTATACTTTGATGTAACATTGAATATTTTGGAATAAAGAGCTTTGGAGAAATTTTTCGTGGCAAAACTGGACAAGGAATTGAGGCAGAAGACTTTTCTCAGGATTCATGTGTCAAATGAAGGATCAATAAGTCATCTCTATCTCATGTTTTGAAGTTTAATATCTGTTTATTATATCACTGTGTTTCATTTCTGAATGATTGATGAAAAGGAGTAAATCAGAAGGTACTTAAGTGTAATCAGATTTCAATCATTATTGTTTTAAATGTTTTCTTCTAAACTAGTTTAAACAGTGAATTCTTAAGTGCTCCTGTTTGTCTAGTTCATACATCTTTGGTTATTTAGTAAAGAATACTTAACTGCTCTTTATTGATAATCAATATATTTCTCTTCTCTTGAATGTGTTGAAATATTCTTCGTTTCCTTTCATCCGTTTGAATTCCATTTCATTCATTTTAGATCTATAATTGTTTCTAGTTTGATTATCTTGCCCTGATAAACCATCTTTTGTTAAAAAGCTTAAGCCAGTGCAGCTAATCTTTTGACTCCATTAGCCCAATGGACTGAAACTACTTGATCTTAATCTCAGCTAAATAATTCCATCAACCCAAACAAAATCAAAACCCCTGGACTTTATAACTAGCCTAATATCTTCTAAAACAAAGTTAAATTTTACAGAGAGAGCCCTCTCTGGGTACAGATTGGCTAGATTATGTACCTGAAGGTTGGTTTGTGGTTACCTCGGACCCCTTTCCTCTTCCAACAACTTCAAGGAAAATCTAAGTGATAACAGAATGCAAGGGAAACTTTCCAAAGGGCAATGGACATAGCTTTTTCAAAGGACATAGGTTACTTCATAGTCATATACCTTGATGACATCATTGTCTACTCTAAAACTAATGAAGAACAATTATTCCACTTGAGAAAAGTTTTTTAAAAGTGTAGAAAGTATGGCCTATCTCTGAATCCTAAGAAAACTATGTTTGGCCTTCAGGAGGAAAAATCTTAGGCCACATCATCTCTGAAGAAGGAATCAAAATAGATCCCAAAGGGATAGAAGGCATATTACAAATCAGCCATCCTAGAAACATTAAAGAGCTGCAATATTTCATTGGGAACATCAACTTCCTAAGAAGATTCATCCCCAACCTTGCTAAAATCCTAAAGAATATTACAAACATGTTGAAAAAGGAAGTAGGAGTAAAGTGGAATATGGAAGCAAAAAAATCCTTTGAGCTGGTAAAAAAAGCACTCACACAAACACCAGTCTTAATCAGTCTTGACTTCACCAAGGATTTCTACATCTTCTCATTTGCATTTGAACACACTTTTGCTGCAGTATTATTGCAAAAGAACATCATGGGGCAAGAACATCCCATAGCTTTCTTCAGAAAGGCCTTGAGGGATGCTCCTCTAAAGTATAACATCATGGAAAATCAAGCCTTTGCCTTAATAAAATCTTTGAAAGATTTTAGAGTTTATATTTTGCATTCACATATCATAGCTTTTGTCCCGCACACAGTGGTCAAAGACATACTTAGCCAAGACCCTGGTGGTAAAAGGGGCAAGTGGATTGCTACTATCTTAGAATACGATTTAGAAATCAGACTCACTAAATTGATTAAAGGACAAGGACTTGCAAACATTATGGCTAAATCAAATTTCCAAGCTTTAGACATGAATATGGTTGATGTGTTAGAGGAAACAGAAGAATTCACAGCTCCATACATTGAAGAAATGTTTTTAAATTCATCTTGGTATGCTGATATCATTTATGTGCTTATTTATCTCAATGCTCCTCCTTCTCTGTCAAAGACTAAAGCTATATTCTTAAAAGAAAAAGCTCTAAATTTTTTCATTTTAGATGGAGTATTGTACTGGAAGAGTTCTGTCGGTTTGTTACTTAAATTTTTTCTTGAAGATAATACAGAAAAGATCATGCATGAATTTCATGAAGGGGAATGTCAAGGTCACCTCCATTGGAAGACTACAGCCAACAAGATCCTTAGAGCTGGCTACTATTGGCCTACCCTTCTTCCTGATACTCACAAACTAGTCATGACTTGCCATAAGTGCCAAATTTTCGATGGCAAAATAAAACTTCTACCTTTGTATTTGCATCCCATCAGTGTTGAAGCTCCTTTCCAACAATGGGGGTTGGACTTCATTGGAGAAATCCATCCTACCTCATCTGCCCAACATAAGTGAATCCTCGCTGCCACTGATTGCTTCACCAAATGGATAGAGGCCATCCCTTCTAGAAATTCCACCGACTCAGTCATTATCAAATTCCTTGAAACCAACATCTTATCCAGGTTTGGTTATCCTAGAAAAATCATCACCGATAATCCTGCTGCCTTTACATCTAAGAAAATGGTGGATTTTTTTTATAAATATCACATCATAATAGGTCACTCCACTGCTTATTACCCGCAAGGCAATGGGTTAGCTGAGTTCTCTAACAAGAGCTTGGTGAACATCATTAAGAATCTCCTAGAAAAAGCATGGCATGGCAAACTAGTGCATGCACTTGGGCTGATAGACTAACCACCAAGAAATCAATTGGTATGTCTCCCTATCAACTAGTGTATGGCATGGATGCATTTTTCCCCACCTCATTGGGAGTTCCAGTCATGAAGCTCCTCCAATAGGTACAATCAAAAGAAAACAACATGCAAAGAAGACTGAACCAAACCATTCATTTGTAGCAGTCAAGGGAGGAAGTTTACAAGAGGACACAAGCAATACAAGACAATATTAAGAAATTTTTTGATAGGAGAACCAAGGCCAATGATTTCCAAATTGGAGACATAGTTCTGAAGTGGGATTCAAGAAGGGAAGAGAAGGGCAAAGATGGTAAGTTTGAAAATTTATGGAAAGGCGCTTACATCATTCATTCAGCTAGAGGCAACAGTGCTTTCTTTCTGCAACAGCTTGATGGAGCAGAAATGTTTGGAGGTCCTGTCAATGGAAGGATTCTCAAACACTACTTTTGTCAAGATTCCCGAACTTTGCATATAGCACTCATTGTACATAAAATTAATTGATTAAGAAATAGAAAGGAAAAAATCCTATAGCAGAAATAAAAAAGAAAGAGGCACAATAGATTCTATATGTCTACATTTGATGGATCTTCCTCAAGAATTGTTAAGGCTTGGAGGAAAGAGTTAGATACATTTTTCAGGCTACATCCTGTGGCTAAAACAAAGGTTTTCCAGATTGCAGCACTTCATATTTTAGGTGAAGCCAATGATTGGTGGTTTGGTCACATGGAGCATGCAACAGTGACTAAGTATTCAGATTTATTTCACAAGTTGAGAAAGGAGTTTGATGTGAGAAAACTCGAGATGTGTCCCAAAGAGACATTTCCTAAGGAAGGAAAGGAGGATGTCATTCTTGTCACTCTGGACAAGGAGTCACTACATTCACCACGAGCTGCAAAGGTACTTGTATCCAGAGAAGAGACACTTGCATCTTTGCAAGATAGTCTTGAGCTCTTCACATAAAGAGTCCCATGCATGATTCGGGATATGCATGAGGAAAAGGCGGTAGATTCCAACGTTGGTACATTGATAGAAGATCAACCATCACTCTTACCAGCAGTTGGAGAGACCATTGTACCGGTTGGAGGAACTCTTGTGTTCTTGCAAGAGGTTCCCACACATCAGTTGATCCAAGGTATGCATACACTTTCATCACATATTGTTTCAGTAGATCTTATTGAAACTTATGGGGACATGCCATCAGGGCCAATTCATAACCAAGGGTTAGAAAAAAATGTTGATTTAAAGCAGCAACATATCACAGCATAGAGGACCCTTGATCTAATCAAGGATGAGATGAAGAGTTATCTCAGTTCATCATTGTTGAGCTACATTGAACCCTTTGAGTTGAAGTGTAGAGTTTCAGAAGATGGGATGAGCATGCTCCTATGTACAATGGATGGCTATGAGTTCAACATTGTGCCTTGCCATGAGACAACATATGTATCACCATGCAGATCTACAACATTTTCACTTAGTAGCAGTGATAATGGGAGGGCCCCATCATTCTTGGAGCATTCTAAAGGTAGCTTCACTCATGAAGAAATGGAGGTAAAGATGGTAGATGGTAGACATCTTGAGATGAGAAATATTTTCTCCTTTCTAGATGACACTTTCTCAATGAGCATCTCACAACTCAAAGAGAAACTTCTACCTGCAGCAGATATAGAACCTCACTGGTTTTGGAGGTCCATTGGTGAAAACAGAATCTCATGGGGAGATCTCATTAGAGGTGCACTTAAACATATCATGGAGTGCAAAGTTCTTCATCAGTTTGAGGTGGATGGTATTCTACAAAGAGAGGATACCATTTTTATGTATAACATCATTCATCATCCACATTGGGATGAGTGGGTAAGAATGATAAGAAATGGGTTACATGACCACTTGCAGATATGTGACATGGGCTAGCAAGAATCTTGGTTACACTGGTTTCTCTTGGGTGAGTTTGGTTACTACCCAAAGGCTCCTAATTCTTTGATCCATGCCCTGAAAATCACTCATGTAATGAAGAAGGAGGCATGCTTACACTAGCTGCTCTTGGGTGAGTATGGTTACCGCCCAATGACTCATATTTGTTTGACTCATGCCCTGCGTATCAATAGCAGAATGAAGCAGAAGAAGGCATGTTCATTTTGGTTGAGAGGGCTTGGCCATCACATGTCATATCCCATGTTTATGTGTTTTGTATTGTTTGTAATATGGCCTAATACTCTAATGATATGTGATAATGGATTTTTTTTGTATTGGGCTTATATGAAATTCCATATGTCATTCAATATGTTGTTGTTGCTCCATGATCCACATGATGATGTGAAGAGGCGGCAAGAGATCTTGTTTCTTTGGCTTTTATTGAGGGACTTTGGTCCTACATACTCCCCCACTTTTCATGATAGTGTTGGATGATGGTAGCAAGAAGCATTCCTTCGATGGCTCTTACTTGGAGAGTATGGACACCATACTTGGAGAGTATGGAAACCATATAAATTTGTATTTTGATGGTGTAGTGTGGTAGCAAGGAGCATTGCTACATTGGTTACTATTGGGAGAATATGGTTTGACATATTTTTCCACCCATATGTCTCTACTTCTTCTTTAGTACAATGTTGGGATGATGCTTAGATCCAACAAGGCCAACATGGCTAAGAATGAAGGCATGATGAGCCTCTTTTTACTTCATGTAGCATGGGATGGAGGATTACTTTGTGAGTTGGAGCTTTCCTTTTGTGGGAAGAACCTTCTATGTTTATGTATCTCATGTATTGTGGAGGATGTTGGACAACTTATGCTTGTCACTGGGAGTTTCATGATTGATGAGGGACATCTAGCTACACAGTTAGAAGTCACTCTAGATATTCTAGAGAAGCAACTTTGGTACTGGGCATACATAGCTCATTGTAGCAAATGGGGAGACCTTCCTTGTGTGGATGCCATTTGGAGGGGGACAGATTGCTCTAACATCTACTTTTGCAGTTACTTGAGGACAAGCACCATTTTTTCGGGGAGGACTGTAATATTCCCAAATTTTCACATGATATTTGGAATATTAGAGTTCTTAATAAACTTAATTAATTAAGTAAATAAAAGGATTGAGGGACTCATAATCCTCAAAGATGAATAAAATCCACTTTTGATGTCTGTATGTGGATATTCTAGATATAGATATAAATCATGGAGTAGTGGAGCAGCTCCATTAATGGAGATTATGTCTCACAAATAAGATCATGGATATTAAATGTAAAATAATGAGGATCTTTGAAGAGGTCAACTGCGATCATAGTGCATTCAAAGAAGATCATAAAGCACTTATGATAAGTTAGTGGAGGAAGTGATGCATTAAATGCACACATGATGGAGAGGGTGATCACTCCATGAGAACATAATGGAGGACATGGAGAAACAATGTAGTCAACCATGGAGACTTATGTCCATATGTACAACGCAGTTTTGGAGTGGACCTAGGCTATGGAAGGCTCATGATCTATATAATGAAGGTGAAGGCACAATAGAGGGTAGATTTGGATACTTGGATTATTCTTTGATCTGTTTAGATCTGGAATTGTCAGGTGACATTTCCATGCACTCTTATACTGTTTAGCTAAGTTTGCAGTGCTATTTAGTGCAGGGTGTTCCCTATCGGGAACCCCACCCTTACCCATAGAGGATTTGTGTCCCTATTCTGAGAAGGTCTTCTATTGAGCTCTATTCCTTATCAGGCATTGGTGCCATATTCAGGAGGTTGTTTCTAGCATTCAGCTAGGAAACCGGTGGAGGATTAATCCTACCACTTTTTTCTTCACATTCAGTCTTCTAGGAGTAGCATGTCTATATCCGACATTCAGGCCATTAGATTTTACCTCCATGCAGCAGCAATCCCTTCAAGGATTGCACTGTCCAGTCCTGTAGATCTATTGGAGGAAGGAAGTTTCTAGTATTTAAGCTGGAAATCCTGTGAGGGATCATCTCCTCACATTGGATCTATTGTTTCCATAATTTAGAAGCCGTATTGACATATCTAGCAGTAGGCTATTGAGCCTCCCTCTATGACAGCGCAGTTTTCTGAAGCTGTTGTTCATCCAGCAGGTATTTTTAGTGGAGGATATTGGAGGAGCTAGATCTTGAGATTTTAGCCCAAGGATCTAGTGAAGGGATCAACCCTTCTTTCATTAAGCTAATTGTATGACATTGAAGCCATCGATTCTTCAGTTCATGCAGCAGATCTGCAAACCCAGTAGCATATATGTGCAAGCCCTAAGAGGGTGGTTTTCTTAGATTGATAAATCTGAGAAACCCTTAATGGGTTATCTTGGGTATCCATCATAGAGCTCGGATCTAGAATTTTAGCATCATCGAAGCTCCCATACTTCTTAGATATGACTTTCTATCTTTCTGGCAGTTGCAGTCCCAACATTTGCAGCAAGGGAAACATAGTTTACCTTCCAGTAGTTCAGCAGTTAGGAAGTCCCTCTTGTGGGATCATTTCAGGGTCATTCTAGGCCAACTCTTTGGCTTGAGTGTCTCATATTTTGAGAATTTTTGTACTGGTTTATCCACCTCCATATAATAAAATGGATTTGCTATTTCTATGCATTCTAATGTGTATTTATATTTATTGTTTACTTTTCTACAGTACTTATATTGTGTTTTAGTATTACTGCATTCTCCCTTTTGGGATATTGCAGTTGGAGAGAGAGAGAGAGATGGGGGAATAGAGAGGGAGGTAGGAGAGAAAGGGAGATAGATGAAGGATGATAGAGAATACTTGAGAGAGAGGTGGAGATTGATGGGGGAAAAGAGTATTGGAGGGAAAAGAGAGAGAGAGAAAGAGAGAGAGAGAGAGAGAGAGATGGGGGAATAGAGAGGGAGGTAGGGACGAAAGGAAGAGTGATGAAGGACGAGAGAGAGGACTTGAGAGATAGGAGGAGAGAGGGATGGATAGAGAGATGGAGTCACAAGGGAAGAGAGAGGGAGGGAAGAAGAAAGACATAGTGAGTGAGAAGTGGAGAGAGACAAGGAGTGACAAGGGAGATATGGACATAGAGTCTATATGTTTGAGGGTGAGATAAAGAGACAAAGAAGGAGAGAGAAGGATAAAGGGAGGGATATAGTAACAGATTTGGATGGTGAAGAGAGAGAGAGAGGGGGGTGGGAGAGAGAGGAAGGAAGAGAGATAATGTGAGAGAGTGGAGAGAAGGAGGGAAAGAGATATGGAGTTGGAGGGGGAGAGAGAGGATGGTAAGAAGAAATACATAGAGAGATAAATGTGGAGAGAGAGAGAGGTAGTGATAACGAAGATGGAGAGAGAGACAGAGAGGAAAAAAGGAGGAAAGAGATATAGAAGTGGGGGAGAGGGAGAGATGGGGAAGATAGAGATATAGATGGAAGGTGAAGAGAGAGAAGAAGCGAGATATGGAGAGAGGGATGGAGGGACAAAATGATTGGTAGATATGGAGTGAGAGAGCATGTGTGTTTGGGTGGGGGGGGGGGGGGGGGGAGTGAGATAGAGAGACAAATAAGGAGATATGAAGGGATATATAGATATATAATGAGGGGGGAGAGAGGGATGCATATTTATTTCACTATATGCATTAATTTCAGTGTAGATGTTGATTTATAATTCTATTTGATTTCATGCACTAGATGCATTGATTTTAGTGTAGATATTGATTTCTAATGATATTTGATTGCTTGCACTATATGCATTGATTTAAATGTAGATTATTTCTAATCCTATTTGATTGCTTGCACTAAATGTATTGATTTCAATGTAGATGGTTATTTATAATCTTATTTGATTGCTTGCACTAGATACAATGATTTCAATGTAGATTTTGATTTCTAATTATATTTGATTGCTAGCACTAGATGCATTGATTTCAATGTAGATGATTTCTAAACCTATTTGATTTCTTGCACTAAATGCATTGATTTCAATGTAGATGATGATTTCTAATCCTATTTTATTACTTGCACTAAATGCATTGATTTTAGTATACATGGTTATTTCTAATCCTACTTATTTCTTTCACTAAATGCATTGATTTCAATGTAGATGTTGGTTTCTAATATTATTTGATTGCTTGCACTAGATGCATTGATTTTAGTGCAATAGTTGTTTTCTAACCTTATTTGATTGCTTATGCATTGATTTTAGTGTAGATATTGATTTCTTATTTGATGTAATAGGATGTATGATGGTACATTAATTTTAAGGTTATTGGATTAACAATGTGTGTTTATTCTAGTGTAAGAACAAAAAATTATTGAGAACGTACATTTATTTTTGTGTTATAGTAATTAAACCTATTAATATTGGAGAGCAAGAGAGACAAGGTATGATGTTTACTACAACAACTCGAGCTAAATATTTAAATGGTTTACGATTTCAACTATCCTTTTCATATAATCGAAATGAAAATATGATAACTCTAACAAGGCTGACAATAAGAAAAATAGAAGATAATAGTTTGAGATTGATCACACTGAAGACTATTTGTAACTGACTACATTCTTATTATTCATATTTTCTATCATTCAACACTATTATTGTCACTTTTCACTCCAAATTTTTATTTCTTCATTTTTCATCATTAATGTTATTAACAATATTTATCATCTCAACAAACTGAGGTAACTAAGAAAATTTAAAATTAAATGACCAGTTTAATCTTAGACATATTTAACACATTTAAAATGATTATATTAATATTAGATATATTTCCATATTATTGATAAAATTAATCATATCTTCGATATATTTTCCTTGGCCGCACACGACTGAAACTATCCTAGACCCATATTATTTCTGGATCTATCAAGCACTGAGAGTGATCAAATATCTCGAAGTGCAAACCTTTCTTAAATTTTTGCACTCAAAAAATAGGTTTGCACCTCAACATATTTGATCCCTCTCGGCGCTTGATAGATCCATAGTTAAGATGGATCTAGGCTGGTAATATTACAATGGTGTTGCAAAATGAAAGCCATAATTTAAATTCATAAATGTTCAAGCGAAAAACGTGATAATTTTGGTTCCTTGATTCCTTGAATATCTTCACTCAATTAGCAAATCTTTGAAATTTTCGATGTTTCATTAATATCATGAATCCCTTATTATTTCCACAATAAAAAGATCTTATCGAGCGTTATAATTACAATGTTATTGTTGGTAGTTTTCTCTTGTTGGGAGAGTTGAGGAATTTGTAATCCGACCGCATAAATTTGGATGTTAGCAAGTGAAATAATGTTGGTGATGAGAAATTGACATGTGAGTTGTCTAGTTATAAGAGTTATTGCTTACCTTCTTGATATTGATTGATTGTAAGATTGTATGTTTGATTTGGAGGTGAACCCATGGCACAATTCCAGTGCAACTGCATGCGTTGAATTTAGACTGGATATTATGGTGGGCGATTTCCTTAATTGGTTTCAGAATATTATCAAAAAATGAGAAATGAAGTTTACCATGAGTTGAATGCGAGTTAGAATGGAAAAAAAGATATGATATTGCTATCCTTTAGAAATCAACACGATCATATTTATGGAAGCAAACAAGGAGGTGAAAATATCTGAACCAAGTTAGGTAGATACAAAAATAGTTCAGCAAGCAGTCCTTTTTGAAAATAAGGCAAAAGAGAACAAGATGACATACATTCGAAAAGAAATCAAAACTAGAGTTGAGGAAACTAATGGTCATAGGATAGAGGAAAAAGAAGATGTAATTTCTCATAAAGCACAAGAAAGATAACATAAAGGAAGAAAATATAGGGAAATAAACTTTATTATCAAGGGAATAAGAGACTATGGAAAGAATGAAAGCACTTTCAATTTGACAAGGGAATTTTTGAAAAATAAATTAAAGTGGAGAGGGACAATTTTCCAAGAAAGGAGGGTGGGAAAGATATGTGAGGAGAGACCTCGACCCATAAAAGTCATCATGGCAAGGTGCAAGAGAAACACCATCTCTTAAGCAAAAAGAAACTCTTGAAAGGCTCACGCTTCTTCCTAGATGAAGATTTAGCTAGAAAAAAAAATAAGAGAGAAGAGAAGAAGTGGGGAAAGTTAGAGCAACAAAAAACGAAGGGAAAAGAGCATGGTTGTACAATGGTAAAGCAATTATTGTAGTGTTTGGGTCTCGTGGAAAAATAGGGAAGCAAGATGACAGTAAATAAAAAATAGGTAATTCTATAATAGGGAGGAAAACAACAATATCAACATGGATGAAAAGGGATGAAGACTCAAATTTGAGTCTTGTGTGCCAAATTGTGCAACAATCAAATCCTACCCAGGTCTACCAAAGTTTAGTTTTTTGGAACTGTAGAGGCTACCCTTGGAGGAGGGGACATTATATAGGGCCTATTGCAGAAGGTAGAGACATAATTTGTCTCACATAACTCATGAACATGATGGTTGCAAAACTCCTACGTTTGATGGTTATTTGAAGTTAACAGTTCGAAACGAGGAAAACAAAAATGGTAAAGGGTACGGAGGAATACTGGTTTTAATGAAAGGGAAAGAATGTCTCAAAATTAGTGAAATAAGATACAAATGAAAAATATTTACGAATCAAAATAACAGAGATGAGAGCCGCATAAGAAATCCAACATGTTATTTTTCTCCTCAAGTATTAAAAGCTTACAAAAATAACAGGTTGGAAAACGAAGATTTATATGCAGCTTTAAATGAAGATATTGCCATATATTCTCAACATGGAGAAGTTATTTTAGTGGGAGATTTCAATGTTAGAACAACAAATAAAAAAGCTAGTATTCTTTGTTGCAAAGAGGATCACAATCCTATATGTCTCATTGAAGAGGAGAATTCTCGATGGTTGATATGTACAGAAGACAACAAAGTTACTAATCATTTTGGAGAGGATTTTCTTATGTTGTGTGGTGATTTCAACTTAATTATCTGCAATGGTATACATAGATGGAAAAAGTATGGAAACTTCACTTGCAACACATACAATGGGGCAAGTGTCGTTGACTATGTTATTTATTCACAAAGCTTAATAGAGAGGATATATGATGTTAATATTGGAGAGCATATTTGGGACTTAAAATTAGATCATAACTCAATTTATATAAATCTATATTGGTTATAATAAAGACAAAATAGGAGGAAAAACCAAGGTTCTCAACAATCGACATCAAGGGGAATTTTTTTTCTAAAACAAGGAAATTGCACTATATTCAAAACAATGCTAGAGAGATAATTTCAGAAGGAGAAAATTGGTCCTCAAAGCCTCAACAGTCATGAGCTAACAAATATAATTCAGGGTTCACTTAAGAAGTGAAAAAGAGTAAAAAATAGGAAATCGTAATTATCAAATTGTTTTCCTATGAATGCATGGTTCAATAAGGAATGAAAAATGGCAAGGAGAACCTTGAAAAAGGAAGGCAAGGAGAAGATGAATGTAAAGTTATATAAGAATATTTTGAAAAGGAAAAAAGACGAGTTCATGCAAACAAGGTGAGAAGAGTTGATATATCTAGGCAAGAATAACCCAAATGGCAGGAAGTTCAACCAAGGAAGAAGAAAATTAAAAATAATATTATAGCCAACAAGTGGTTTGACTATGTAAGACAACTCTATGAAAAATAATTATAGGTTGAGCCTCCTCCCATATCAACACAACTACAAATATTTTCACATTACAGGAGGTGGAGGCAGGAATTGAAAAGTTGAAAACAGGGAAGGAAAAGGACTTGGTTGAACTTCCAGCAGAATATCTAAAGTGGGGAATGAACATTTTGGAACCGCACATCATGGAAATATTCAACAACATCATTCAATAAGGGTTCCCAAGATATTATAAAACTAGTCTAGTAATACTTGTTTTTAAAAGTGGAGACATTAATAATCCTTCAAACTATAAAACCATTATGATCAATCCTTTCTTTGTGAATATTTTCAGTGGAATAAATAAGTGGGCATAAATGAAAGAAAAGAGGTAAAAAGGGCAAGTGGTTTTTAGGCCAAAGCATTCTACAATATATCATGGTATCACACTGAGACACATTTTTGAAAAGGTTTGGGGGACAAAGAAGTATTATGTTTCTTTTTTGACTTCAAAAAGGAATTTGACATGATCCTTAGAGATAAATTGTGGCGTATAATGGAAGAACTTGAAATTCCTTTGAAATATAGAGTTGTTGTCCATATTATTTATGAAGAGGTGAAAGTCAAAATTAGAACTTTAGCAAGCATTTCAGAAAGTTTTAGAAGTGACATAAGAGTCAAGCAAGGTTTCCCTTTATCCCCTACCCTTTTTGGTTTATATATTGAAAAATTGGAAGAGTGGATAAATATGCAAGGTGGGGATGGTGTTCGGTTGGGGGATTTTGTGATAAAGATTCTTCTATATGTTGATGATCTTGTACTGGTTGATAAATCAACCCATGGATTGCAGATGCACCTATATTCCCTTGAGAATTTTTATAAAGTAGTGGGAATGAAATTCAATACCAATAAGACCAAAATAATGATTTTATCTAATAAAAGGAAGCAAAGGAAGCATACATTATTCTTTGAAGACAACATTCTTGAAGAAGTAAATGAATACAAGTACCTCGAGATCGATTTCAAAAACAAGCTTAATTGGGATGATTGCAAAAAGAAACAGATTTTAGGATGGTGGAAAGCATTATATGCACTTCAAAACAAATGTAGAGAGGTGGAGTAATGGGATTGGAAAATGATTAAAGTTCTTTTTGGACTCCTAGTTTGCCCAGTGATATTATATGGGTGTGAAATGTGGGCTAGCAACATCCCTGTTTCAAAATGGAAATAAATTGAGAAAATCCAAAAACACTTGACCATGAGTAAGTTTAAAATAAAAGGTTCAGTTCCTTTTGAGATAATATTGAGTGAAACTGGAGCAACTCTCATTGAAGAAATTTCTATGGTGTTGTTGGGGTTCCCATGTTTTGGCCAGATTGGCAAGACCAAAAGATGAGACAACATCAAAACCACTTTCAGACCCTAAGATCTAGCCCTCCTGGGTCCAGAGAGGGATCTCTCTATATAATCAAAGGTTTTGTGTCTTTGAAGCTCAAAGTTAAGATATTAGGCTAGTTCTAGGCATAGGGTTGTTTGTTTGATTTTTGTTTGGTTGCTGGAAATCAGGAAAGAAGGTTTAAATATAATACAAGGGTGAGAAAAGATGATTTTAGGTAAAGGAGGGATGATTCAAAGAACATTCAATACCATTAGGCAATGGAGTCAGGAAAGGGTTTACTTGCTATTCAATATGCAGGCTTTCAGTTGGGCTAGTCATCTAAAGAATTGGATCTTAAAGATGATAGTGTGGCATGAAAAGGTGAGAGAGAAAGTGAAGCAAGGAAACCTCCAAGGTGACCTTCTAGGAACCAGATCCAGGGATAGGACATGCCATTGGACAACCTGTGATCCAAAACCTAAAAGGTTAACTCTTCAGAAAGGAAACATTAAAGATTTAGAACACAAAGTTGAAAACCTGAGATCAGAGAGAGACTTTGAACTCTCAATGCTTTGGCATCCAGCTTAAGGGAACTTAGAAAGGTTCAATTAATTGAAAAGCATCCTAGTGAGACAGAGACAAAGTTCTAGACTCCCAGTATCCCAATTCATTCAGTTAAGCCTAACAAGAACATATAAGAACAGATTCATTAATTCATACATCAGCTAGTGGCATATGGAACCACTACACTGGTTAAATTAGCTTGAAATCAATCCTCAGATAACACATACAGCAGAAAACATTGAAGGCAAGGAGAGCAGAAACATAGGGTACCTAGCAAGGGTAAATCCTATGCCAGATTTCTGATGCAAGCTAGCAGAAATGAAATGTAATGAACTAAAAGGGGAAACATAGACAGAGACAGAAAAACATCACCACTGCTTTAAATCAGGATCCAAAGAAATGTGCTTGTCATATTAAAGAGCAACACCAATCAAGTACAACATTACCAATAGCTTGATATTCAGTCTGAAAACATCTTCCTCAGCCTATCTTACAACTTTACACAGAGAACATGTCTCAAGAGAAACATCTTGCAATTCACAGATAGCCGATCAACAACCTTTACAATGAGTTCCTTCATGAATTTTATAGCTGAATGAGAAACAAAGGGGTAGATGGAAACTAAATGTAGCATTAAAAATCAGTAGAGGAAGAGGGCCGAGGCCCCATTCTGTTTTAAATTCTGGGCATTTATCTCTGGTACTCTTTGGATGAAAGAGTGGTCTTCGTCAGGCTGCAATTTACTCTAGGTATGTCTTTGATGTACTTGCTGTAGCACCGCTGCAATACTCTGGTGAATCTGAACAAACAGGTCAATAATTCAGGTCTGCCATACTGTGTAACAAATTCTTTTGATATCCTAGGACTGTTTTCAGGATAGAAGTCTATTCAGGAACATGGTATTGAATGGAAATAGTATGGGCACTTCGTCCTTTCACAGGTAGGAACATTCTGCTGATGGTGACACTGATACATATTGTTTCTGCGCCCTAAGCCATTCTATGATCTTTCATTGATACTCTTTGCCGCTCCATTACTGTCTCTGATTGTGAAAACTTCGAGTTTTAATGGTGTTGGGGAGGTTTGATAGTGTCATGCATCGTACAATGATGAAATATTTCCTGTTAAATCCCTCCCAAACCCTTTTCTGCAATATCAAGCTCAAACAATGGCCTTCTCTGTGCTCTATGTCACTGGACCAGTGACTGTGAACAATGGCGGTTTTCCGCCTGCCTGTAACCCTGTAAAACGTGAAAACACATTAAGAAATCATGCATGGGGAGGGTGGATGCAGCGGGGAAGATGAGCATGGTCGTGCAGTTTGGTGAATTGATGGAACAGTGTAGGGTGATGGCGAAAAACGCAATGAAACAATGGAGGGTGGTCTGGTTAAAGTTGGCGGACTGCGGCAAAAGTTTAAATGCAAACATTGGACTTTTACCTTTGCATGAAATATACAGGGGACAGACGAAGATGTGACTAAAACACGTGGAATGGTGATGTGGCGGGACCCGATCAATGGCGGGGCATGCAGTTAATCTGGACCGTCCGATCTCAGGCGGAGACCGATGGTCGAGAATGCATCAGAGGGCGACAGATGGTGGGTGCGATCACCGTTGGATGGACAGCTTCAGATCAGAAAGTGTATGTGCATATCGCGTTGGGTCCATAGTCGAACATTAATGCACGATGGGGGGCGGTTTTCAAATAGTGCGCAGAGCCACGTGTCATGTGGTGAATGGCATCTCTCTGAAATGAAAAATATTGGCTACCTTCCAAAGGCGGTGCGATAGAAACCTCCGGTTTTTTGACAGGGCGCGGCGTGGGGACCACCGAGGCAGATGAAAAATGGACCGTCGATCTGTGGATCAGATTGACGATGGATATGCGATCGGAGGGGTGAACGGGGTGGACCACAGACGCGATGCTGATCTACGAAGACCGTCGGATCTGTATAGATCGACGGCGGGTATTGCGCCCGATATACAACCGTGCTAAGCGCTTTTCGGGCTAGCGCCTGGTTCTAGCACTGGGTCATGTGGGGGGGAAACGGTTCTGGGGCTGGGCTGAAAGGGGCTAGACCTGAAATGTGAAGAATATGGGTTTTTGGCCCATTTTAATGTAATTTGAGGCCAAAAGAGGTAACGGTAAAGGGAAAAAAAGAGGGTTTTGGACCAAACAAGGGGTGTGTGTAGGATTTAAAAGGGGATTTCGAGATAATTTAGTGGAACAAGGGGAGGGAAAAAGAGAGGGAAACAGGGGCTAAGTGAAGATGAAATGAGGGGAAAGGCCTTTGGAAACTCTTTTCACAACAGAGAGGCTTGGAAACAACAGTGGAATTTTACCAAAGGGCAGAGGGTATGGAGAGGCTTTCAAGGATGATGTGTTTCAGGAAAAATGCATTCCTTGAAGGCTCAAAAATAATTCAGCCCCCTGCTTTCTTGTCAAGAAATTTATAGGGGGCTAACAATGGCTCCACATGGGGATGGCTTCTTCTTGAAGGAGTCAAGAATCCAGAAATGATCTTTGAGTTTGGCCAGATGCCTGATCTTTGAGCCATCTTCCTTTTTTTATTTTCAGCTGCCACAAACATGATAGATCAACAGAAACATTCCCAAACAATCTACCTACCCAGACTATAGCCCTATCATTTTCTCTTCCAGGGTGCATTTGGACTAGCAAACCCCTTACATCATTTATTTTTTACAAACAAGAAAATTAACCTATTCCATTTCTACCCTTATTTCTCCATGAGACCAGATTAAATTCTTGGTCTCATATGTTTCTCTACCTAATCTAACATCTGTGGGGATTAGACTGTCCAACAGATTTCTTCTCTACATTCTACAACAGAAATTTAAAAACAGTCAAACTAGGATTAGACAGTCTAGTTTGCTGTGGATCCAAGGCATAAAGACAGTTGCACATAGACAAAAACTTACAGAAAACTGAAAACAAAATCTTGAAGGCTAGAAATCTGAAGTTTTGAAGCATCCTTCCTTTCTTTGTGACTCAAGTTTTAAGCTTGTTAGAGTCACTTTATCTTCTTCATTTCAGCTCTGGTTTTGGGCATGTTAGAGCTGATCCTTTTCTTTTTTGCTGGCTCAGGTTTTGATCATGTTAGAGCCAGTCTTTTGCACCTCAGAGGTTCATGTTTTGAGCATGTCTAAACCTCTCCTTTCTCTCTGTTTTTTTTTTAAACATTTTCTCTTTTTTCTTGAAAACAAACATAGCAAATGGTATTTACAATGGAAATGGAAACTAAAAATTGGAAATCAGCAGAAGTAGTGTTTGAGCATCCTGCCATTGACAGGACCCCCAAACAGTTCTGTACCATCTATTTCTTGTAGAAAAAAGGCATTTGGACCCACATTGGCCTGGATGATGTATGGACCTTGCCACAAACTGTCAAACTTGTCGTGCTTTCCTTTGTCTTCTCTCCTTGAGTCCCACTTCAGAGCTTTATCTCCAATTTTGAAGTCAGAATATTTGGTTCTTCTGTCAAACAACTTCTTTCTATTTTCCTGAACTTTCATGGCTCTGTTATAGACCTCTTCCCTTGTTTGTTGGAGATGAATTGTCTGATTTATCCTCCTTACCATGATGTCTTCTTCTGTCTGAATTTCTTGGACAAGTTTAATCACTGGTACTCCAAGGCTGGTAGGAAACACTGCTTCTGTTCCATAGAAAAGCTGATATGGTGACATGCCAATGGATTTCTTCATGGTAAGCTTGTCAGCCCACAAAGCATGCACCAATTTTTTGTGCCAGGACTTCTTGTTTTCTTCCAGCATCTTTTTGATGATGGTCACCAGGCTCTTGTTTGATGATTCAACTAACCCATTACCTTGTGGGTAATAAGAAGTTGAATGAACGAGTGCTATTTGATACTTGTTACAAAAATCAACCATCTTCTTGGATCCAAAAGTGGCAGCATTATCAGTGATTATTTGTCTTGGGCAACCAAACTGGGAGAGGATGTGGTCTTCTAGGCACCTAATGATGACAGAATCCATGGCATTCCTAGAAATTATGGCCGCTATCCACTTAGTGAAGTAGTCTGTGGCTGTAAGGATCCATTTGTGTTGTGCAGAAGAAGCTGGGTGTATTTCTCTTATGAAATCTAGGCCCCATTGCATAAAGGGACCCTCAACAGTGATGGGTTGTAAAGGCAGAGGGAGGAGTTTTATTTTTCCTTCAAAAATCTGGCATTTATGGCAGGAAATTATCATCTTATGGATGTCATTGAAGAGTTTAGGCCAATAATAGCTAGCTCTGAGTATTTTGTTACCAGTGGTTTTCCAATTTAGGTGGCCTCCACACTCTCCTGCATGGAATTCCTATTTAATTCTCTCTGCTTCAGTTTCAGGAAAACATTTAAGCAATAGGCCATTTGTATTTTTCTAGTATAAGTAGTTATTCAATATGCAATAGCTTCTGGATTTTAGTTTTAGGAATCTGGCCTTGGTCTTTGACAGTTCAGGAGGGGCATTGAGGTGTGTGAGCACATATAGAATTTTAGAATACCATGGAGAGTTCTGAAACTTCTCCTCGACAGTGGGATCAGGCAATCCTTCCTGCTCATCCAAGGCATCCACCATGTTTATGTCAAGGGCTTGCAAATTTGATTTAGCCATTAGTTGAGCTAAGCCCTGACCCTTGATCAGTTTTGTGGGTTTTATCTCAAGGTCATATTCTAAGATCACAGCAATCCATTTTCCCCTCTTCCCATCTAGGTCTTGGGACAAGATGTCTTTAACCACTATATTTGGCACATAGGCTATGGTATGGGAATGCAGTATGTACACCCTAAAGTTTTTCAAGCCCTTAACTAAGGCATAGGCCTATTTTTCCATTATGTTGTATTTCAAGGGTGTATCCCTCAGAGCTTTGCTGAAGAAAGAGATGGGCTGTTCCATTCCCTCTAGATTTTTCTGCAACAGAACTGCAGCTACCTTATGCTCGGAGGCAAATGAAAAAATCAGAAAATCCTTTGAGAAATCAGGACTGATTAGGACAGGAGCTTGGGTGAGAGCAAGTTTAATAGATTCGAAATATTTTTTAGCCTCAACAGTCCACTTAACCCCTACACCTTTCCTTAACATGTTTGTCATATTCCTAAGGTGTTCAGCTAAGTTGGGAATAAACCTCTTGAGGAATTTTATTTTCCCAATGAAGGACTGTAACTCTTTGATTTTTCTCGGGTGTGTGATTTGTAGTATTCCCTCAACTCTCTGTGGGTCTATCCTAATCCCCTTCTCGGATATAATTTGGCCGAGAATCTTACCTTCTTGCAACCCAAATACAGTCTTTTTAGGATTCAATGATAGACCAAACCTTCTACATTTTTCAAACACTCTCCTCAGATGTCTTAGGTGTTCTTCATCAGTCTTGGAATAGACTGTTATGTCATCCAGATAGATGACAATGAAGTGCCCTATTTCATCTGAAAAGGCTATGTCCATCGCTCGTTGGAAGGTGGCACCAGCGTTCATCAATCCAAAGGGCATTTTTACATACATAAAAGTGCCCCATGGAGTGGTAAAGTTTGTCTTGAGTTGGTCTTCTGGGAGTACTAAAACTTGTTTGTAACCTGAAAAACCATCTAATAGGGAGATCCTTTTTGAGCCTACTACCTTCTGAAGGATGTGTTCCATTTTTGGCAAAGGGTAATTGTCTTTGAGTGAGGCCCTGTTAAGGTTCCTGAAATATATGCACAATCTGATCTCACCTGTTTTCTTTCTCACAGCTACAAGATTTGAGACCCAATCAGAAAACCTCACAGGAACTATTATGCCTGCCTCATACATATTCTTTATTTCCTTTTCCACTACAGGCAATTGTTTTGGGTTTATTTTGCGAAGTTTCTATCTGAAAGGTTTCTGGTTCTCTTTCAAAGGTATTTTGTGTTGTATGATGTTTGTGTCATAGGCCTTTAATTCCTCGTAGCTCCAGGAAAACACATCAACGAATTCTTTGAACAGGTCAATCTATTTCTTTTTCATGTTTTCCGGCAGGGACTTAGCCAATTTGACCATCTTGGGCTTATCTTCAGTGCCTATGTTGCATTCCTTAACATCAGCTTCTGCGTGTTCTAAAGTGGGCTTTTTTGCTACATCATCAAAGTCAAAAAGGTCCTCTAAAGGTGCCAGCCCCCAGGGTATGTTCCTATCTTTGGCCTGCAGCACCTCCACTTCTTCACTATCTGCGTTTTCACATTCTTCGTTTGGATTTCCAATCTGTTCGTTTAAAGTGTTTATTTCTATGTTATAGGGTGGTTCTTCCTCATCTGAGGGCTCTTCACTTAGGCATCTATCGTCAAATTTAGAGTCTGAATCGGAAAATTCAAACTCGTTCCTGCCTATCAGAAAATCCTCAATCTGTTTATCGCCCTCAAAGACCTGCCAATATTTTTCATTGTCTGGCACTGCAGGTCTAAATTTGGTCTGAATGGTGATTTTTTGGTCACTGCGAGGCTTGTGATACGAACTAGCCACACAGGCGAATCCATTTTCAATTGCATTCTGACTCCTAGGGAAAAACACCAGTTTGTATTCTACAAAGGTTTTCAATAAATCCATAGCCTCATTCCTGTATGCTCTTAGCCTAGGATTTTTCGCTGTGTATTCACCATTCACTTGTTTAATTATCAACTCAGAGTCTCCATGCACAGTTATCCTACGGGCTCCTAATTTTCTCAACAGATTCAAGCCTAGGATAAGAGCTTCATACTCTGCGATATTGTTTGTACATTTGAATTTCAGGTTACAGGCATGACTCTCTGTGTAGTCACTCTTGGTGTTATGTACCCACACTCCTGCTCCTGCGGCTCTCTTGGTGCATGACCCATCGAAATTCATTTCCCATAAAGGTTCTCTCTCAGGCTTAACATCATTTCGTTCTTGGTGTGGTGCATGGGCTTGCGAAGGGTGACTAATCAGTTGACTGCATTCTATTTCTTGTTCACTCTGAGTTTATTTTTCAGTGCATTGTCCAAATTTTTCTACATCGTTCTCCTCCGAGTCTAGAGTAGCCATTATGTTAAATTCCATGGGCTTTGTTTCCTTGTTTGTATCTCTGTTTTTGAATCCTGACCCCTCTAAGGATTCATCATTACAAAGGATGAAGGAGTCAAGATCTGTGTGTACAAAGTATAAAGGTAAATTTTCAGGTTTTCCGAGGCTGCTGACTAGGAATTTCATTTGTGCCTCTCTATACAGTCTCTTAAGATGGCCGAAGATAGGGATTGTGGCATATGCCCCATCCATCTGCATCATGCCCTGCAGCTTGGCTCCCCATGACCTTGATAGTAGCATGCCATACTTAGGTGGCACATCTGCCACCACAACATCCATGACCATACACTTGGCTGGAATCTGGGTTAAGTTCACACACAAATCCTTAATCAGGCCAAGACACTTTACTCTGCTAGAGTCAAATGAATAGAGGTCTTTATAGGGACGGGTTATCTCTAGGCCTAAATTTTCCATAACTACCTTAGGCATTAGGTTGTGTGATGCCCCCAAGTCATGCATCGCATTGTGAAGGATCTTATCATGGATATTGAGACTGATATAAAAAGGAGGCACTACCCCTTCCTGAAACTTCCCTTCTATCTTTGCACCAAACAGAAGGGTTGGTTGATCATCACTCAAATTGATAGTGTCACTGTTTTCCCCAAGATTTAAAGCTTTCAAAATTTGGCCTTTATATACATCCTGAGTGGCTAGCTCAGAGAGTGGGACACAGATTTTAATTTTTGCAATCTCACTCTCCAAATTGAAAGTGGACTGACTCTTTGGAATGTTCAACTTTGTTTTGTTAGCCACCACCTTAGTGGCTGAATCAATGGGTTGATTCTCACTATGTACAATGTTTGTGACAATTTTATCAGGAGAACTAACTGCAGTGCTAGTGTTGATAGTTGGTTGACTTTGTTTATCGGTGTTTTGGTTGTCTTTTTCTTTGTTCTTCCCAGAAATATCAACTGCTGATTTGTTACTTTCAGCAGTCACTTTAGAAGTTTTCTCAGGCCTTTTCTTGATGTAAATCTCAGAAGCCTTTGGTTTGGAAGTGTCTAGACTCTTTTTGCTTCTAAGCTCGTACTGTTCTCTGACCTGCATGATGGCATTTTCAAATCCAAGTCTGTAACCCTTAGATTCTAATCTTTCCTCATCCCAGTATGAGGATGAGGGTTGATCTTCTTCTGTGGGACAGTTTTGGATTGGGTTTTCTATTTCAAACATGTTTACTATGGTTCCCTCATACTCTTCTATGAGTCCCTCATATTCATCAAGAAAGTTCTCTTGGAATGGGGGAATAACTTGCTGATCTGATTCTCTTTGTCTGTTGGGAGTGGTGTTGTTTCTTCTAAAGTTCTGGTTCTGGTTATGATTTTGGTTTCTGTTCTGGTTACTAACTGTGACAACCATTTTTTCCATCATTTGTTGTATTTTTTCCATGATTTTAGATATACGGTCATAGTTGGGATCAGATGTAGAAGCTACATTGTCATCTCTATATGTTACCTTTTTCTCAGCTCTCAATCTTGATTTTTTCTCAATCAGGTTAGCCTCTACACTCACTGCTCCTTTTTTCATGTCTTCTAATGTGTTGTAATCCCTCTCCCTAAGCTAGTAGGCCATGTCAGCATCAAAGCCTTCAGGATATTTCACTAGATCCATGCCTTGGGGAGGTTTCATATGTGGAGGAAGAGCATTATAAACGCTATTAAACCCTGTAGAGTAGTCATGGACACTCTCTCCTATGTTTATTTTTAGGTTCTTGTATTCTGCTAAGATTTGGAGAGGGTTGGCCTTAACTTCCCATTTGTTTATGAAAATCTGATATAAGGCAAGAAGTTCTTGGATACTATTAGGAGGTAGGCCTTTAAACCATTTCTTCACATAACCCCCTAAGCTCTGGGAAAAGATTCTCATTTTGACTGTATCATCATCTATCTCCATGTAGTCAAAAGAATCTTCCATCCTATCTACATGGTGTTGGGCTGTGGTAGACTCTTTTGCAGTGAAGTGTGGGATCTTTGACTGATAATCGTTGGGAAAGGGCACTAGAGGCTGAGGTAATACCAGAGGTGCATACCAGGCTGCCATGATGATGTTTTGCGGAGGTAAGGGGTTGGTTTGAGTAGCTGGTATATGGATGGCAGGGATACTAGGACCAGCAGTAATTTGTTGAGATGATTTAGGATGATTGAGCCCCAAGTTTTGAATGAAGTGAATATTAGGAGGTGTAGATGGGGGGGGCTCTCTGTCTCTAATGTGTTTACCACTTTGGTTTGGTGAACCAGGTAACTCAAGGTCTGGCTAGTCTAGAGCACTGTGTGACCTAGTTCTAGGTACATTGTTTTGAGAGTCTAGGTCAAAGAGTGGGTCAAATAGAGCTGTAAAGTCCTCTGGTACAGAGTTAGCTCTATGGATGTGTCTGGAAATAGTTGGTCCTTTAGGTGCAGGAGACTGCTTGAGGATGCTCTTAGGGTTATCAACTATTCCAGTTGGGTTTGGGTTGGGGTAAGTTCTTGTGTAAATGGTTCTTGAAGCCAGAATGTTGTTTTCCAGCAATGTAGCTTAACCCTACTTGTTACTTCTATTATGGCTGATGTTGTTATGGAGGTTGGTCTCCCAGTGGAGTCTTATGTGAACCAAGATAATCAGCAGGCCTACTGATCACCAGTGGAGTCTTTTAATCATTTAGGAACTATGGAGTCGCCAGGTGGACGGTTTAGGATGTTTCTAGGGGGTATACTGTCCACCACAGTGTTTCTATAATGTCATTTTTAGGGAAATCCTTAAAACACAACAAACTATAACCAGAGATGGACTGGGAGGGAATTTACCAGATATTTCACCTCTGAAAGAGGATGAGATCCGGAGGCTGTCTCGCCCTTTCCAGACTCTTTCTAAGAGTGTGGGAGAAAACACAACAAGTGGTGTAGAAGTTGATTTGTGAATAAGAGTGTTGAAATACCAACCTAACCAGAGATTGTAGGTTTCTGAGGCTCTTGTGATGTAGTAAGATGGAAAATACTCAGAAGTCCCCCAATGGAGTCGCCATTATGTTGGTGACGACAATGGGAGAAAGACCAATGTTATCAGTTATAGACTCTCAGATTTCCCCAGCGGAGTCGCCATTATGTTTGGGTTCCCATGTTTTGGCCAGATTGGCAAGACCAAAAGATGACACAACATCAGAACCACTTTTAGACCCTAGGATCTAGCCCTCCTGGGTCCATAGAGGGATCTCTCTATATAAGCAAAGGTTTTGTGTCTTTGAAGCTCAAATTTAAGATATTAGGCTAGTTATAGGCACAGGGTTTTTTGTTTGATTTTTGTTTGGTTGCTGGGAATCAGGAAAGAAGGTTTCAATATAAGACAAGGGTGAGAAAAGAGGATTTTAGGAAAAGGAGGGATGATTCAGAAAACATTGAATACCATTGGGAAATGGAGTCAGGAAAGGGTTTACTTGCTATTCAATATGCAGGCTTTTAGTTGGGCTAGTCATCTAAAGCATTGGATCTTAAAGATGATAGTGTGGCATGAAAAGGTGAGAGAGAAAGTGAAGCAAGGAAACCTCCAAGGTGAACTTCTAGGAACCAGATCTAGGGACAGGACATGCCATTGGACAACCTGTGATCCAAAACCTAAAAGGTTAACTCTTCAGACAAGGAAACATTAAATATTTAGAACACAAAGTTGAAAACCTGAGATCAAAGAGAGACTTTGAACTCTTAATGCTTTGGCATCCATCTTAAGGTAACTTAGAAAGGTTCAATTAATTTAAAAGGATCCTAGTGAGACAGAGACAAAGTTATAGACTCCCAGTATCCCAATTCATTCAATTAAGCCTAACAATAACATCTAAGAACAGATTCATTAATTCATACATCAGCTAGCAGCATATGGCACCACTACACTGGTTAAATTAGCTTGAAATCAATCCTCAGATAACACATACAGCAGAAAACATTGAAGGCAAGGAGAGCAGAAACATAGGGTACCTAACAAGGGTAAATAATATGCCAGATTTCTGATGCAAGCCAACAGAAATGAAATGTAATGAACTAAAAGGGGAAACATAAACAGAGACAGAAAAAACATCACCGCTGCTTTAAATCAGGATCCAAAGAAATGTGCTTGTCATATTAAAGAGAAAAACCAGTCAAGTACAACATTACCAATAGCTTGATATTTAGTCTGAAAACATCTTCCTCAGCCTATATTACAACTTTACACAGAGAACATGTCTCAAGAGAAACAGCTTGCAATTTATAGATAGCCGATCAACAACCTTTACAATGAGTTCCTTCATGAATTTTATAGCTGAATGAGAGACATAGGGGTAGATGGAAACTAAATGTAGCATTAAAACTCAGTAGAGGAAGAGGGCCGAGGCCCCATTCTGTTTTAAATTCTGGGCATTTATCTCTGGTACTCTTTGGATGAAAGAGTGGTCTTCGTCAGGCTGCAATTTACTCTAGGTATGTCTTTGATGTACTTGCTGTAGCACCTCTGCAATACTCTGGTGAATCTGAACAAATAGGTCAATAATTCAGGTCTGCCATACTGTGTAACAAATGCTTCTGATAGCCTAGGACTGTTGTCAGGATAGAAATCTCTTCAGGAACACAGTATTGAATGGAAATAGTATGGGCACTTCGTCCTTTCACAGGTAGGAACATTTTGTTGATGGTGACACTGATACATATTGTTTCTGCGCCCTAAGCCATTCTCTGATCTTTCATTGATACTCTTTGCCACTCCATTACTGTCTCTGACTATGAAAACTTTGAGTTTTAATGGTGCTGGGGAGGTTTGATAGTGTCCTGCATTGTACAATGATGAAATATTTCCTGTTAAATCCCTCCCAAACCATTTTCTGCAATATCAGGCTCGAACAATGGCCTTCTCTACGCTCTATGTCACTGGAACAGTGACTGTGAACAATGGTGGTTTTCTGCCTGCTTGTAACCCTGCAAAACACGAAAACGCGTCAAGAAATCATGCATGGGGAGGGTGGATGCAGTGGGGATGATGAGCATGGCCGTGCAATATAGTGAATTGATGGAACAGTGCAGGGTGATGGCGAAAAACGCAGTGAAACAATGGAGGATGGTTTGGTGAAAGTTGGCGGACTGCGGCAAAAGTTTAAATGCAAACATTGGACTTTGACCTTTGCATGAAATATACCGGGGAAGGACGAAGATGTGACGAAAACATGTGGAATGGTGACGTGGCAAGACCCGGTCAATGGCAGGGCATGTAGTTAATCCGAACCGTCCGATCTCAGGCGGAGATCGACAGTCGAGAACGCATTGGAGGGTGACAGATGGTGGGCCATGGGTCCCTTTGCCTTGGGCTAACTCCCGAGCATCTTCATGGCGTGATCACCGTTGGATGGACAACTTCAGATCGGATGGTGTATGCGCATATCGCGCTGGGTCCATAGTCGAACGTTAATACACGATGGGGGGTGGTTTTCAAATAGTGCACGGAGCCACGTGTCATGCGGTGAATGGCATCGCTCCGAAATGAAAAATACTGCCTACCTTCCAAAGGCGGTGCGATAGAAACCTCTGGTTTTTGGACAGGGCACGGCGTGGGGACCACCGAGGTAGATGAAAAATGGACCGTCGATCTATGGATCAGATCAATGTTGGATATGCGATCGGAGGGGTGAACGGGGTGGACCACGGATGCGATGCTGATCTACGAAGACCATCGGATCTATATAGATCGACGATGGGTATTGCGCCCGATATACAACCATGCTAAGCGCTTTTCGGGCTAGCGCCTGGTTCTAGCGCTGGGTCATGTGGGGGAAAAACGGTTCTGGGGCTGGGCCGAAAGGGGCTAGACCTGAAATGTGAAGAATATGGGTTTTTGGCCCATTTTAATGTAATTTGAGGCCAGAAGAGGTAACGGTAAAGGGAAAACAACGGGGTTTTGGACCAAACAAGGGGTGTGTGTAGGATTTAAAAGGGGATTTCGGGATAATTTAGAGGAACAAGGGGAGGGAAAAAGAGAGGGAAACAGGGGCTAAGTGAAGATGAAATGAGGGGAAAGGCCTTTGGACACTCTTTTCACAACAAAGAGGCTTGGAAACAACAGTGGAATTTTACCAAAGGGCAGAGGGTATGGAGAGGCTTTCAAGGATGATGTGTTTTCAGGAAAATGCATTCCTTGAAGGCTCAAAAACAATTCAGCCCCCTGCTTGCTTGTCAAGAAATTCATAGGGGGCTAACAGGTGTGTCTTATAAGGTATCTGAAAAGAATTGAGCAAATGTGAGGAGGTAGATGGCCGAAAGTTAGCTTCAATGAAGGCATTAGTGAAAGAAAGGAATCATGGATGAGACAAAATAACGAATGGATGCAAAATGGAATATTTACCTCAATTCTTGTCCTGCAAATAGCAAGGAGTTAAATAATTTTGTTATGGAGAAGTTCCGTAAGTATATATGGGGAAAAGAGTTGGGTATAAAGAAGAGGTGTTGCGTTTAGGAATTCAACCCCACTTGTGATCTCCAAAAAAAAGAGTACATTGGAGCTAGCATTCCGTGGAGAGAAAAGATTCTTATTGCTCAATTAAGAAATAACTCACATCAACTTCGGTGTGAAACAAGACGGTGGAAGAGACCTAAAGAAACTTGGGAAGAACGAGTGTGTAATTTTTGCACTTTTGGGGTAGTGGAATCAGAAAAAAAATTTCATTTTGGAATGTGATGCTTTCAGATACATCGGGGACAATGATGGCAGTATGTTGACATCAATTCCGTGGAATTGTATTTTCAGTGAGGGGACTGTTAGAAAGTTAGGTCAATTCATTATTAATTTGAGTAAGAAAATGATTGAATTGAAAAAGGAAAAAAACAAGGAAGCTATTAGTCCCATAGACTATTTTTAGTCTTGTGAACATTAAAATATCATTCATTAATTCAAAAAAAAATTGCCCCTTCATACTTCTTTTGATTTTTTTAATATTTCATATATACAATACATATATTCATTATTTGATTTTTTTACATGCGTACAAAAACATTCCACCTATAATATATATAGAAAATAGAAAATATCACATTATAAATAGGCTTAAAAACTTATATATATATATATATATATATATATATATATATATATAGATATAATACTTACACTATAATATACCCATGTCATTTTAAAAATGTCCATATATTTATATATGGTTTTTTAATCATACGTGAAGTGGGACTTATACTATAAGTCATTAGAGTTATTATGAATAATATGAATTAATATAACAAAAATTAAAGTATTATATATTTTATAAATAAATTCATATTAAAGCATAATTGTAAATTTATATTTATACCAAATAAAACTTTAATATATACATAATTCATATAATAATATATGCATTAAATATTGATATATGTGCATATATGTTTATATGGTTTTTCAAATGGATAGGGAACTAGTCAAACAACTTCAAGGGAGTAAGTTGTTCAAGCAAGATAAAAAGATGAAAGTGATCCAAATATCTAGTCGAACATGTCAAATTGTCGAAGCAAGACCACCATTATACAATCAAGATTGATTGATATGTAACCCATAAAAACAGTTGATCGCATTCATTACTAGAAAGAATCGTCAACCAAGTAAAGGGATATCATAGTTGAACTTGATAGATAGAATTAAGAGATCTTTCTTATATTCAACATAAACATTGAGATAATTTTGATAGTTCTATTGATAACAATATTGTTAGTTGAGTTGAATGGTAGTTGTTTGGACAATAAATTTACAATTTTATATTAGGATTTTTTTTAGTGATTGTTTATTAGCATGAATTCCATATGTAATTTGATGTAAAGTGTGTCAACGATTGATTTAGATTTAATTCAATGGCTTAGATATTTTTTATTAGTGATTGTTTATTAGCATGAATTTTATATGTAATTTGATGTAAAGTGTGTGTTTATGATTGATTTAAATTAATTTAATGGATTTTTTTAAATTTTTTAATTTCTAAAATTGCCATACTTAAAATTAATGTTTTGTGATTTATTTGAGGAATATTCATGTTTTGATTCTCGATAGACTTCATAGATAATCAGACTTAAAAATATTATAAGAAATATTATGAGCTTAACATGTTACAGGTAAGAATTAAATCCAAATGGAAAATAGAACAACATTGAGTCCCAACAACTTAAGCTAATTTTAATTGACAAAAATGGGTGAACACTTACAAATATAATGTTAACTATCTATGCTTGGACTCTCATGTGGGTGAAAATTAGCATTTATCTATATATAAACAAATAATTAATCATAATGTAATATTGATCCATTCATGCAATCTCCAACTAGCAATTTGCCTATCAATTATATTAAATATTATATACATCAATTTTTATGATAGGGAGAAAACGCTGGACAATTATATATATATGTGTGTGTGTGTGTGTGTGTATGTGTGTCAAATTATATGTCAAATTCATTTAAACATCTATAATGGACATAGTGATTTTTATGACAAACTTGTTTATTATATATTTTAGTGCACTTGTATATTATGGATTTCAATAAATTTTTGAGTTGATATTTATATATTTTTATTATTATTTTAACATTTTTTGAAATTGATAAATATTTTAAATTAAATTTTTTAATTGGTTGGAAATTGACTAATTATTTTTTATGTTTGCCATTGATCCCCTTCTATTTTATTATTAGCATTTATTTAGCATTAAATTTTTTTTACTCTCATTTTTATAATATTTGCTAAAATACTTATTTCATTTTATGTCATAATATTTGTCAAAATAATTATTTCATTTTAAGTCATAATAACATAAATATTATTATTTCATATATGAGAGAAATATATAAACTCAACTTCAATATGGTTAAAAGTAACCCTTCTATACACATAAATTTCTAATATTCTTAAATAAAACTTTAGCTAAAGTATTCATTATTATTTTATTATTTTGATGATTTGTATAATAAATTTATTATATTAAGAGAAATTAATATATATATATATATATATATATATATATATATATATTTTATTTACCCTAGTAAATTAATAATTTAATAATTCCTTGCCAACAATGCCAAGAAGTTTTCACAGGCTTACGCCTCACGGCACAGAGTTTGAACTGGTGACCTTTGCAAAGGAGTGCCTTAACAAAACACTCAATCACCAACAAACCCCCACCCCGTGGGTCATTTGGCTTAACGTTATTAATGTCAAAGTCTACATTTATTATTTAGTGTGAACTGGATGGATATTTACCATTTTTGATAGTTGGATGGCTATCTTTAATAATAAATCTACTTTACTAAGCAATATTGGCATTGCTAATTTAAAATATAAAGTTAAATAATGATGGATACAATTCTTTTCTCATAGGGTTTGTAGAATAGACAATGACATGGTGGGTGTTATGTTAAGATACTTCTTGGTGAAAATGTCATTGGTTCATACTTGGTGGGAAAAAATACAACCATGCTATAGGCTAGTGTAGCCACAAAAGGCTTCACTCAATAAACCCCTCACATATCACATACATATTAAACAATACCCTTAATTTGACTACATATTGGAAAATATCTCTAAAAATCATATTATTTAACCCCCTAGGAATACGAACCCAATACACCTTCACAATTAAAAAAAAACCCTACTTTCACTAGATATTGTAAGTATCCAATTTTTCATTAACATTTTTATATCCCTTTATATTTTTTCATTAACTTTGAGCTCCACTTTTTATACTTGCCAATAAAAAAATCCTTTACCCCCTATATATCCCCCAATATATTATGTCATTTTTTTCTCAATATATATCTCCTACTATGAATGCACATGGTATTAATCCTTTACCCCATATATATTCCCCAATATATTCTGTCATGTTTTTCTCAATATATATCCCCTAATATGAATGCACATGGTATTGTATTTCTTACCAGATGAAGTCTCTCTGGGTGTAATCCAATATGGGTGTGATCCACAGATGATTTTGACGTCTTAGATGCCCTTAAGTGGCGACTAGTAAAACTATATATTAAACATGTCAATAAAATAAAAACCTATAAGAAACAAAAAATAATGAATAAAAATTTATATAAAATTATAAAACAACTCAATTTCTCATATGAAATTTATTTTATGAGTGGCTTAATTTATAAATAGTATTATATATACTTTTTATTTTGTATTATATATATATATATATTTTAATTTGAAACATAAACAAATATAAAAATATATAATTAAAATAATTAAATATCCAAGAAAATTATAAGAAAGATATTAAAATAATTTAAACAAATAAATAATTCACTTACCTGTTGAGGTAAGGTGATTATTCATTCGGCAAAGTTCTAAATACACAACACCAATTATTTCATAATCTCCTACCTTTTTAAAAAGTTTTTTTTATAACAAAAAAAAATATAACAGTGCCATCAGTGATGGGTACCAATTACCTAACCAACCTTATAAAATAAACCTTTTTACATCAAGTTCCTATCCGAAATTGTCCAATATTATTTATTTAAAGAAGATTTCCATATACTTAATTAAATAACTCCTACGTAACTTAAGATAAAAAACTAATGTAAAATTCTAAGAAATGAAAATCTTATAAACATTTAAGATTCTCTACTCGTTGATAGTTATTTTTATTAGTATATGTTAAAGTAAAAATCACATTTTTAATATTTTTAAAATGAAATTTATCTATTTTTAATTAATTAATAGTTATGTTAGCATTTTTTTATTATATTTTTTTTAGATTTTCTACTAGTTGATAGTTCACTTTTATCACTAAAAATCACATTTTAAATATTTTTTAAAATGAATTTTATTTTTATTTTTTATATTAATTAATTGTTATTTTAGCATCTCTTTTTATTTTTTATTAAATCGTTTTAAATGTTTTATAAATGAAAAATAAAATAGATATACATTTTATTGTAAATACAACCTTTCAAAATTTATAACAAAAAGTATTAAGTAACTACTCTACAACCTACATAAAATATTTTTTATTATTAATCTTAAAAATTTACAACTTAGTAAATTATATATCTAAATAAAGTTTAAAAAAGAACATTTCAACCAAATAACCAAGACAAAGTAACTTATCATGAGATAGTGAAAATAATACCCACATCCAAGTAGAGTGCTTTTAAGTAACATATCATGAGAGAGTGAAAATAATACCCACATCCAAGTAGAGTACCTTTAAGTAACATATCATGAGATAGTTAAAATAATATCCACATCCAAGTAGAGTGCCTTTATCATTATGGTTCAAATCTCATTAATCAACCATTATTTTAGGAGGATCATCTCAAATACAGTCACATTCATCATTCTTTTGTTCAATATCTACAAGAGTCTACAATTCCAAAAAAAAAAAAAAAATTACTTAGGCTTATAGTAGATGTCACGACTAACATATCAACATAAAAAATAAAAATAAAAACCTTCTACTCTATTAATGACACCCGTAAACCAAAGGGTCTTTGTATTATACCACACAGAAATTATAAATATCAAGAAACTAACATTATTATCCATAATGTAAAGGACTTCTAAACTTATTTCGAGTTATAAATACTCATATCTTTGCACATAAAGGTATTTCATGTTTATAATATGGTCTTATGCCAAGTCCCTTTATCGAATACCATCGGCATTAGAGGCCTTATGGTTCACTGATTATTTATAATGTAAACCACTTTCCATGTGGTGGTGAGATATTTATCCTTGATTCATTTAAGGCTTAGCTATCATGTCATTTTGAAGTTAATGACACAGTACAAGGTATTGATTCATCACAACAGTTGTTTGATTGTCGTGCTATGTTTGCAGGTCTCGAGGTATGATGCCTCACTTACCACCGTCAGATGCAATCGTAGATCGATGGTGAATAAGTAGGTGGGAAGGTCTTGTGCTTTTCACCACTTCCCTACCCTAATTGATTCATTTCCGCACCGACTTCACTCTATCACTCTGCCATCACAGTGTTGCACAGCCTGTCACTGAGCTCTTGGCTCCCTACATGTTGATTGACTCTGCGACTTTCATTTCAGCTTGCTTAAACATAAATTGGTTCTGCCACTCTTCCAAATGAGAGGGTCGATTCACAAAAATGTCATGTTTACTGTAGCAAGTAGAAAAATCGGACTACATATATCAAAGGTAGGACTTCGTCTATCTTGTAACCTTCTCTCCTAGGTTAAAAATTTGTTTCTGTACATTTTCCTATTTGATTGTATTTATAAGTATTTAAGAGTCTTCCTTCCTTGGATTTTTTTTGTTCCAGATAGCTCGCGGAAAGACGCATACAAAACCTGACTATTTGGAAGGCAAAGACCTTAAGTTCTTGTCACGGTTATCTACAATTTTCTGCTGATATTTGCATGGTTTTCGTTTATGAATTCTTTCGATATATATATATATATATATATATATATATATATATATATATATATATATATATATATATATAAAATATTTCTACTGGCTACCCTGCAGGTATCCTTCTTGACCATCTAGGTTCTGAACTCACAAATTTTCACAGTTGAGTTGCCAACTCCTCTAATGGACTCCAGCCCTTTTCAGGTATTTTATTCTCTTTTCCCAAAGAAACTCATCCTGGTTTTTTGAACTTGAGGTGGTAGTATTTCTTTTCAAGCCTAGGAAGCTTGTCCCATTCCTCATCATTTCTCAAAGGATTTGGATTTTTTCATTGTAACAGGGTTAACCTTATATTTTCCCAAGGAAAGCACAGCAGTGCTAGACCTCAGTTGTTCGAGGAAATGTTTTCCTCTGAGCTTATAGACTTAGGAATTTTATCAGTTTAAATCTGATGTTTTTCACAAGTTTATTAAATTAGTTTTCTTTTACCAGAGACACTGCAATTGAAAATTGATTCATTTAGCTCCTTTCTTATGTGTTTCCTTCTCGGACTTACAATTTTGGCTATAATGAAATGATTTGAGGCATTCTATTACTACTGTGTATTTAAAGATTTCATAGATGCTTAAGCCCATACTTTCTTTACTTGCTTATTGCATTCTGTATGTTTTCAGTGAATGGATGGCACCATTGGTCAATTTCCTAAGTTTAGATTCGGTATTTGGATGAATAGCAACATAGAATCTGTATTCAAACTACTTTCTTTCTTTTCTTGTTTTACTTAAAAACAAAATGGCTATTTTATGCATAATGATCTTATACACATCTATTCGCACTGTTTTTCTGTTTTTAAATCCTCACTCTGAGTTCTTTTTCGATTCTTTGTAGTAAATATTCTTCTGTCCAATTTTATTTACGAGATAACCATTTCTTTTTGGTAGTGTTCGAACCACATTTCGACTCTGTCTGTGAATAAATAATTTCTTGAGAGGCGACTATACTTGGGATTGGGTTTTCACCCGAACCCTCTTTTGACAGCCTGCTCAATTTTTAAAGAAAAATAAAGGTCGTAAATGAAATCCTTAAAGTTTGTACACACGCATTCATTTACTGTTTGTTTTTAAAACCCTAGCATATACTATTTGTATAGTGTAAGACTTTATGAAGGACCGGAGGGCTTTGTCGCGTTTACTACTACCATTAATTTTCAATACCCTCCTTGTTGGTGGTCAATATTTTCCCCTAGATATACTTTTATTTTACTGTTCTTAAAAAAACAAAAAATGAAATCTAATTCTCTTATTCCAGATTCATTATTTTTCCTTAATCATTTACTTTATTTCACACAGATACTGATGAATACCTTCAGAAATAGTCATTCTTCCATAACTACTACACAAAAAATATTTGCAGAATAATAACTCACATAAGAGTACCTTTAATAGTAATCTCTGAACCCTTAGTTAACTAAAAATTTATAGTACAAAATAGCATTCATTACTATAGAACCCAACATGAAATCCTGTATTTAATTGTAGAATGAAAAAATACCTACAAATACAGAAATTGCATATATACTTATATGTAATTTAAAGTTATTAGTTGTGGTCCTCCCAACCATCAATAGAGGCGATTACGTCCTCCTATTACCCCCAAGCTCCATACCTGGATGGTATGGGTTAACAGTGGATATTTCTGTTGTGACCTCAGGACGCCCAGTCCAGTCAATACTCGAAATAATTTTCAGGAATTTTACTGAGTGCTTTCCACTAGTTCTTTACCAGCTCTGGAAAATCCAAACTCTTACTTCGTTCAAGAACAAAACCCCTAATCCTCATTAGAATCAGTCTCTTATCCCAGAGGAGCAGGTAATTGTTTCCAACTATCCCCAACCACTTTCCAGTTCTTGGAAAACATTGACCATCAGCTTTTAATTTTTTATCAGGTTATTTTCCATAACCAATTATTATTATTATTATAATCAATAATTTTTCAAAAAAAAAATTAATAAGTCCAATCTTTACTTAAAATGATAATTAAAATTGTCTTTTAACTAGTTAACAACTAGTTATCATTAATGCAGTTTTCACAACTTCCCTCGCTGGAAGTAACATCGTCCTTGTTGTTTTACTCTAGCTCTGAATAGAGCTTTGGATAAGCCTCATGCACAAATATTTCGTCCTCCAAAGTAGCCTCATCTGAGCCGAATTGGTTCCATTTCACTTTGACTTGGGTGATGACTCGCTTCCGGAGCATAATTTCCCTTCGGTCAAGTATGTGTTGCAACTCGACCAGGAACTCGTTATCCGGCTCTAACTGCAAACAAAAAAATTCCATGTCAAATTCTCATAAAGGAATTATATTTCAAGTTATTATTTTTAATTCTTTCCTACCTCTATATTTTTCCAATGAATTACGTGATTTGAATCATGCACATAACGCTTCAAGAGGGACACATGGAACACATTGTGTACTCGAATGTGACTGGGCAAAGCTAGCCGATAGGCCACAGGTCCTACCCTTTCCAAAATTTGGAAGGGTCCATAGAACTTGGGAGCTAACTTGGCACAAGAGGTCCACCACAAGGTACTCTTCTTGGGTTTAATCCTCACATACACATGGACCCTACCTCGAATTCCTGATAAGACCTCTTTTTATCTGCATATATCTTTGATTGATCTTGAGCAGTCTTTAGATTTTGTCTTATTTTCTTTACTTCTAATTCCATTTCAACAAGCATCTCGGGTCCCAACATTAGTTTTGTTTCGGGGCTACTCCAATTTATGGGAGTGCAAAACTGCCTTCCATACAAAGCCTTAAGGGGACTCATCTTCAGGGACTCTTGATAACCATTGTTGTAAGAAAATTCAACAAGGTGAAAATAGTCCTCCCACTTGGTTGGTTGTTGCATCACATACATGTGCAGCATGTCTTCCAATACTTGGTTTACTTGCTCTGTTTGACCATCGGTTTGGGGATGGTAAGATGTGCTAAAGTTTATCTGAGTCCCCAGATCGGTAAATAGATTCTTACAAAATGTTGAATTAAACTTAACATCCCTGTCTGAGATAATTTTCTTTGGTATACCATGCATCCTAAAAATTTTCGTCATGAATATGTCAGCTATCTGTACAGTCTTATAAGTAGACTGCATAGGTATAAAATGTGCAGATTTACTCAATTTTTCCACCACCACCATGATGGAGTCATTTTTATTTTTTTTCCGCGGTAAACCTGTAATGAAATCCAGGGATATGACCTCCCACTTCCATTCAGGTATCAGTATGGGCTGCAACAATCCTGTGGGATGCCGATGCTCTACCTTAACCTGCTGACACTCCAAACATTTAGTTAGATACTCAGCAATATTTTTGCACATACCAAGCCATAAATATACTTTTCTGATGGTTGTTAACCTTTTCTGGTATCCTGGGTGACCTGCATAATTGTTGCGATGGTATTCGTCCATTATCAGCTCCTTTAGGTCTATACGGTTTGGTACATATAAATTACCTCTAAAAGTTAACATTTGATCATCATTAACTCCATACTCAAAAGTACTTCCATGATTTCTGGTTTCTCCCATTTGTTGCCATAGGAATTGGTATTCCAGATCTTTTTGTGCTTCTTCCTTTACTTGATCTAAGAATTTACTTTCAAGTTGATTGTAGTAAAGCTCATAAACACAATTCAGCTTTCTACTTAAAGAATCAGCCACCTGGTTCTCCTTACCTTTTACATGTTGGATGTCCATATCAAACTCACTTAGAAAGGCATTCCATATTTCTTGTCTAGAGTTTAAATTAGCTTGCTTGAAGTAACTAGTCAAGCTGCTATGATTTGTTTTTAACAAAAAAAATTTACCCAGCAAGTAGTGTCTCCATACCCAGAGCGCATGTACTACTGTTGTTAATTCCAGATCATAGGCTGAATACCTTTTTTCATGCTCTTTTAACTTCCTTGACTCATAAGACACCACTTTACCTTCCAGATATAGGACTGCCCCAACACCATCTTTGTTGCCATATGTACAGACTTCAAATTCTTTGTTAGGGTCAGCTACCCTCAAAACAGGTGCATTGGTCAAAAGTTGTTTCAGCTTTTCAAAACTGTTTTGACACTCTACAGTCCACTTGAAGACTTTTCCTTTCCTCTGCAATGAGGTAATGGGAAAAGTGATTCTGGAAAATCCCTCAATAAACCTCCAATAGTACCCATCTAACCCCATAAAAGATCAAATATCTGCTACATTCTAGGGTACTCGCCATTCCATAATTGTTTTAATCTTCTCTGGTTCAATAGAAATCCCTTCTTCTGAAATGACATGGCCCGGGTATTGGATTTCTGTTTTAAAGAAATCATATTTGTTGAACTTAGCGTGCAGCTGGTGTTTCCTTAGCATTTCCAGCACAATCCTTAAATTCTCTTTATGTTCTTCCTAGTTTTTAGAATAGGTTAAAACGTCATCTATAAATATTAGTACAAAATTATCCAAGAAAGGATGGAATATTCCATGCATTAACCTCATAAAGGTTGCTGGTGCATTTGTTAACCTGAAGGGAAACACCACATATTCATAATGCCCGTACCTGGTACAAAATGCAGTCTTGCAAATATCTTCATCCTTGATTCGGATCTGGTGATATCCAGATCTTAAATCCATCTTTGAAAACACCATGGCTCCCTTCACTTGATCAAATATATCATCAATCCTTGGCAATGGATACTTATTATTAATTATTAACTTGTTAAATTTTCTGTAGTCCATGCACATTCGCATGGTTTCGTCCTTCTTCTTCACGAACAACACTGGTTCTCCTCAAGGGGACACACTTGGACGAATGTAACCTTTGTCCAACAACTCCTGTAGCTGCATTTTAAATTCAATTCATTCTAGAACGTCATTCTGTAAGGATCCCTTGATATAGGTGATGCTCCTAGCATCAACTCTATAGTAAAATCAATATCTCGCCTTGGTGGCAATCCAGGAATATTTTCTGGAAAGACATCCATAAAATCCCGCACCATAGATAAGTTTTCCATCATAAGTGATTTTTCCTTGGAATCAACATATCCCACCTGAATATCATATATTTGGCATCCCTTCCTCATACATTTACTCATTTTGGATGTTGTAATTGGACGTAGTTGTAGCGGCTTTTTGACTCCGTGAATCTCCTTACGTGTTCCATCTTGCATTCTGTAACAGATGATATTTTCCTTGCAGTCCACTAAGGTCCAATGTTTCTCTAGCCAATTCATGTCCAGCAAAACATCGTAGGACCCTAATGGCAGTATTTTTAGGTCTACATTTAACCGTTATTCTAAAATTTCCAAACTACAATTTGGAATTTTGGAAGTTACTTTTCGTTTTGCTCCTGTGGCTAATTGTACCGGCCACGAGTGTTAGAATTTTTGTTCTTTTAATTTACACATTTCCACTATTTTGGGACTAACACAACTCAGACTTGCAGCTAGGTCTACCAAAATAGAAACATATTGAGACAGTAATTTACCTTTCATCTCAATCATTGTCGGCTGAAAATCTGCTTGTCGATCCTCCAACGTTGCATTGATTTGAGGAATGTTTCGCGCCACATCACCAACTGTAGAGGCCTCCTGCAAATTTTCAATTGTAACATTTCTAGCTCGTTGTGGCCAGTTTTTGTAATAATGTGCCTCACCACAACCCCAACACTATAGAGGTGGCTTGGTCACCTGCCCTTGCTTAGGTTTGCTAGATGCCTCTATAGGCTTCTCTTCCGCTGGCCAACGAGTCCTTTGATGATTTATGCCAAGCTGTTTACTAATAGAATTACCTGCAGAATTCTTAAAGTTACTTCTTTTGGTGCCTTTGAAATTTGAATTTCCTTTCGTTCCTTTCCTTGGCTACCAAATTTTTCCAACCTCCCCTTTAGCCTTGGACTGCTGATATCACATTCGTGCCTTATGAATGGCTTCATCCATGGTCTTAGGATTCACAAACTCAATTCACTCTTTCACATGTGCTGGCAGGCTGCTCAAAAATCTCTGCACCTTAGCTTTTTCCTTGCAAAGGTATGGAACATATGGTAATATGGAGGTAAACTTGATGATATATTCATCCATAGTCATCTATCCCAGCCTCAAGTCATGAAATTCCTTTGCTTTCTCATCATAGAAACGTTCTGTCAAGTACTTGTCCTTAAAGTATTGCTGGAACGATTCCCAAGTTACATCTCGTTCCTCAATACCGCGAACATTCTTCACTTCTTCCCACCAAAGAGTGGCCTTCTCCCTTAGCTGGTATATGGTCAATCTAGCCTTCAGATTGTTGTTGTATTTGTACACCTGAAAGTATTTATTCATATTTATCAACCATGCTTCTGCCACTACCTTAGCTTCACCATTAAATTTTGGTGTTTTTATTTTCCGAAACTCCCCCTGAAGCTCTACCTACTACTTCTTAACCTCTTGCTGATCTGACACATTGCTAGACTCCACCTCATTGTAGTTTTTGTTTTTATTACTTCGTTGAGAAGGGCTTATTTCTACTCTGTCAGTGGTATGTTCTCTTTTTTGTCACTCATCACCGTCTTGCATGTCCCTATCAGCATTGGGATGTTCCATTCCTTTATTTTGTTTATTTGACAGACTTTTGAGTATCTTCTCTTGCTCTTGCATGAATTGTTCATTATCTCTTCGAACTCGTACCATTTCTCCCTGTAATTGCTATACTGTATTCAACAGTAAGCTAGTTTGATGCTTCTGTTCCTCTAGCAGTCTACTCATTTGCTGGTGTTGATCAACACTCAGCTGAACCCACATCTCAGGGTTCACAACTGGTTGAGCTTGGGGTTCCCCGGTGTCTTAGGGTGGTTGTTGCATTGTTCCCCTTCTCATTATGTTCATGTTATGCTTCTAAAATCTGTGCATCATTATACACATAGCTTTATCGTTAGTTGACCCTTACGGTCCCATCGTATGAACACGACTCTGATACCACTTTTCACGACCAACATATCAGCATAAAAGAAAAATTTAACTTCTACTCTATTAATGACACCCATAAACCAAAGTGTCTTTGTATTATACCACACATAAATTATAAATATCAAGAAACTAACATTATTATCCATAATGTAAAGGACTTCTAAACTTATTTCGAGTTATAAATATTCATATCTTTTCACATAAAGGTATTTCATGTTTATAGTATGGTCTTATGCCAAGTCCCTTTATCGAATACCGTCGACATTAGAGGCTTTATGGTTCACTGATTATTTATAATGTAAACCCCTTTCCATGTGGCAGTGAGATATTTATCCTTGATTCATTTAAGGCTTAGCTAGCACGTCATTTTGAAGTTAATGACACAGTATAGGGTATTAATTCATCGCAACAGTTGTTTGATTATCATGCTATGTTTGCGAGTCTCGAGGTCTGATGCCTCACTTACCACCGTCAGATGCAATCGGAGATCAACGATGAGTAATCAGGCAAGAAGGCCTTGGGCTTTTCACCGCTACCCTACCCTAATTGATTCATTTCCGCACTGACTTCGCTCTATCACTTTGCCATCACAGGTTTTCACAACCTGTCACTAAGCTCTTGGCTCCCTACATGCTGATTGACTCTGCAAATTTCATTTGATCTTTCTTAAACATAAATTGGTTCTTCCGCTCTTCCAAATGGGAGGGTCGATTCAGAAAAATGACGCGTTTACTGCAGCAAGTAGAAAACTCGGACTACAGATGTCAAAGGTATGACTCCGTATATCTTGTAACCTTCTCTCTTGGGTTAAAAATTCATTTCTGGATATTTTCCTATTTGATTGTATTTATAAGTATTTAAGATTCTTCCTTCATTGGATTTTTTTTGTTCCAGATAGCTCGCGGAAAGACGCATACAGAACCTGACTATTTGGCAGGTAAAGACCTTAAATTCTTGTTGCAATTATCTACAATTTTCTGTTGATATTTGCATGGTTTTCGTTTATGAATTATTTGGAGAATTATATATATATATATATATATATCAACTCTTTCTACTGGCTACCCTATAGGTATCCTTCTTTATCGTCTGGGTTCTGAACTCACAAATTTTCATAGTTGAGCTGCCAACTCCTCTAATGGACTCCGACCCTTTTCAGGTATTTTATTCTCTCTGCCCAAAGAAACTCATCCTGAATTTTTGCACTTGAGGCGGTAGTATTTCTTTTCGAGCCTGGGAAGCTTGTCCCATTCCTCATCATTTCTCAAAGGATTTGGATTTTTTCGTTATAATAGGGTTTACCTTATATTTTCCCAAGGAAAGCACAACAGTGCTAGACGTCAGTTGTATGAAGAAATATTTTCCTCTGAGCTTATAGAATCATGAATTTTATCAGTTTAAATTTGATGTTTTGCACAATTTTACTAAATCAGTTTTCTTTTAGCAGAGATACTGCAATTGAACATTGATTCATTTAGCTCCTTTCTTATGTATTTCCTTCTCGGACTTACAGTTTTGGCTATAATGAAATGATCTGAGGCATTCTATTCCTACTGTGTATTTAAATATTTCATAGATTCTTAAGCCATACTTTCTTTACTTGCTTATTGCATTCTATATGTTTTTAGTGAATGGATGGCACCATTGGTTGATTTCCTAAGTTTAGATTCAGTATCTGGATGAATAGCAACATAGAATCTGTATTCAAACTACTTTCTTTATTTTCTTGTTATACTTGAAAAAAAAATGGCTAATTTATGCATAATGATCTTATACACATGTATTCGCATTGTTTTTCTGTGTTTAAATCCTCACTCTGAGTTCTTTTCAGATTCTTTGTAGTAAATATTCTTCTTTCCAATTTTATTTACGAGATAACCAATTATTTTTGGCGATGTCCGGACCACCTTTCGAATTTGTCCGTGAAAAACAAATTTCCAGAGAGGCGACTAGACTTGGGATTGGGTTTTCACTTGAACCCTCATCTGACAGCTTGCTCGATTTTTAAAGAAAAATAAAGGTCGTAAATGAAATCCTTACAATTTGTACACATGCATTCATTTACTATTTGCTTTTAAAACCCTAGCATATACTATTTGTATAGTGTAAGAGTTTATGAAGGACCAGAGGGCTTTGTAGCGTTTACTGCTACCATTATTTTGCAATACCCTCCTTATTGTTGGCGTCAATCTTTTCCCCTAGATATACTTTTATTTTATTGTTCTTTAAAAAAAAAATGAAATCTAATTCTCTTATTCCAGATTAATTATTCTGCCTTAATCATTTACTTTCTTTCACACATTTAATTTCTTTCACACAGATACTGATGAATACCTTCAGAAATAGTCATTCTTCCATAACTACTACACTAAAAATATTTGTAGAATAATAACTCACATAAGAGTAACTTCAAGAGTAATCTCTGAACCCTTAGTTAACTAAACATTTATAGTACAAAATATCATTCATTACTATACAACCCAGAATGAAATCCTGTAATTAATTATAGAATGAGAAAATACCTCCAAATACATAAATTGCATATATACTTATATGTCATTTAAAGTTATTAGTTGTGGTCCTCCCAACCATCAAGAGAGGCGATTACGTCCTCCTCTTGCCCGAGCTCCAGACCTGGATGGTACGGGTTAACAGTGGATATTTCTACTGTGACCTCAGGACGCCCAGTCGAGTCAATACCAGAAATAATTTTCAGGAATTTTGCTGAGTGCTTTCCGCTGGTTCTTTACCATCTCTGGAAAATCCACTCTTCCTTCGTTCAAGAACATAACACCTACTCCTCACTAGGATCAGTCTCTTATCCCCAGAGGAGCAGGTAACTGTTTCCAACTATCCCAACCACTTTCTAGTTCTTGGAAAACATTTACCATCAGCTTTTAATTTTTTATCAGGTTATTTTCCATAACCAATTATTATTATAATAATTAATAAATTTTCAACAAAAACATTAATAAGTCCAATCTTTACTTAAAATGATACTTAAAATTGTCATTTAACTAGTTAACAACTAGTTATCATTAATGCAAATGTCATAGTAGAATACTTATCAAACCAAATATAGCTTTATTTGTTAGGATTCATAATCTACATTATTATTATTATTTTATAAAATTATGTCTCTCCACATTTTATTATTAAGTTCACTCATTTATTTATCAAGTTACTTTATTTAGTTTAATTTAGAATATACTGCAAAATCTAATTTTTGAAATAACATTTTTTTTTTTTTTTTTTATAAAATTTGTAATCTTAAAAATATAGTATATTTAAAATTAAAATAAATTTACATGATTATAAATAAATAAATATAATATTAACTTATTAAAATAATTGGGTTTGGAGTATTTCTTAAAACTGTTTTTGTTTGAAAGGCATCTGGAAGAAGTGAACGCTTGCAAGAATGAATTCTAAGTGAATTCCAAGTGGTGTGGTTTGACGACCAAATTATAATATGCTTTCCCACTATTTTAAAATTTTTTTAAAATAATTTACTTTACTATTATATTATATTTTCTTTTATAATATTTTATATATTGAAATTTAATATGAGGTGAGGGACTACACCTTCCCTATGACCATCAACCCGAGTTGAGATGTAAAATGTGCATTTTCACATCATATTTTTTTATTTTATTTTATTTATAATAATGAATCCTTACTATACAAACTTTTGTAAATTCATATATTTATAAAATAAATATATTATTATTGTAATATATGACTAACATTTTCATTAATATTTAGTTAAAGTGGACCTAGTTGTAATTACCAAAAGGAAATATCTTGTCAATTTCCTAACATTTCATATATTTATAAAATAAATATATTATTATATTAATATATGACTAACATTTTCATTAATATTTAGTTAAAGTGGACCTAGTTGTAACTACCAAAAGGAAATATCTAGTCAATTCCCTAACATTCTTGATCTTTAGGGTGTGATGGTTTCAAATAATCAATTCTTCTTGAGAAACATCAAGAATTAGTTATGATCTACATTTAATGCTCGTAAAATGAATGTAAGTCAACTAAGTTGTTGTTTTAAAAGATTTTCCTGTCTTTTTTTTTATGCATAAAGATCGGTTGAGGGACTACACCTTCCCTATGACCATCTACTCGAGTTGAGATGTAAAACGTGCATTTTCACATCATCTTTTTTATTTTATTTTATTTATAATGATGATGTAATATCTCTACAATACAAATTCTTGTAAATTCATATATTTATAAAATAAATATATTATTATTGTAATATATGATTGACATTTTCATTAATATTTACTTAAGGTGGATCTGGTTGTAACTACCAAAAGTAAATATCTAATCTGTTTCCTAACATAATTGGTATTTAAAGTAGGATGGTTTCAAATACTCAATTCTTCTTGGGCAATATCAAGAATTAGTTACAATCTACTTTTAATGCCCGTAAAAGTGAATGTAAGTCAACCTGGTTGTTTTCTCAAAAGATTTGTCTGTATTTTTTTTATGCATAAAGATGAGTTAAAAGGCACAAAATATTACATATATAAATATATAGAACTAGTTTAACTCATGAAAAAGATTAAATGAGAATCATGTGCATAAAAGGAAAAGTAGGCAAGCTTATTTAGAATAATGTGTGATTTTTCTTTACATATATAAATATATAGAACTAGTTGAGTTTATGAAAAAATATTAAATGAGAATCATGTGCATAAAAGGACAAGTAGGAAAGATTGTTGAAAATAATGCATGATTTTTCTTTTAATATTTTTTTGAGAATTTTCTTTTAATAGTTTTTTTGAAAAATGAATCCATGCTTAATGCACAAAATTAATAATTATTTTGCCAAGTTTTCTTGAGAAAGAAATACTTACCTGCATGAAAAGAAAAGTTTTTGTGTTAAATTTTCTCAGAAAAGATATATGAACTTGCATCTAAACTTATTTGGCTTTAGATTTCCTTGAAATAAAACACAACTGCACACAAAAATATTAAATAAATCATGATTTTTTTCATGAAAAGAATGAATGCTAAATTTTCTTATTGAAAGAGAAATAAAATAAGTTATTTCACTAAAGAAATGATTACCACGAAATTATGAGAGAAAATTAGATTATTAATTCCTTGGAGATATTAACATGATTCCTATATATTCTCAATAGGAATATGTGCACACTAATAATATCCATTACATTCTTGAAATAAATTTCTATGTTAATTCTTAAAAAGAAAACATTAAAGTGAAATGTGGGTGCCACAAGGAGAGGGATGGGAGGAGGTCAGTGCCACCCGAAGGGGGCACCTGACCACCCATCATGGTTAAGTTTTAATGAGAGGAGAAGGCTTTCCTTACCACGATCTGCATTAATGCAAATGAATACAGCCATCCTCAACCAGAAAAGCATGTCGGAGTATAACAGCGGTATACTGACGGATCTCTGTCTCTTTCTTATTAGCCACGGCGTACTTATTTTTGAGATTTAAGCCTCAGGGCTTGGGCTACGTATTTGGACTTGTCACAGCTGGGTGGGCAGCTGAGTGTCAGGAGGTATTCAACAATTTCTTTGTACCAGGGGCTAGTGAGGTACTTCATCTGTATTTTTTGAGTTGCCATTTCCACTTCTGGTCTCCCTGTCTGTTCCTGAGATGCTTCATCTGCAATCATGGATAAGTGGATGCCCAGGGCTTGGTGGTTCGATTCTGATAAAATCTTCGCTAACCCCTGTCCTTTAATTAACCTGGTGGGCCTTATATCCAAGTCATATTCTTGTATCTTCGCAATCCACCGCCCCCTTCTGCCTTCACTGTCTCCCTGCACTAGGATGTCCTTAACTGCTGCTGCGGGTACAAAAGCAGTCACATGGGATTGTAAAATGTACATGCGAAAGGCCTTTAAGGACTTTACCGGGGCATAAACTTGCTTCTCAAGTATGTTTGTTTTAATTTCTGCGTCATGAATAACTTGACTAAAGAAAGCAATGGGTTGTTCATACCATCCCCATTCTTGAAGTAGGACCCCCGCCACCGTGTGAGGTGTGCAAAAGAGAAAAATCATGAAGGAGTTCGGTAAATTGAAGCTTTGCTATCTTTGGGCAACGTCTGAGTCTTGATCCGGCAACCTTTCGCCTTGGTTACGGGTACCCATTTGCTATTTGTCCTTCTTTAACATATCTGTGATGTGTCTAACTATTTCGGCATAATTGGGAATGAATCTTCTGAGAAAATTGATCCGTCCTAGGAATACCTGTACTTCTTTCTTGTTTCTGGGGAGAGAGATACCGTTTATAGCTTCCACCCTTTTAGGATCGATTCTGACCCCATCTTTAGTTACTATATTTCCTAGGAGTTTACCCTCTTCTAATGCAAAGAAAAGATTTGAGGGTTGAGAGAGAGTCCATACCTCTGGGGTCTTCTCAAAGTCTGCATAAATGGTGAACATACTCGACATCATCCTTTGAAAAGGCAGTTATATCATCTAGATACACCACGGGAACTTATCTTTGTTCTCCAACAAAGGTTATGTCCATAGCTCTCTGAAACGTAGCCCCTGCATTGATCAGCCCGAATGGCATCCTAGCATACATAAATGTTCCCCAGGGCATGGTGAAAGCAGTCTTTTTCTGGTCCTCCGGGAAAACAACCACTTGATTATAGCCCGAGAACCCATCCATCATGGACATTCTAGAGGCCCCTACCACCTTCTGCAGAATATGATCCATCTTCGGTAGTGGATAGTTATCTTTTAGAGACGCCCTGTTCAGGTTTTTGAAATCCACACACAACCTGATTTCACCATTCTTCTTTCGTACTGGGACTAAATTGGCCACCCATTCTGAATACCTCAGTGGCACTATAATTTTAGCCTTCAGCAGCTTCTTTATTTCTTGCTCAATCGAGGGTAGAAACAGGGGATTAATCTGTCTGAGTTTTTTCTTATGGGGTTTTGCATCTCCCTTCAGTGGAATTTTATGCTGCATAACACTGACGTCAAAGGTTTTCAGATCTTGATACGACCAGGCAAATACATCTTTGTAGGTTTGAAACAGCTTTTGGTACAATGGTTTATATTCATCTGGGACTTTCTTCGACAGCTTCACAATCTTTGGGTCTTCTTTCGTGCCCAGATTCAGATCTTCAACCTGGTCCTCAGTCACCATTTTGTTTGGCTGTAATGGGACATCATCCTTATTGAACAGCCTTTCCAGAGGCACCAACCCTCGGGGAATGACATTTCCCTTTAGCTGTAAGAATCTGTGACCAGCTATCTTCTCTTCTAGCTTGTCCCCTGGAATGTCTTCGACTTCTACCTCTTCACAATTGTCGATCTCTAAGTTTGAAAACTCCCCCACAGTCTCCAAAAACCGCTTCACCTGCTCCTCATCTTCGAAGACCTGCCAGTGCTTGAAATTATCAGGAATTGAAGGCCTGTATCTTACCTCAATTTCGTATCTCAGAAGAGGGTTCTGAGGTGGGCGGAATGTACTAGCAGCTACAGCCAAGGAGTCTGCCATTCTGTTGTGTTCCCTGGGCATAAACTGAATGTTAAATGCCCGGAAAGGAATTTTCCACAAGGTCCCACACTTCGTTCCTATAGGCCTTTAGCCTCGGATGCTTAAACGACGCGATTTCTCACACTGCCTCACACCACCAACTACGAGTCTCCCATCACCTTTAGACCTTGGATCTTCTGTGCTTCTTCCTCATTTTGTAACCCCAATATGAGTGCCTCGTATTCAGCCACATTTTTCGTGGCCTCGTATTCTAATTTGAAAGAGAGGGGGACCCATTGACCCATGGGTGAGATAAGCAACACTCCAGCCCCGTTTCCCTCTCTGGAATTGGCTCCATCAAAGTGGAGTGTCCAGATATCAGATTCACGGTCCTGATCTGATAGCTCAGTCTTTATCTGACAAAATGTAGGTTCATGAGCATATTCCTGATCTTCCTCCAACATTAGACAAGAAAAATCTCCATCTCTACTGTAAACTGGGGATTTTACTGAATCTCCTGCTTTTGTGACTGTCTTGACAAACCTAGTTTCTCGGTACAATCTCCTTTCTTGACCCCCAAAGACAGGGATGGTGGCGTATGACAGATCCAGCTTGATTGACCCTCCAATTCTGGTCCCCCAAGACCTAGACAACAGCATGCCGAAGCGAGCTGGGATGTCAGATACTACGATATCCATTACCACACTCTTGGCAGGAATCTGAGCCAAGGTGACTGCTAGGTCCTTGATCATGCCCAAGCACTTCACTCTTTTGGAGTCAAAGGAGTAGAGGTCTTTATATGGACGGGTGATTTGGAGACCCAACTGCTCCATGACAGACAGGGGCATCAAATTGTGGGATGCTCTTGAATCCAACATACAGTTGTGTAATAGTAAATCATGGATTACTAGGGAAACATAGAAAGGAGGAGTAGAGGGGTCCAATTCCTCGACATGGGGGCCAAACACTACCATAGGCCTCTCTTCTTGCAAATTAAGACTGTCTGGAATGTGTGAGACTTCAGGAGCTGAAATGAATGAGGAGACTTGTGACTGATATGCCGGCTGCTTCAACAATTCCGACAGAGGGACCGGGATTTTGACCTTTTCAAGTTCCTTTTGCAAACTGAAGGCAGACAAGGGCTTTTCTATCTGGACTTCCTTTTCTTTGGACTCTTTGTTTGGCAAGGCAGACTTGACTTCTTTAATGGGAACTTTATTCACAGGAGACACAGCTACTTGAGAGGAGGAGGGTATGTGACTATCATCTTGCAAAGGTTGGTAAAGGGGCTTCTTACCTCTATCAGAAGATTCTTTGGTATTGGCCTCTTTCTGTGCGGGTGCTGATCTCTGGGGTGCATCTTCCTCTTCATCTTGAGTGCGGGTCCTTTTCCTGGAGGACCTGAGGTCATATTTCCTGTTGAACTGAGCTTGCATGAAATCAACAAACTGTTTGCAGTAGTCATCGATTTCTGGCTCTTCGGCATCCTCATTATCCTTCGCTTCTGAGTGAGGTTGCAGTGAGTCCTCCTCACTTCCTTGGACAGGGCACTCTATGTCATCGCTGTCTGAGAAAACAGGACATGTTTCATCTTGCTCATAAGAGGAGTCTTCGGGGGAAGCCTCCATTTGTCCTTCCAGGTACAAAGGGTGCGGTACTTGGTCTTGTTGCTCCTTCTGCCCCCTCTGCAGTATCTGCAAGGGTGGTTTCCTGTATTGAGGATTGAATCCTCTGTTAGGAGCATTCTGAAAATTCTTCGGTGGGGAATTCTTGGCCTCCATCTCTAGCTTGACTAACTTGCTAGAGAGATTCTTGATCATTTTATTCATCTCTTCGATCTTATCATTTGCTGAGTCTCTGTCTTGACTTGAAGTGGACACTTCTTCCTTGCCTCTTCTTCTTGTATCATGTTCTTGCTTTACTTTGGTCTTACCAGTCGAGACAAAGTTTGCTTCTATTTCCAATGCATCAGTCTGTGCATCATCTAGAGTGGCTGGCTTTCTCTCCCTTAGTGAGAAACCAAACTCGGAATCAAATGCTGCCATAAAAACGACCTTGGCAGCGGTCTGATGGGGCTTCATCTCAGCTGGGAGGCTGTAATACAATTTGTTAAATCTTCTGATGAATTCTGATACCCCTTCATTGTGTTTCTTTTTAAGGGTGTTGAACTCGGTTAAGGTATCCCCATGATCTTTCCTATCTCCCCACTTTTTCACAAAAGCTTGTTCCATAGCCTCCCAGGTGTTGATGGAATCAACTGCAAGAGACTTAGACCACTTTCTAGCCTCTCCATCAAGGGACTGCACGAACAACCTCAGAACCACATCCAGATGTTCCACATTAAAGTTCTCTGCGAAAGAGCAGAAGATTTCAACATGCTTGTGAGCATCGACACCATTCTCCCCATTAAATCGGGGTAGAATCTTCAAATAGTCCTGCGGCATATCATTTAACACTGCAGGCAGCTGTAAAGGAGCATACCTGTTTTGTAAAAAGCCGGGTACATTCGCCATCGGGGGAGGCGGAGGTAGGATGAGAGCTTGAGCAACGCGAGGTGGAGGAGGTGTTGTGAGTTGAGTATGAATAATGATGGGAATATAGTGATCAGCGGCTTGAGGACTTGATGAGGAGGTAGGGCTGTTAACAGCAGACACTTCAGTGATCTCTTTGACCTCTTCAACTTCAGGGGTAGGATGAAAAGAATAATGTGGAGTAAAACTAGACTCAGCTTCGTCTTTGATACGGGTACCTTCTCGGTAAGGGCTATCAGAGTAATAGCCAGTATCTCTTATAATAGGGTTAGAGCTTTGTATTTGGGCGACCTGAGAAGAGGAGGGCTGAAGATAAGGGAAGTTTTCGAGGGAAAACTCAGGAATATCGGTATGAACTGGTGGTCTTTCTCTCCAGCCTCTTCTGTGAAGGATTCGCTCTGGGTCAGACACAGAAGGTGTCTTCGACTGTGAAGTATCTGACCTTAGGTGTGGCTTTCGGGGAGCCAGAACTGCAAATAGGTTTATCTGAAATATAAATGTGGAGTCGCCAAGGTGAGGTATGCACAACTCACAACTCTTCGTGCTCACCTAACTGAAGAGTGGACAGGATTTGTCGAGGCCCAGGGACTTAAATCTTTTCAACTTCGGTCCCCGGCAACGGCGCCAAAAAGATGTTGTAACTCCTAGAGACAGCCTAGAGTTGTTACAGACCAGTGCCTAGGACATCTTATGAGGTGTAGAGAGCAGGATATTTGAGACAACGTTTCATCCCTTAACGTGACAGAGCTCTTACACTACCTTTTTTGAAACAGAAAAAAAACTAAAATGGAACCAGAACTTCGGACAGTTTGAGGCATTTTAAATAACGCTGAACGAATGAAATGCTAATATTTAGATACTGCTGCTTCAGACAATCATAAGACAGATCAACATAATGAGGGCCAGATTCACGACATATGGCAGAGAAAGTAATTATAAACAATAGCGAAGCTGTATAGCAAGAAGGGGATATCGGCTGTCACATAGATGATACTAAGGAGAACTTCATGGCATACAAATGGGCTTAAATATCTAAGAATCCACACATACCAAGAGCTTTCGTCAATAACATTTCAATACAACCAACATAGTAGAAATACGAGTGAAATGCATGTGGCAAAATACATTACTCCTGAGCCATTTAAAGTGTCACACTGCTACAGACATAAGTATCAACACGATAAGTTCATATCAAAAGACAAAAGACACTCGCATTCCAGGATGTAATATAAGAGAGATGAGCAAAGATGAAACTAACAATAGAGAGGCACACACACCACCATACAACCGTGTCCAGAATCCGTATTACAGTAAAGCTTCTTATTATTGAAACCCAATGGGCTCCTCCGAGCAGTATCCAAATTGTTCACAAAGCAGACGCACAGGAAATTCGAATACAATCAATTTTCTGAAGAAATGGAACCTGGTATCATTCTTTTTCCTGTATTATATAGCCTTCTCTCTGCCTTTCATCGAGAAGATATTTTCTGAAAATATCTTTCTCGCATGCTCAAAATTGTTAACAATCATTATCAAAACCACAAAATGGCATGATGGGGAAAGCAACTCTTCCATCATGCGTAACCGGCCCCGGGCCAAACTTAAAACCAAAATGTAGATCATTGTTCAAGGTAAAAGTAAAAATGCAAGAGTGGGAGGAAAAACCGCCCACTCGGAAATTTAAATCAAACCTAACTGAAATGAAAGTAAAGGCCGTTAAGGCCATGTCATGAATGAAACATAATGTGTCATGAAAGCTGTTGGGTCGAGGCTGTAGTAGACGCTGGAGGAGGTACATCGGTGGAAGGACTGGCATGCTGAGTCAGGAACTGCGTTAACCTCCGCTGGCTTTCTGGATTTGGCTCTGACATCTCTGAGAATCTCTCCACCCTGGTAAATGCCTCGCCGAAGGTGTGGATGTCTGCGTGGGTGGGGAGACGGTACCGGATCATGTGGAGGAGACTAAACTCCTTCTGTAGGACTGTGATGATGGTAGTAGCTTTAAGCTGAGTTCCTTTGCCTATCTGAAGATCTGACCGATCCCGTTCTGCCTCTAGGAGTGCTGTGTAGTGATCGGGGTGCATGAGTACAGCAGGAGCGTTTGATTCCCAACATGAAGGGAGGCCAGCAGTGGTGATTTTGTTCCATACCTTGTTGAACTGTTCCACCATGTCTGCAACCTGTTGGAGAGCCTTCGAGGCTGCCAATCGAGCCTCCTCTTTCTCTATAATTTTCCGACATTCATTGATTTCCATAAACCTGCTGGGAATGTCATGTTTTAGCACGTCATCTGCTCTCAGTGTATAGAGAAAAGATATATAAATTCCGGTGTGTCGAGCTCTAGTTGGCAGATTATCTCCGGCCTCCTGCAATCTCCTATTGAGGTATGGAAGGGTAGATTTGAGTTCTCCCATCATCGTTAGGAACTCCCACTGTTCAGTCACGGCCACGATTATATCTGACCAGATAAGGCTTCTGGCCTCGACCAGGGTGATATTTCCCCTCACCTTACTCTTCAGCTCGGCAATGATCTGTTGTTGCTCAGTCGCAGTCTTTTTTCCCTCCTCAATTTCTCTTTGCAGCCCTTCAATAGTTCTGGCCTTCTCAGCCAGGGCGCCCTCCAGCTCTACCACCTTTTGCTTGGCAGTCGTTGTTTGCTTCCCCAACACTTCTATCTCGGCCCTGGCTGTAGATAGTTGTGCTGGTGCTGAACCTGTCCCACTTGATGTCTCGGCTACATGACAGTTGTGCGTGTCCCAGCGGGTCTGCAGCTCGGTAGCTCTGCTCTCCAGCTCTTCCATTCTTTTGACCATTTTTTCTTTCTCCTCTCTCTCTCTGGAAAGCTTGGCCTTCAGCTCGTTCTTCTCCTCTTCCACATGCACCAATTCATCGGTCTGTATCGGATGTGAAGCTGGTATGCCAGACCATTTCCTAGCCGCCGTAATGTCCTTCTCCAACTTGGCTATTAATGCAGCTTGCATTCCCTTTCCTCCGTCGTCTGAATTCTTAATCTGCTCTTTAAGGACGCGCACCTGATTTGCATTGGCCCGACAAGCACTCTGTTCTGCGGCATAAGATTTGCTCAGGTCGTCGTATTTCTGCTCTGTCTTCTTTAGGGCGAGGGTGATCTACGAAATCTTATCCTTCATCATGTCGCAGATTGTCTGGAACAGGTCATTCAGGTCCTGTACCGGAACCTGCTTCATGTCGACGACCAAATCAATCACCTTGTAGCTAGGGACGTCTGAATTCGGATCCAGGATAGCCTCGGCCATAGAAAGTACCAGGTCTTCGGTGTCAGCATTAACCGAGGCAGAGATTCTGGTGTGATATTTCTCAACGAAACCTCCTAGTTCGGCCCTATACTTGTCTCTGACGGTTTTATTGGCCAGCTCCCTTTCTTTTGTCTTGGAAGGAGGAGGCTCGATGATGGCCTGAGTGACTTCAGTGTAGTCGGAGGAGGCGGTGCTATCTCTTAGGACTACTATCCCTGCCTTGCTCTTATCAAACTCTCCAAATTTCGCAAGGGGCTCCATAATTATCCCTTCCCCGATGACCTCGGCTTCACTAGTGGCTACCTTTTGCCTCTTGGGTGGTGGCGCTCCGGAAGTACCAGCTTCCTGCTCGTTGCCCCCTTTGTTCATTTCTTCTTCTTCTCCTGTGGCAGATGAGTCCGTCTCCATCTGCGAAAACATAGGCCAGACCTCATAATTAGCCTTCCACTCCAGAAATGGCCTGGATTCATGAACGTAGGGCGCAGACTTGTTTCTCTTTCTTTTATTTGAGATAATTTCCCGTGGGTCATAAGCCCAACTCTCCCCTAGTCTCAGGTCCATGTTCTGCAATAATTTCTCAACAATCGAGAGGGCATATCTTGAATTTACAACAAAGGGGCCAATATTGTCGGGAAGCTTCAGGATGTAGCCTTTCTTAGCGGGGAAAAAATGAAGCTGGTCGGCCTTGAGGGCTTGCCGGATGTACTCAAGGGCGTAGAATCGCCGGACAGGAAAAGCTGGGAGCTTGTAGGGGGCTACTTCGGCTCCATAGACACGGATTTCAGTATACCCCTCTGACAGGTACCAATCGCCGGTACACTGGTATTTCCCAGCCTGTAACCAGCGTTTCATCTCAGGGAAAACCCTAGGGGAAGGTGCATCGTGTATGATGGTGTAAGCAATGGACATGAAGGTATTCACAAAACTGAGGTAACCCTCTCCCGTAGGCAATTGACGAACAGAGAAATTCCAGTCGAAGACTGGCCTGGGCTGAGAATTTTCAGAATACATCCTGTCCAGCCCCAAATGATTAAACTTGTCCGCATGCTGGAACAGGAAGAGGTAGAAAACCAACGAACAAAAACGAAACTTTCGGGCCTTGGCCAGCTCCCGAAATTGGTTCCGGATGGTAAAAGACAGGAAACCTGGAATATCCAGTGTAACCCCATTCTGAATCATAAGCCACAAGAATCGAATGCATACCCAAGAACTGTCTTCAGGGGTCCCTACTCCCAGGAGGCCGGCAATGAGGGACAGGACTGGTCGGACCTCTTCATTAAACAGACTCAATGGGAAAGGCTCCACCGGAGGTAGGGCCGTCGCCTGATCAACGGTTATGGCAGCTATGAAGGCACGTCGGGCTTCCCTCGACAGTTTATTAAACTGTGCGAGCAAAGTTTCATCTTTGAAACTGAAGTAGGCATCAACGATAAGGCCATAAAGAGCACGCCTTATAATATCGGGAGAAAGGGAGAAGATTATGCTACCCTGAGGGGAAATGAAGGCATCACGATGTGAATCGTAAGAGTCTCTAAGCCAGACAATAAAATCGACACGGGAATGGACTTGGGGGGTAATGTAGTGATACAAGCCGGACGCGACAACTCGGAAACGATCGGCACTTTTACAGTGGCGGCCGAACAGTAGGGGCTTGATGCTCCGTATATCGAAAGGGTATTTTGGGTCACAGATACCCGCTTGCAAGTCACGAAGGGGCTCGAAACCAGGAGGATTTCTAGACTCATGGAGTTGGGGAGTTTCAGGTTCGTTCTTCTTGGGCGTCCCTCTCCCCATGGCAGTTATTCAACAATTCGGACAAGAGAGAAAGGGAAAAATAATGAAACAAAGACGGGAAAATGGATTACCTGAGCAGAGGGTGACAATGCTTGGGAAAGTGACGAGGGGAACCGTGACAGTGACTTGGACAAACCTGGCGTTCTTCCCTACTCGGTATTCGTCGTAGAAAACTACCTAAAATTATTTACCAGAGAGAAATACGGGAGTTTTTTACCATTCGGGAGGACTGTTTAGGTTAAAAGGTGAAAGTGTAAGAGAACAGAGGGCAAGTGTCGTAAGGACACTGACACTGAGACACGTGGCGCGTGGGGATTGGGTAAATCTAGATATAGGTGAGCGCCTCGTGTCAGGTTAAAAGCTGGTACGGGCCTTAGTACCAGCTGTCCTAATGGACTTACCTTACCGTTGTTCCATGTGCGCTATCCACTTTTTAACACGTAGGACTTCCCCTTTGCCGGACTAACGCTTATCTTCCTCACCTGAGCGGGCCCACCTTAACTCCACCACGAGACAGAACCTCTCGGCCCAACCCTGTTACTATTTCTCGGCAAAATGAAGCCCGCCCGTGTCGCAACCGCGGAGGTAAGGGCCTTGTCCTTGCCCCACGGCTTGACCCATTTCCCTCGTACGCCGTCATGTATAATCACTCTCGTATATGAGTTGATGCGCAAGAGCATGTCCGTACCTTTGTGCCGGTCGTTAACTATTGTCCGCCTCTCCTTACTTGGCGCCATTTATCCATGTTCCATTGAATATTGATATATGTGCGTTTTACCACCCTTTTTCCCCTTTCGGCCTGATTTGATTTGGCACTTGCTACTTGGCATATAACTTTAGTGTGACCGGTTCATCTTTTAGGGACTTTCGTGGCTATTGCTGAGAATTGAACAACATTGGCTCCACCTGGGGACGGCACGTTTGTCCTCGGACGTGTCGAGAACTACGCAGACCGCCTGTAGACCTTCTTTGAACAACACTTTTCAGTTTCTAGAGCTGTGCCGTGTACAGATCTTCATGACATGCCTGTAATTGATGATAAACAAACAAAACGAAATAGCAACTATTATACAATATAATACAGTTAGGCTTTCTAGCCTTCTTTAGAATTGGAAGTATGGTTTGAGGAATTGCCCATTCACAGGGGCTTCCAACAGATCCCCCTGTAAATTTTCCAGCTTGAATGTATGATTTCCTCCCTGCTCTGCGATCTTGAAAGGACCAAACCAAAGGGGGTCAAACTTACCATGTTTGCCTTTGTCAGCTCTGCGTACATCCCATCGGAGCACTAAATCCCCCACCTGCAGCTTCCTGTCTTTGGTGTGCTGGTCAAACAAATCTTTCATCTTCTCTTGATAGTCCACCAGCCTCTGATTCACCTGAACACGTGTTTCCTCCAGTTCAATCAATTGATTGATTCTTCTAGTCGTGCCATCAGCTTCTTCCTGAGTCTCCTGCATGAAACGAGCCACAGGTAGAGCCAACTGTATGGGGAATACAGCTGCTCATCCGTATACTAGTTCGTAAGGCGACTTCCCTGTTGCCCTTTTACTGGTTATCCTGTTTTCCCATAGAGCAAACTTCAGCTGAGAGTCCCAATTTCTCTGGTTCTCATTTATTGTCTTCTTCAGTGCTCTGACCAGTGTTTTGTTTGATGACTCGGCAAGACCATTGCCCTGGGGGTAGTAAGCTGTGGAGTGGCCCAGAGTGAGGTTGTATTGTTGGCAGAAATTCACCATCTTAACCGATTTAAAAGCCTGAGCATTGTCCGTGACTATTCTGGCAGGACATCCAAACCTTGAGATGATGTTCTCTTCTAAGAATTTTATGACCACTGTATCTGTAGCATTTCGTGCGGGGATGGCCTCCACCCACTTGGTGAAGTAATCTGTAGCAGTCAAAATCCATTTGTGCTGCCCACTGGAGGGAGGGTGGATCTCACCTATGAAGTCAATACCCCATTGCTTAAAAGGCTCATCAACGTGCACAGGAATTAGGGGTAAAGCGGCTAGCTTCTGTTTCTCAGCAAACTTTTGGCATTTGTCACAGGCTCTAACCCAAGTGAAGACATCTCCAAATAGTTTAGGCCAGTAGAACCCGGCCTTCAAAATTTTTTGGGCTGTGCTCCTCCAGCTGTAATGCCCTCCGCAGATCCCCTCATGGAACTCGGTTATGATGTTCCCTACCTCCCCTTCGATGAGACATAACAGCAGTATGCCTGACGGATCTCTCCAATATAACTGTCCATTAGCCACGGCGTACTTTTGAGATTTAAGCCTCAAGGCTCTGTATTTGGACTTGTCACAGCTGGGTGGGCAGCTGAGTGTCAGGAGGTATTCAACAATTTCTTTGTACCAGGGGCTAGTGAGGTACTTCATCTGTATTTTTTGAGTTTCCATTTCCACTTCTGGCCTCCCTGTCTGTTCCTCAGATGCTTCATCTGCGATCATGGATAAGTGGATGCCCAGGGCTTGGTGGTTCGATTCTGATAAAATCTTCGCTAGCCCCTGTCCTTTAATTAACTTGGTGGGCCTTATATCCAAGTCATATTCTTGTATCTTCGCAATCCACCGCCCCCTTCTGCCTTCACTGTCTCCCTGCACTAGGATGTCCTTAACTGCTACTGCGGGCACAAAATCAGTCACATGAGATTGTAAAATGTACATGCGAAAGGCCTTCAAGGAATTTACCAGGGCATAAGCTTGTTTTTCAAGTATGTTGTATTTTAGCTCTGCGTCATGAATAACTTGACTAAAGAAAGCTATGGGTTGCTCATACCCATCTCCATTCTTCTGTAGGAGGACCCCTGCCACCGTGTGAGGTGATGCAAAAGAGAAAATCATGAAGGGTTCAGTGAAGTCAGGCTTTGCCAACACTGGAGCTTCAGCAAATGCAGTCTTGATCCTGGCAAAAGCCTGCCTGGGTTCTGGTGCCCATTTTACTTCATTGTCCTTCTTTAACATATCGGTGATGTGTCTAACTATTTCGGCATAATTGGGGATGAATCTTCTGAGAAAATTGATCCGTCCTAGGAAAACCTGTACTTCTTTCTTGTTTCTGGGGAGAGAGATACCGTTTATAGCTTCTACCCTCTTAGGATCGATTTTGACCCCATCTTTAGTTACTATATGTCCTAGGAGTTTACCCTCTTCTAATGCAAAGAAAGATTTCTGAGGGTTGAGAGAGAGACCATACCTCCTGCATTTCTCAAAAGTCTTCTGCAAATGCTGAACATGCTCGACATCATCCTTTGAAAAGACCGTTATATCGTCTAGGTACACCACCAGGAACTTATCTTGTTCTCCCACAAAAGTTATGTCCATCGCTCTCTGAAACGTAGCCCCTGCATTGATCAGTCCGAATGGCATCCTGGCATACATAAATGTTCCCCAGGGCGTGGTGAAAGCTGTCTTTTCCTGGTCCTCCAGGAATACGGCCACTTGATTATAACCCGAGAACCCATCCATCATGGACATTCTAGAGGCCCCTACCACCTTTTGCAGAATATGATCCATCTTTGGTAGTGGATAGTTGTCTTTTAGAGATGCCCTGTTCAGGTTTCTGAAATCCACACACAACCTGATTTCACCGTTCTTCTTGCGTACTGGGACTAAATTGGCCACCCATTCAGAATACCTTAGTGGCACTATGATTTTAGCCTTCAGTAACTTTTTTATTTCCTGCTCAATCGATGGTAACAACAGGGGATTGATCTGTCGGAGCTTTTGCTTGTGGGGTTTTGCATCGGCTTTCAATGGAATTTTGTGCTGCATCACACCGATATCAAAGGTTTTCAAATCTTGATATGACCAGGCGAATACGTCTTTGTAGGTTTTAAACAGCTTTTGGTACAATGGTTTATATTCATCTAGGACTTTCTTCGACAGCTTCACAATCTTTGGATCTTCTTTCGTGCCCAGATTCAGATCTTCAACCTGGTCCTCAGTCACCATTTTGTTTGGCTGTAATGGGACATCATCCTTATTGAACAGCCTTTCCAGAGGTACCAACCCTCGGGGAATGACATTTCCCTTTAGCTGTAGGAATCTGTGACCAGCTATCTTCTCTTCTAGCTTGTCCCCTGGAATGTCTTCGACTTCTTCCTCTTCACAATTGTCGATCTCTAAGTTTGAAAACTCCCCCACGGTCTCCAAAAACCTCTTCACCTGCTCCTCATCTTCGAAGACCTGCCAGTGCTTGACATTATCAGGAATTGAAGGCCTGTATCTTACCTCAATTTCGTATCTCAGAAGAGGGTTCTGAGGTGGGCGGAATGTACTAGCAGCTACAGCCAAGGAGTCTGCCATTCTGTTGTACTCCCTGGGCATAAACTGAATGTTAAATGCCAGAAAGGAATGTTCCACGAGGTCCCACACTTCGTTCCTATAGGCCTTTAGCCTCGGATGCTTCGCTTGACACTGGTTTCTCACCTGCCTCACCACCAACTCTGAGTCTCCCATCACCTTTAGACCTTGGATCTTCATGCTTCTTGCTGTTTGTAACCCCAATATGAGTGCCTCGTATTCAGCCACATTATTCGTGGCCTCGTATTCTAATTTGAAAGAGAGGGGGACCCATTGACCCATGGGTGAGATAAGCAACACTCCAGCCCCGTTTCCCTCTCTGGAATTGGCTCCATCAAAGTGGAGTGTCCAGATATCAGATCCACGGTCCTGCTCTGATAGCTCAGTCTTTATCTGACAAAATGTAGGTTCATGAGCATATTCGTGATCTTCCTCCAACATTAGACAGGAAAAATCTCCATCTCTACTGTAAACTGGGGAGTTTACTGAATCTCCTGCTTTTGTGACTGTCTTGACAAACCTAGTTTCTCGGTACAATCTCCTTTCTTGACCCCCAAAGACAGGGATGGTGGCGTAGGACAGATCCAGCTTGATTGATCCTCCAATTCTGGTTCCCCAAGACCTAGACAACAGCATGCCGAAGCGAGCTGGGATGTCAGCTACTACGATATCCATTACCACACTCTTGGCAGGAATCTGAGCCAAGGTGACTGCTAGGTCCTTGATCATGCCCAAGCACTTCACTCTTTTGGAGTCAAAGGAGTAGAGATCTTTATATGGGCGAGTGATTTGGAGACCCAATTGCTCCATGACCGACAGGGGCATCAAATTGTGGGATGCTCCTGAATCCAACATACAGTTATGTAATAGTAAATCATGGATTACTAGGGATACATAGAAAGGGGGAGTGGAGGGGTCCAGTTCCTCAACATGGGGGCCAAACACTACCATAGGCCTTTCTTCTTGTAAATTAGGACTGTCCGGAATGTGTGGGATTTCAGGAGCTGAAATGAAAGAGGAGACTTGTGACTGATATGCAGGCTGCTTCAGTAATTCAGACAGAGGGACAGGAATTTTAACTTTTTCAAGTTCCTTTTGCAAACTGAAGGCAGACGAGGGCTTTTCTATTTGGACTTCCTTTTCTTTTGACTCTTTGTTTGGCATGGCAGACTTAACTTCTTTAACAGGAGTTTTATTTACAGGAGACACAGCTACTTGAGAGGAGGAAGGCATGTGGCTATTATCTTGCAAAGGTTGGTAAAGGGGCTTCTTACCTCTATCAGAAGATTCTTGGGTATTTGCTTCTTTCTGTGCAGGTGCTGATCGCTGGGGTGCATCTTCCTCTTCATCTTGAGTGCGGGTCCTTTTCCTGGAGGACCTGAGGTCATATTTCCTGTTGAACTGAGCTTGCATGAAATCAACAAACTGTTTGCAGTAGTCATCGATTTTTGGCTCTTCGGCATCCTCATTATCCTTCGCTTCTGAGTGAGGTTGCAACGCATCCTCCTCACTTCCTTGGACAGGGCACTCTATGTCATCGCTGTCTGAGAAAACCGGACATGTTTCATCTTGCTCATAAGAGGAGTCTTCAGGGGAAGCCTCTATTTGTCCTTCCAAGTACAAAGGGTGCGATACTTGGTCTTGTGACTCCTTCTGCCCCCTATGCAGTATCTGCAAGGGAGGTTTCCTGTATTGAGGGTTGAACCCTCTGTTTGGAGCATTCTAAAAGTTCTTTGGTGGAGAACTTTTGGCTTCCATCTCTAGCTTGACCAACTTGCTAGAGAGGTTCTTGATCATTTTATTCATCTCTTCGATCTTATCATTTGCTGAGTCTCTATCCTGACTTGAAGTGGACACTTCTTCCTTGCTTCTTCTTCTTGTATCATGTTCTTGCTTTACTTTGGTCTTACCAGTCGAGACAAAGTTTGCTTCTATTTCCAATGCATCAGTCTGTGCATCATCAAGAGTGGCTGGCTTTCTCTCCCTTAGTGAGAAGCCAAACTCGGAATCAAATGCTGCTACGAAAACGACCTTGGCAGCAGTCTGATGGGGCTTCATCTCAGCTGGGAGGCTGTAATACAATTTGTTAAATCTTCTGATGAATTCTGATACCCCTGCGTTGTGTTTCTTTTTAAGGGTGTTGAACTCGATTAAGGTATCCCCATGATCTTTCCTATCTCCCCACTTTTTCACAAAAGCTTCTTCCATAGCCTCCCAGGTGTTGATGGAATCAACTGCAAGAGACTTGAACCACTTTCTAGCCTCTCCATCAAGGGACTGCACGAACAACCTCAGAACCACATCCAGATGTTCCACATTAAAGTTCTCTGCGAAAGAGCAGAAGATTTCAACATGCTTGTGAGCATCGACACCATTCTCCCCATTAAATCGAGGTAGAATCTTCAAATAGTCCTGCGGCATATCATTTAACACTGCAGGCAGCTGTAAAGGAGCATACCTGTTTTGTAAAAAGCCGGGTACATTCGCCATCAGGGGAGGCGGAGGTAGGATGAGAGCTTGAGCAGCGCGAGGTGGAGGAGGTGTTGTGAGTTGAGTATGAATAATGATGGGAATATAGTGATCAGCGGCTTGAGGACTTGATGAGGAGATAGGGCTGTTAACAGCAGACAGTTCAGTGATCTCTTCGACCTCTTCAACTTCAGGGGTAGGATGAAAAGAATAATGTGGAGTACAACTAGACTCAGCTTCGTCTTTGATACGGGTACCTTCTCGGTAAGGGCTATCAGAGTAATAACCAGTATCTCTTATAATAGGGTTAGAGCTTTGTATTTGGGCGACCTGAGAAGAGGAGGACTGAAGATATGGAAAGTTTTCGAGGGAAAACTCGGGAATATCGGTATGAACTGGTGGTCTTTCTCTCCAGCCTCTTCTGTGAAGGATTCGCTCTGGGTCAGACACAGAAGGTGTCTTTGACTGTGCTGTATCTGACCTTAGGTGTGGCTTTCGGGGAGCCAGAACTGCAAATAGGTTTATCTGAAATATAAATGTGGAGTCGCCAAGGTGAGGTATGCACAACTCACAACTCTTCGTGCTCACCTAACTGAAGAGTGGACAGGATTTGTCGAGGCCCAGGGACTTAAATATTTTCAACTTCGGTCCCCGGCAACGGTGCCAAAAAGATGTTGTAACTCCTAGAGACAGCCTAGAGTTGTTACAGACCAGTGCCTAGGACATCTTATGAGGTGTAGAGAGCAGGATATTTGAGACAACGTTTCATCCCTTAACGTGACAGAGCTCTTACACTACCTTTTTTGAAACAGAAAAAAAACTAAAATGGAACCAGAACTTCGGACAGTTTGAGGCATTTTAAATAACGCTGAACGAATGAAATGCTAATATTTAGATACTGCTGCTTCAGACAATCATAAGACAGATCAACATAATGAGGGCCAGATTCACGACATATGGCAGAGAAAGTAATTATAAACAATAGCGAAGCTGTATAGCAAGAAGGGGATATCAGCTGTCACATAGATGATACTAAGGAGCACTTCATGGCATACAAATGGGCTTAAATATCTAAGAATCCACGCATACCAAGAGCTTTCGTCAATAACATTTCAATACAACCAACATAGTCGAAATACGAGTGAAATGCATGTGGCAAAATACATTACTCCTGGGCCATTTAAAGTGTCACACTGCTACAGACATGAGTATCAACACGATAAGTTCATATCGAAATACAAAAGACACTCGCATTCCAGGATATAATATAAGAGAGATGAGCAAAGATGAAACTAACAATAGAGAGGCACACACACCACCATACAATCGTGTCCAGAATCCGTATTACAGTAAAGCTTCTTATTATTGAAACCCAATGGGCTCCTCCGGGCAGTATCCAAATTGTTCACAAAGCAGACGCACAGGAAATTCTAATACAATCAATTTTCTGAAGAAAAATGGAACCTGGTGGCATTCTTTTTCCTGTATTATATAGCCTTCTCTCTGCCTTTCATCGAGAAGATATTTTCTGAAAATATCTTTCTCGCATGCTCAAAATTGTTAACAATCATTATCAAAACCACAAAATGGCATGATGGGGAAAACAACTCTTCCATCATGCGTAACAGGCCCCGGGCCAAACTTAAAACCAAAATGTAGATCATTGTTCATGGTAAAAGTAAAAATGCAAGAGTGGGAGGAAAAACCGCCCACTCGGAAATTTAAATCAAACATAACTGAAATGAAAGTAAAGGCCGTTAAGGCCATGTCCTGAATGAAACATAATGTGTCATGAAAGCTGTTGGGTCGAGGTTGTAGTAGGCGCTGGAGGAGGTACATCGGTGGAAGGACTGGCATGCTGAGTCAGGAACTGCGTTAACCTCCGCTGGCTTTCTGGATTTGGCACTGACATCTCTGAGAGTCTCTCCACCCTGGTAAATGCCTCGCCGAAGGTGTGGATGTCTGCGTGGGTGGGGAGACGGTACCGGATCATGTGGAGGAGACTAAACTCCTTCTGTAGGGCTGTGATTATGGTAGTAGCTTTAAGCTGAGTTCCTTTGCCCATCTGAAGATCTGACCGATCCCGTTCTGCCTCTAGAAGTGCTGTGTATTTGTCGGGGTGCATTAGTACGGCAGGAGCGTTTGGTTCCCAACATGAAGGGAGGCCAGCAGTGGTGATTTCATTCCATACCTTGTTGAACTGTTCCACAATGTCAGCGACCCGTTGGAGAGCCTTTGAAGCTGCCGATCGAGCCTCCTCTTTCCTGTGATGATGGTAGTAGCTTTAAGCTGGGTTCCTTTGCCTATCTGAAGATCTGACCGATCCCGTTCTGCCTCTAGAAGTGCTGTGTAGTTGTCGGGGTGTATTAGTACGGCAGGAGCGTTTGGTTCCCAACATGAAGGGAGGCCAGCAGTGGTGATTTCGTTCCATACCTTGTTGAACTGTTCCACCATGTCAGCGACCCGTTGGAGAGCCTTTGAAGCTGCCGATGGAGCCTCCTCTTTTTCTATAATCTTCCGACATTCATTGATTTCCATGAAGCTCTGCTGAGAATGTCATGTTTTACTACGTCATTCGCTCCTCGGTGTATGAAGAAAAGATATATAAAATTCCGGTAGTGGCCGGGCTGCAGTTGGCCGGTTATCACGAGCCTCCTGTAATCTCTGTTGGTATGGAAGGGTAGTTGTCTCCTGTGGTTGTTAGGAACTCCCACTGTTCAGTCACGGCCACGATTATATCTGACCAGATCAGGCTTCTGGCCTCGACCAGGGTGATATTTCCCTTCACTTTACTCTTCAGCTCGGCGATGATCTGTTGTTGCTCAGTCGCAGTTTTCTTTCCTTCCTCCACTTCTCTTCGACCTTCAATAACAGTTTAAGCCTTCTCTTCGCCGGGGCGCCCTCCCGGTTCTTCCACCTTCGCCTTCTTGTCTCGTTGCCCTTCGCGCCTTGTCTGACCATAGCCGTGGATAGTTGTGCTGTTGCTGATCCTGTCCCACTTGAGGTCTCGGCTGCATGACAACTGTGTGTGTCCCAGCGGGTCTGCAGCTCGGTAGCTCTGCATTCCAGATCTTCCATTCTTCTGACTATTTTTTCTTTCTCCTCTCTTTCTCTGGAAAGCTTGGCCATCAGCTCGTTTTTCTCCTCCTCCACGTGCACCAGTTCATCGGTCTGCATCGGATGTGAAGCCGGTATGCCAGACCGTTTCCTAGCCGCTGAAATGTCCTTCTCCAACTTGGCTATTAATGCCGCTTGCATTCCCTTCCCTCCGTCGTCTGAATTCTTAATCTGCTCTCTAAGGACACGCACCTGATGTGCGTTAGCACGACAAGCACTCTGTTCTGCGGAAAAAGAGTTGTTCAGGTCGTCGAATTTCTGCTATGTCTTCTTTAGGGCAAGGGTGATCTACGAAATCTTATCATTCATCATGTCGCAGATTGTCTGGAAAAGGTCATTCAGGTCCTGTACCGGAACCTTCTTCATGTCGACAACCAATTCAATCACCTTGTAGCTAGGGACGTCCGAATTCGGGTCCAGGATAGCCTCGGCCATAGAAAGCACCAGGTCTTCAGTGTCGGCATTAACCGAGGCAGAGATTCTGGTGTGATATTTCTCAACAAAACCTCCTAGTTCGGCCCTATATTTGTCTCTGACGGTTTTATTGGTCAGTTCCCTTTCTTTTGTCTTCGAAGAAGGAGGCTCGATGATGGCCTGAGTGACTTCAGTGTAGTCAGAGGAGGCGGTGCTATCTCTTAGAACTACTATCCCTGCCTTGCTCTTATCATACTCTCCAAATTTCGCGAGGGGCTCCAGAATTATCCCTTCCCCGATGACCTCGGCTTCACTAGTGGCCACGCTTTGCCTCTTGGGTGGTGGCGCTCCGGAAGTACCAACTTCCTGCTCATTTCCCCCTTTGTTCACTTCCTCTTCTTCTCCTGTGGCAGATGAGTCCGTCTCCATCTGCGAAAACATAGGCCAGACTTCATAATTAGCCTTCCACTCCAGAACTGGCCTGGATTCATGAACGTAGGGCGCAGACCTGTTTCTCTTTCTTTTATTTGAAATAATTTCCCGCGGGTCATAAGCCCAACTTTCCCCTAATTTCAGATCCAAGTTCTGCAATATTTTCTCAACAATCGGGAGGGCATATCTAGAATTTACAACACAGGGGCCAATATTGTCGGGGAGCTTTAGGATGTAGCCTTTCTTAGCGGGGACGAAATGAAGCTGGTCAGCTTTGAGGGCTTGCCGGATGTATTCAAGGGCGTAGACTCGTCGGACAGGAAAAGCTGGGAGCTGGTAGGGGGCTACTTCGGCTCCATAGACACGGATTTCGGTATACTCCTCTGATAGAAACCAATCGCCGGTCTGTGGTCGCACCAAATTGGCAGTCGCTTCATCCTGCCGAAACCCTAGGGGAAGGCGCATCGTGAATGATGGTGTAAGCAATAGACATGAAGGTGTTCACGAAATTGACATAGCCCTCTCCATTGGGCAACTGACGGACGGAGAAATTCCAGTCGAAGACTGGTCTGGGCTGGGAATTCTCAGAATACATCCTATCTAACCCCAAATGATTGAACTTGTCCGCATGCTGGAACAGGAAGAGGTAGAATACCAACGAGCAAAAACGAAACTTTCGGGCTTTGGCGAGCTCCCGTAGTTCCGCAAGCACTATGGGCGAGCTTGCAGATATCATTGTAGTACATTCAGTTCATAAGCCACAAGAATCGAATGCATACCCAGGAACTGTCTTCAGGGGTCCCTTCTCCCAGGAGGCCGGCAATGAGGGACAGGACTGGTCGGACTTCTTCATTAAACAGACTCAATGGGAAAGGCTCAACCGGAGGTAGGGCCGTCGCCTGATCGACTGTTATGGCAGCTATGAAGGCACGGCGGGCTTCCTTCGACAGTTTATTAAACTGTGCGAGCAAGGTTTCGTCTTTAAAACTGAAGGAGGCATCACTGGGAGGGAAACGAAGAGCCTGCCTTATAATATCGGGAGAAAGGGAGAAGATTATGCTACCCTGGGGGGAAATGAAGGCATCACGATGTGGATCGTAAGAGTCTCTAAGCCAGACAATAAAATCGACACAGGAATGGACTTGGGGGGTAATGTAGTGATACAAGCCGGACGCGACAACTCGGAAACGATCGGCACTTTTACAGTGGCGACCGAACAGTAGGGGCTTGATGCTCCGTATATCGAAAGGGTATTTTGGGTCACAGATACCTGCGTGCAAGTCACGAAGGGGCTCGAAACCAGGAGGATTTCTAGACTCATGGAGTTGGGGAGTTTCAGGTTCGTTCTTCTTGGGCGTCCCTCTCCCCATGGCAGTTATTCAACAATTCGGAAAAGAGAGAAAGGGAAAAATAATGAAACAAAGACGGGAAAATGGATTACCTGAGCAGGGGGTGACAATGCTTGGGAAAACGACGAGGGGAACTGTGACAGTGACTTGGGGCAAGCCGGCGCTCTTCCCTGCGCCAGTAATCGCCGTCGGAAAACTGCACGAAAATAATTTACCGGAAGAATACGAGAGTTTTACCATTCGGGAGGGCCCCATTTTTCCAGGTTAAAAAGGGGAAAGTGTGAAAAAACGGAGGCAAGTGTCGTGAGACAACGAACTCCTTGGTTGCGTGGCGGCAGTGAGGTTGAGTGAAATTACGGATGTAAGGTGAGCGCCTGGGTATTCGGGGTTAAAAAACGAAATACGGGCCTTGGTGCCGGTGTCTCGGCGGACTTGCCTTGCGAATTTGTTTCCATATGCGTTATCCACTTTTAACACGAAGGACTTCCCCTTTGCCGGACTAACGCTTATCTTCCTCACCTGAGCGGGCCCACCTTAACTCCACCACGATATATAATCTATTGGCCCAACCCTGTTACTACTTTCTCCGCCGTGAAGCCCAGCCACGTGTCGCAATTCCGCGGGGGTAAGGGCCTTGTCCTTACCCCATGGCTTGACCCCCCCGGAATTTCTACGTACCGCCGTCATGTATAATCAAAGGCCTTCTCTCGTATATGAGTTGATCTGCAAAGGCATGTCTCCCGTACCTTTGTGCCAGTCGTTAACTATTTTTCCGCCTCTCCTTACTTAGCGCCATTTATCCATTGGTGTCGATATATGTGCGTTTTACCACCCTTTTTCCCTTTCGGCCTGATTTGATTTGGCACTTGCTACTTGGCATATAACTTTAGTGTGACCGGTTCATCTTTTAGGAACTTTCGTGGCTATTGCTGAGAATCGAACAACATTGGCTCCACCTGGGGACGGCACGTTTGTCCTCGGACGTGTCGAGAACTACGCAGACCGCCTGTAGACCTTCCCTGAAAAACACTTTTCAGTTTCTAGAGCTGTGCCGTGTACAGATCTTCATGACATGCCTGTAATTGATGATAAACAAACAAAACATAATAGCAACTATTATACAATATAATACAGTCAGGCTTTCCAACCTTCTTTAGAATTGGAAGTATGGTTTGAGGAATTGCCCATTCACAGGGGCTTCCAACAGATCCCCCTGTAAATTTTCCAGCTTGAATGTATTATTTCCTCCCTGCTCTGCGACCTTGAAAGGACCGAACCAAAGGGGGTCAAACTTACCATGTTTGCCTTTGTCAGCTCTGCGTACATCCCATCGGAGCACTAAATCCCCCACCTGCAGCTTCCTGTCTTTGGTGTGCTGGTCAAACAAATCTTTCATCTTCTCTTGATAGTCCACCAGCCTCTGATTCACCTGACCGCGCGTTTCCTCCAGTTCAATCAATTGATTGATTCTTCTAGTTGTGCCATCAGCTTCTTCCTGAGTCTCCTGCATGAAACGAGCCACAGGTAGAGCCAGCTGTATGGGGAATACAGCTGCTCGTCCGTATACTAGTTCGTAAGGCGACTTCCCTGTTTCCCTTTTACTGGTTATCCTGTTTGCCCATAGAGCAAACTTCAGCTGAGAGTCCCAATTTCTCTGGTTCTCATTTATTGTCTTCTTCAGTGCTCTGACCAGTGTTTTATTTGATGACTCGGCAAGACCATTGCCCTGGGGGTAGTAAGCTGTGGAGTGGCCCAGAGTGATGTTGTATTGTTGGCAGAAATTCACCATCTTAACCGATTTAAAAGCCTGAGCATTGTCTGTGACTATTCTGGCGGGACATCCAAACCTTGAGATGATGTTCTCTTCTAAGAATTTTATGACCACTGTATCTGTAGCATTTCGTGCGGGGATGGCCTCCACCCACTTGGTGAAGTAATCTGTAGCAGTCAAAATCCATTTGTGCTACCCACTGGAGGGAGGGTGGATCTCACCTATGAAGTCAATACCCCATTGCTTAAAAGGCTCATCAACGTGCACAGGAATCAGGGGTAAAGCGGCTAGCTTCTGTTTCTCGGCAAACTTTTGGCATTTGTCACAGGCTCTGACCCAAGTGAAGACCTCTCCAAATAGTTTAGGCCAGTAGAACCCGGCCTTCAGAATTTTCTGGGCTGTGCTCCTCCAGCTGTAATGCCCTCCGCAGATCCCCTCATGGAACTCGGTTATGATGTTCCCTACCTCCCCTTCGATGAGACATAACAGCAGTATGCCTGACGGATCTCTCCAATATAACTGACCATTAGCCACGGCGTACTTTTGAGATTTAAGCCTCAAGGCTCTGTATTTGGACTTGTCACAGCTGGGTGGGCGGCTGAGTGTCAGGAGGTATTCAACAATTTCTTTGTACCAGAGGCTAGTGAGGTACTTCATCTGTATTTTTTGAGTTGCCATTTCCACTTCTGGCCTCCCTGTCTGTTCCTCCGATGCTTCATCTGCGATCATGGATAAGTGGATGCCCAGGGCTTGGTGGTTCGATTCTGATAAAATCTTCGCTAGCCCCTGTCCTTTAATTAACTTGGTGGGCCTTATATCCAAGTCATATTCTTGTATCTTCGCAATCCACCGCCCCCTTCTGCCTTCACTGTCTCCCTGCACTAGGATGTCCTTAACTGCTGCTGCGGGCACAAAAGCAGTCACATGAGATTGTAAAATGTACATGCGAAAGGCCTTCAAGGACTTTACCAGGGCATAAGCTTGTTTTTCAAGTATGTTGTATTTTAGCTCTGCGTCATGAAGAACTTGACTAAAGAAAGCTATGGGTTTCTCATACCCATCTCCATTCTTCTGTAGGAGGACCCCTGCCACCGTGTGAGGTGATGCAAAAGAGAAAATCATGAAGGGTTCAGTGAAGTCAGGCTTTGCCAACACTGGAGCTTCAGCAAATGCAGTCTTGATCCTGGCAAAAGCCTGCCTTGATTCTGGTGCCCATTTTACTTCATTGTCCTTCTTTAACATATCTGTGATGTGTCTAACTATTTCGGCATAATTGGGAATGAATCTTCTGAGAAAATTGATCCGTCCTAGGAATACCTGTACTTCTTTCTTGTTTCTAGGGAGAGAGATACCATTTATAGCTTCTACCCTCTTAGGATCGATTTTGACCCCATCTTTAGTTACTATATGTCCTAGGAGTTTACCCTCTTCTAATGCAAAGAAAGATTTCTGAGGGTTGAGAGAGAGTCCATACCTCCTACATTTCTCAAAAGTCTTCTGCAAATGCTGAACATGCTCGACATCATCCTTTGAAAAGACCGTTATATCATCTAGGTACACCACCAGGAACTTATCCTGTTCTCCCACACAAGTTATGTCCATCGCTCTCTGAAACGTAGCCCCTGCATTGATCAGTCCGAATGGCATCCTGGCATACATAAATGTTCCCCAGGGCGTGGTGAAAGCTGTCTTTTCCTGGTCTTCTGGGAATACGGCCACTTGATTATAGCCCGAGAACCCATCCATCATGGACATTCTAGAGGCCCCTACCACCTTTTGCAGAATATGATCCATCTTTGGTAGTGGGTAGTTGTCTTTTAGAGATGCCCTGTTCAGGTTTCTAAAATCCACACACAACCTGATTTCACCGTTCTTCTTGCGTACTGGGACCAAGTTGGCTACCCATTCAGAATACCTGAGTGGCACTATGATTTTAGCCTTCAGTAACTTTTTTATTTCCTGCTCAATCGATGGTAACAACAGGGGATTGATCTGCCGGAGCTTTTGCTTGTGGGGTTTTGCATCGGCTTTCAATGGAATTTTGTGCTGCATCACACCGATATCAAAGGTTTTCAAATCTTGATATGACCAGGTGAATACGTCTTTGTAGGTTTTAAACAGCTTTTGGTACAATGGTTTATATTCATCTGGGACTTTCTTCGACAGCTTCACAATCTTCGGATCTTCTTTCGTGCCCAGATTCAGATCTTCAACCTGGTCCTCAGTCACCATTTTGTTTGGCTGTAACGGGACATCATCCTTATTGAACAGTCTCTCCAAAGGTACTAGCCCTCGGGGAATGACATTTCCCTTTAGCTGTAGGAATCTGTGACCAGCTATCTTCTCTTCTAGCTTGTCCTGAAATTTCTTCGACTTCTTTCACTCTTTCCCACAATTGTCAATCTCCAAGTTTGAAAACTTTCCCCCACGGTCTCCAAAAACCTCTTCTTGCGCTCTTCATCATCGAAAACACTGCCGGTGCTTGACATTATCGGGAATTGAAGGCACATGTCTTACCTCCAATTTAGGTATCTCGGAAAAAGGAGTTACGAGGTCGGGCGGTGTCTTAGCGACCACGACGAGGTACGCCGTTACCATTTGTGCTCACACCAGGCATAAAGGCGAATGTTAAATGCCAGAAAGGAATGTTCCACGAGGTCCCACACTTCGTTCCTATAGGCCTTTAGCCTCGGATGTTTCGCTTGACACTGGTTTCTCACCTGCCTCACCACCAACTCTGAGTCTCCCATCACCTTTAAACCTTGGATCTTCATGCTTCTTGCTGTTTGTAACCCCAATATGAGTGCCTCGTATTCAGCCACATTATTCGTGGCCTCGTATTCTAGTTTGAAAGAGAGGGGGACCCATTGACCCATGGGTGAGATGAGCAACACTCCAGCCCCGTTTTCCTCTCTGGAATTGGCCCCATCGAAGTGGAGCGTCCAGATATCAGATCTTTGGTCCTGCTCTGATAACTCAGTCTTTATCTGACAAAATGTAGGTTCATGAGCATATTCCTGATCTTCCTCCAACATTAGACAGGAAAAATCTCCATCTCTACTGTAAACTTGGGAGTTTACTGAATCTCCTGCTTTTGTGACTGTCTTGACAAACCTAGTTTCTCGGTACAATCTTCCTTTCTTCGACCCCCAAAGAACGGGGATGGTGGCGTAGGGCAGTCCGAACGATTGACCCTCCAATTACGGTTCCCCGAGGACCTAGACAACGACATGCGAGAAGCGAGGCCCCGGGATGTCGACTACCTACGATATCCATCACCACACTCTTGGCGGGGAATACGAGCCAAGGTGGTCCTTTAGGTCATCGGTCATGCCTAAGCACTTCACTCAGGTCGAAGGAGTGAGGTCTTTATGTGGACGGGTGATTTGGAGCCTCGCTTGCTCCATGACGAACGGGGGCATCGGTGTGGGATATACGAATCCAACATACGGTTGTGTAATATTAAATCATGGATTACTAGGGAAACATGAAAAGGAGGAGTGAAGGGGTCCAATTCCTCTACATGGGGCCAAACACTACCATGAGCCTCTCTTCTTGTAAATTAAGGCCCATGCAGAATGTGTGAGGCTTCGGAATGCAGAAATGAATGAGGAGACTTGTGACTGATATGCAGGCTGCTTCAACAATTCCGATAGAGGGACAGGGATTTTGACCTTTTCAAGTTCCTTTTGCAAACTGAAGGCAGACAAGGGCTTTTCTATCTGGACTTCCTTTTCTTTGGACTCTTTGTTTGGCAAGGCAGACTTGACTTCTTTAATGGGAACTTTATTCACAGGAGACACAGCTGCTTGAGAGGAGGAAGGTATGTGACTATCATCTTGCAAAGGTTGGTAAAGGGGCTTCTTACCTCTATCAGAAGATTCTTTGGTATTGGCCTCTTTCTGTGCAGGTGCTGATCTCTGGGGTGCATCTTCCTCTTCATCTTGAGTGCGGGTCCTTTTCCTAGAGGACCTGAGGTCATATTTCCTGTTGAACTGAGCTTGCATGAAATCAACAAACTGTTTGCAGTAGTCATCGATTTCTGGCTCTTCGGCATCCTCATTATCCTTCGCTTCTGAGTGAGGCTGCAATGCATCCTCCTCACTTCCTTGGACAGGGCACTCTATGTCATCGCTGTCTGAGAAAACCGGACATGTTTCATCTTGCTCATAAGAGGAGTCTTCAGGGGAAGCCTCTATTTGTCCTTCCAAGTACAAAGGGTGCGATACTTGGTCTTGTGACTCCTTCTGCCCCCTCTGCAGTATCTGCAAGGGAGGTTTCCTGTATTGAGGGTTGAACCCTCTGTTTGGAGCATTCTGAAAGTTCTTTGGTGGAGAACTTTTGGCTTCCATCTCTAGCTTGACCAACTTGCTAGAAAGGTTCTTGATCATTTTATTCATCTCTTCGATCTTATCATTTGCTGAGTCTCTATCCTGACTTGAAGTGGACACTTCTTCCTTGTTTCTTCTTCTTACATCATGTTCTTGCTTTACTTTGGTCTTACCAGTCGAGACAAAGTTTGCTTCTATTTCCAATGCATCGGTCTGAGCATCATCAAGAGAGGCTGGCTTTCTCTCCCTTAGTGAGAAGCCAAACTCGGAATCAAATGCTGCTACAAAAACGACCTTGGCAGCGGTCTGATGTGGCTTCATCTCGGCTGGGAGGCTGTAATACAATTTGTTAAATCTTCTGATGAATTCTGATACACCTTCATTGTGTTTCTTTTTAAGGGTGTTAAACTCGGTTAAGGTATCCCCATGATCTTTCCTATCTCCCCACTTTTTCACAAAAGCTTCTTCCATAGCCTCCCAGGTGTTGATGGAATCAACTGCAAGAGACTTAAACCACCTTCTAGCCTCTCCATCAAGGGACTGCACGAACAACCTCAGAACCACATCCAGATGTTCCACATTAAAGTTCTCTACGAAAGAGCAGAAGATTTCAACATGCTTGTGAGCATCAACACCATTCTCCCCATTGAATCTGGGTAGAATTTTCAAATAGTCCTGCGGCATATCATTTAACACTGCAGGCAGCTGTAAAGGAGCATACCTGTTTTGTAAAAAGCCGGGTACATTCGCCATCGGGGGAGGCGGAGGTAGGATGAGAGCTTGAGTAGCGCGAGGTGGAGGAGGTGTTGTGAGTTGAGTATGAATAATGATGGGAATATAGTGGACAGCAGATTGAGGACTTGATGAGGAGGTAGGGCTGTTAACAGCAGACACTTCAGTGATCTCTTTGACCTCTTCAACTTCAGGGGTAGGATGAAAAGAATAATGTGGAGTATAACTAGACTCAGCTTCGTCTTTGATACGGGTACCTTCTCGGTAAGGGCTATCAGAGTAATAGCCAGTATCTCTTATAATAGGGTTAGAGCTTTGTATTTGGGCGATCTGAGAAGAGGAGGACTGAAGATACGGGAAGTTTTCGAGGGAAAACTCAGGAATATCGGTATGAACTGGTGGTCTTTCTCTCCAGCCTCTTCTGTGAAGGATTCGCTCTGGGTCATACACAGAAGGTGTCTTCGACTGTGAAGTATCTGACCTTAGGTGTGGCTTTCGGGGAGCCAGGACTGCAAATAGGTTTATCTGAAATATAAATGTGGAGTCGCCAAGGTGAGGTATGCACAACTCACAACTCTTCGTGCTCACCTAACTGAAGAGTGGACAGGATTTGTCGAGGCCCAGGGACTTAAATCTCTTCAACTTCGGTCCCCGGCAACGGCGCCAAAAAGATGTTGTAACTCCTAGAGACATCCTAGATTTGTTATAGACCAGTGCCTAGGACATCTTAAGAGGTGTAGAGAGCAGGATATTTAAGACAACGTTTCATCCCTTAACATGACAGAGCTCTTACACTACTTCCTTTGAAACAGAGAATAGACTAAAATGGAACCAGAACTTCGTACATTTTGAGGTATTTGAAATAACACTGAACAAATGAAATGCTAATATTCAGATACTACTGCATCAGACAATTTTAAGACAGATCAACATAATCAGGGCCAGATTCACGACGTATGGCAGAGAAGGTATGTATAAACAATAGCGGAGCTGTATAGCGAGAAGGAGATATCAGCTGTCACATAGATGATACTAAGGAGAACTTCATGGCATACAATGGGCTTAAATATCTAAGAATCCATACACACCAAGAATTCCCGTCAATAACATTTCAATACAACCAACATAGTAGAAATATGAGTGAAATGCAAGTGAAACAATATATTACTCCTGAGCCATTTAAAGTGTCAAGCTGCTACTGATATAAGTATCAGACACGATAAGTTCATATCAAAAGACGAAAGACATTCGCATTTCAGGATGTAATACAAGAGAGATGATCATAGACGAAACGAACAATAGGGAAACACACACTACCATACAACCGTGTCCAGAATCCTTCTTACAGTGAAGCTTCTTATTATTGAGACCCAATGGGCTCCTCAGAAATGAGTAACCAAATTATTCCTGAGATACAACGCACGGGGAAATTCTAATTCAATCAATTTTAAAGAAAATGGAACCGAGTATCATTCTTTTTCACATGTTTATAGCCTTCTCTCTTGCCTTTCATCGATAAGATATTTTAAGAAAATATCTTTCTCGCATGCTCAAAAAATTGTTAACAATCATTTATCAAAACCACAAATGGCATGATGGGGAAAACACTCACTCCATCATGTGTGTGGTCTGAACCCAAACTTCAAACAAAATGAATCATTTATTCGAGTAAAAGTAAAAATGCAAGAGTAGGAGGAAAAACACCCTCAAAATTAATCGACATAGCTGAAATGATAAGCGGGTTAAGATGTGTCATGAATGAACCATAATGCAGCATGAAAAGGCTTTGTTGGAGTCGAGGGGCATGGTAGGCAAGCGGGAGGTACATTGGTGTTGAAGGGCCAGCATCTTGAGTCGGGAAGCTAATTAACCTCCGCTGGCTTTCTGGATTTGGCTCTGACATCTCTGAGAGTCTCTCCACCCTGGTAAATGCCTCGCCGAAGGTGTGGATGTCTGCGTGGGTGGGGAGACGGTACCGGATCATATGGAGGAGACTAAACTCCTTCTGTAGGGTTGTGATGATGGTAGTAGCTTTAAGCTGAGTTCCTTTGCCCATCTGAAGATCTGACCGATCCCGTTCTGCTTCTAGAAGTGCTGTGTATTTGTCGGGGTGCATGAGTACGGCAGGAGCGTTTGGTTCCCAACATGAAGGGAGGCCAGCAGTGGTGATTTCGTTCCATACCTTGTTGAACTGTTCCACAATATCTGCGACCCGTTGGAGAGCCTTTGAAGCTGCCGATCGAGCCTCCTCTTTCTCTATAATTTTCCGACATTCATTGATTTCCATAAATCTGCTGGGAATGTCATGTTTTACCACGTCATTCGCTCTCAGTGTATAGAGAAAAGATATATAAATTTCGGCGTGTCGGGCTCTAGTTGGCAGATTATCCCCGGCCTCCTGCAATCTCCTATTAAGGTATGGAAGGGTAGATTTTAGCTCTCCTATCATTGTTAGGAACTCCCACTGTTCAGTCACGGCCACGATTATATCTGACCAGATCAGGCTTCTGGCCTCGACCAGGGTGATATTTCCCTTCACCTTACTCTTCAGCTCGGCGATGATCTGTTGTTGCTCAATCGCAGTCTTCTTTCCTTCCTCCACTTCTCTTCGCAGCCCTTCAATAGTTCTGACCTTCTCAGCCAGGGCGCCCTCCAGTTCTTCCACCTTTTGCTTGGCTGTCGTTGTTTGCTTCCCCAGCACTTCTATCTCAGCCATAGCTGTGGATAGTTGTGCTGTTTCTGATCCTGTCCCACTTGATGTCTCGGCTGCATGACAACTGTGTGTGTCCCAGCGGGTCTGCAGCTCGGTAGCTCTGCTCTCCAGATCTTCCATTCTTCTGACCATTTTTTCTTTCTCCTCTCTCTCTCTGGAAAGCTTGGCCATCAGCTCATTTTTCTCCTCCTCCACGTGCACCAGTTCATCGGTCTGTATCGGATGTGAAGCCGGTATGCCAGACCGTTTCCTAGCCGCTGAAATGTCCTTCTCCAACTTGGCTATTAATGTCGCTTGCATTCCCTTCCCTCCGTCGTCTGAATTCTTAATCTGCTCTTTAAGGACTCGCACCTGGTGTGCATTAGCACGATTAGCACTCTGTTCTGCGGCAAAAGAGTTATTCAGGACGTCGTATTTTTGCTCTGTCTTCTTTAGGGCAAGGGTGATCTGCGAAATCTTATCCTTCATCATGTCGCAGATCGTCTGGAAAAGGTCATTCAGGTCCTGTACCGGAACCTTCTTCATGTCGACAACCAATTCTATCACCTTGTAGCTAGGGACGTCCGAATTCGGGTCCAGGATAGCCTCGGCCATGGAAAGCACCAGGTCTTCAGTGTCTGCATTAACCGAGGCAGAGATTCTGGTGTGATATTTCTCAACAAAACCTCCTAGTTCGGCCCGATATTTGTCTCTGACGGTTTTATTGGTCAGCTCCCTTTCTTTTGTCTTCGAAGCAGGAGGCTCGATGATGGCCTGAGTGACTTCAGTGTAGTCAGAGGAGGCGGTGCTATCTCTTAGAACTACTATCCCTGCCTTGCCCTTATCATACTCTCCGAATTTCGCGAGGGGCTCCAGAATTATCCCTTCCCCGATGACCTCGGCTTCACTAGTGGCCACCCTTTGCCTCTTGGGTGGTGGCGCTCCGGAAGTACCAGCTTCCTGCTCATTTCCCCCTTTGTTCACTTCCTCTTCTTCTCCTGTGGCAGATGAGTTCGTCTCCATCTGCGAAAACATAGGCCAGACTTCATAATTAGCCTTCCACTCCAGAAATGGCCTGGATTCATGAACGTAGGGCGCAGACCTGTTTCTCTTTCTTTTATTTGAAATAATTTCCCGTGGGTCATAAGCCCAAATTTCCCCTAATTTCAGATCCAAGTTCTGCAATATTTTCTCAACAATCGGGAGGGCATATCTAGAATTTACAACAAAGGGGCCAATATTGTCGGGGAGCTTTAGGATGTAGCCTTTCTTAGCGGGGACGAAATGAAGCTGGTCAGCTTTGAGGGCTTGCCGGATGTATTCAAGGGCGTAGACTCGTCGGACAGGAAAAGCTGGGAGCTGGTAGGGGGCTACTTCGGCTCCATAGACACGGATTTCAGTATACTCCTCTGATAGGAACCAATCGCCGGTACACTGGTACTTCCCAGCCTGTAACCAGCGCTTCATCTCTGGGAAAACCCTAGGGGAAGGCACGTCGTGAATGATGGTATAGGCAATGGACATGAAGGTATTCACGAAATTGACATAACCTTCTCCCCTGGGGAGTTGACGAACAGAGAAATTCCAGTCGAAAACTGGCCTGGGCTGGGAATTTTCAGAATACATCCTGTCCAGCCCCAAATGATTAAACTTGTCCGCATGCTGGAACAGGAAGAGGTAGAACACCAACGAACAAAAACGAAACTTTCGGGCCTTGGCTAGCTCCCGAAATTGGGTCCGGATGGTAAAAGACAGGAAAACTGGAATATCCAGTGTAACTCCATTCTGTATCATAAGCCACAAAAATCAAACGCATACTGAAGAAATGTCTTCAGGGGTCCCTACTCCCAGGAGGCCGACAATGAGGGACAGAACTGGTCGGACTTCTTCATTAAACAGACTCAATGGGAAAGGCTCCAACGGAGGTAGGGCCGTCGCCTGATCAACGGTTATGGCAGCTATGAAGGCACGGCGGGCTTCCCTCGACAGTTTATTAAACTTTGCGAGCAAGGTTTCATCTTTGAAACTGAAGTAGGCATCGCTGGAAGGGAAACGGAGAGCCTGCCTTATAATATCGGGAGAAAGGGAGAAAATTATGTTACCCTGAGGGGAAATGAAAGCATCCCGATGTGAATCGTAGGAGTCTCTAAGCCAGACAATGAAATCGACACAAGAGTGAATTTGGGGGGTGATGTGGTGATAAAAGCCGGACGCGACGACTCGAAAACGATCAGCACTTTTACAGTGACGGCCAAACAGCAGGGGCTTGACATTTCGTATGTCGAAAGGGTATTTCGGGTCACAGATACCCGCCTGTAAGTCACAAAAGGGTTCAAAACCAGGGGGGTTCCTAGACTCGTGGAGCTGGGGAGTTTCAGGTTCGTTCTTCTTGGGCGTTCCTCTCCCCATGGCAGTTATTCAACAAATCGGAAAAGAGAGAAAGGGAAAAACAATCAAAAAACGGAAAATGGATTACCTGAGCAGAGGGTGACAATGCTTGGGAAAGCGACGAGGGGAACCGTGACAGTGACTTGGACAAACCCGGCGTTCTTCCCTACTTGGTAATCGCCGTGGAAAACTACCTGAAAATGATTTACCAGAGAGGAATACGAGAGTTTTTACCATTCGGGAGGACTGTTTAGGTTAAAAGGGGAAAGTGTAAGAAAACAGAGGGCAAGTGTCGTAAGGACACTGACACTGAGACACGTGGCGCGTGGGGATTGGGTAATTCTAGATCTAGGTGAGCGCCTCGTGTCGGGTTAAAAACTGGTACGGGCCTTAGTACCAGCTGTCCTGACGGACTTACCTTACCGTTGTTCCATATGCGTTATCCACTTTTAACACGAAGGACTTCCCCTTTGCCGGACTAACGCTTATCTTCCTTACCTGAGCGGGCCCACCTTAACTCCACCACGATATATAATCTATTGGCCCAACCCTGTTACTACTTCTCTGCCGTGAAGCCCAGCCACGTGTCGCAATTCCGCGGGGGGTAAGGGCCTTGTCCTCACCCCATGGCTTGACCCCCCCGGAATTTCTACGTACCGCCGTCATGTATAATCAAAGGCCTTCTCTCGTATATGAGTTGATCTGCAAAGGCATGTCTCCCGTACCTTTGTGCCGGTTGTTAACTATTTTTCCGCCTCTCCTTACTTAGCGCCATTTATCCATTGGTGTCGATATATGTGCGTTTTACCACCCCTTTTTCCCTTTCGGCCTGATTTGATTTGGCACTTGCTACTTGGCATATAACTTTAGTGTGACCGGTTCATCTTTTAGGAACTTTCGTGGCTATTGGCCGAGAATTGAACAACAAAAGTAACTAAGTTCATCCCTGTGAGAGGGCCTCCCCGTCCGCTAGCACACGTTACATCGCTTCACAAATGCTTTACAATCGGCATGTACTGTCGGCCACCACAAGCCAAATTGGAGCACCTTCCTCGCGGTCGGTTTCGCACCTACGTGCCCTCCCGCGACACCGTTGTGGAATTCCCACATCGCAGCTTCGCGCTTGTGGTCAAGGACGCACTGGCGCAGAACCTCATCAAGACCCAGCTTATATAGCTACCCCGCAATCAGTTGGTATTCGATAGCACAGACGACCAAGTGTCGTTTCTGGAGTGGGGTGTAATCCTGAGGGCATTGCCCCGTGGTCAGATAGGTGGCAATGTCGGCCAAGTAATCCGGTACTGTTTCGACTCGAAAGAGGTCAGCATCCGACAGTTGATCATCAAGTGAGTCGTCGTTCTCCCCCGTCTCCAACCTAGATAAATAATCGGGCCCGACGTTCAACCTCTCAGGCTTGACAATCACCTCAAACGTAAATTCTTGAAAGAGCAGCAGCCAACGATAGATCCGTCCTTCCAAAACAGGCTTATTTACCAAGTACTTCAATGAAAAGTGGTACGTAAAGAACTTAAATTTGCCTCAAGGAAGGTAGTGGCGGAACTTCTGGAGAGAGTACACCATTGCCAAGGCCTCCCTTTCGGTAGTGGTGTAATTCTTCTCCACATTAGACAATTTGCAGCTGGCGAAGTAGACTGGATGGTCGACTATCGTGTCTCCTGGTTGCGCCAAGACAGCCCCAAGTGCAATACTGGAAGCATCAATATGCACATGGAACTTCTTCTCCCAGTCTGGGTGAACAAGTATAGGCATCGTCGCCAGCTTCTCCTTCAGAATGTCAAGAGCCTTCCGACACTCCTCCGTCCACTGGAATATTTCTAACTTCCGCAGTAATTTCTCCAAAGGGGCAGTGATCTTCGCGTAATAGCGGATAAACCACCTGTAATATCCTGTGTGCCCGAGCAGTTCCCACAACTGCTTCACGATTTCGAGGGCTTCCATGTGGACTATTACGGTGACCTTGGCGGGGTCGACACAAACCCCTTACTTGCACACCACATGTCCTAACAGCATGCTGAAAAGAACTGCAAAAATACATTTCTTCAAGTTCAAGGAAATCTGCAACTGGCGACACCGATAAAAAATAATACGCAACAGGGTGGCATGTTTCTTCAGCAGACTGTAGACAGTCCAATCTTCCATGTAGACTTCCAGGAACTTGTGGATGTACTCCCGAAAAGAAGCAATAACAATCTGGGAAAACACGGCCGGAGCGTTTTTCAAGCCAAACGGCATTACGTGGTTTGTGAACGATCCCTATTTAGTGGTGAATGTCATTTTCGGCTTGTCCTCTTCCGCAATGCGCACTTGATGGTAACCTGAAAAACCATCCATGAAGGAATAAGATTCATTTCCCGCAACATGATCCAAGACTTCATCGCTAAAAGGAGTGGGAAACGGATCATGGATGCAGGCGTTGTTCAAACTTCTATAATCGACACAGACACGTATCTCCGCCTTGTCCTTCTTATTCTGAATGACGATAGGACTCACTCACTCTGCTTCTTCCACTAGAAAGATGAGACCTGCAGCCAACATCTTTTCAATCTCCATCTTGACCTTTTCTTTGATTCGTGGGTTCAACTGGTAGGGTCGATGCTTTACGGGTCGGGCATCTAGTTTTAGCACAATGCGCATTTCTCCGAGGTCACCCTTGATGCCCTTCAAATCTGCCACCGACGAAGGGAACAAGTCTTCGTATTCCTGGAGGAGGCTGAAATTTTCTTTTGTCGTTTCCTCGTCCTAGTAATCTCCCACCGTTGCCAGCTTGGGTTTCTCGTCTGTTCCAATGTTCAGCTTCTTCGTCTTTAGTGGCTGTAAATGGACTCCTTCAGTCGTCGGCTCTTCACTGATGTTCCGCTCGCCTTCCTTTTCGTCAAAATAGAGATTCCTGAGGTCCTCCAGACTATCATCATCCGGATCGCCGTCAATCCGTTGAAAAACCAACTCGCGCCTGGCCTCAGGTCGTGACACAACCGGGCCCCCGTCGGGCTCGGGATGGCGGAAAAACAAGACCTCCTTGATTTCCTGTAGGGCCCGAGACTCCTGCGCCATCTCCCCTTCGAACAAGAAGCACCGAACTAACTTGTCCATGACTTCCTGCCAAGAGCGGGTTCCCCGTTTCCTCTCTTCCTCCAGGTACTAGGCCTGGGGGATTGTATCCAGGGAGTGGATAAACCTTTGGACCCACATCTCCTCAGGGTACCTGGTGCTGTGCCACTGCTCCTCACAGGCCCGCAAATGGTGTTGCGTGTCGGAAGTTCCGTGATACTTAAGCATACTGCGAGGTCCTTCATCCTCTTTAAAGCGTGCCCGCAGCGCATCCGCCACGCAATCCCATCGCAACAGAGTGTTGCGGTGATTTTTCCACCACCGAGCCGACGTGGATTGCAAGGCCACATCCAAAAGTGGCATCCGGCTTTTGTCTGGGACCATGTCTTCCACCTTGGTAATAAAAGTATTGACAGCTTTCATGTTTGACAGGGTGGGATATCCGCGGATCTCAGTCCCCACCCACCAGACTTGGGCAACGGTAGCACATCTTTGCGTGGTGGTCTCATACCCCCCTTTCTGCCACTCTTCCCACGCAAGTTCAGATTCGAGCTCCGAGCTCTGCACACTCCGCCAACTGAAAGAACCAGTCGCGGTCGGGTTAATATAGTCGTCCCGCTTTCTTGCAGTCATCTGATAAAGGTGGTCCATCATCTGAGCATCCTCCCGATTATCTACTGTTTCCGTATATCGCGGGCCCTGATACGGGTCAAGGGGCTGGGTGACCCGTACCTCCCCATCCTCAAAGATCATCAGATCCTTTTTAAGGTCGATGATGGCGTAATTCTCAAAAGCCCAGTCGATGCCGAGTAAGGCAGGATAAGGATCCTTGTCGCCCATAATATCAATAACCTCAAAATCGGTGTATGTCTTCACCCCCGCAATGTCGACCTCGACACCCTCGAGCCGGCCGATTGGCAGAATGCAGTACTGGTTCGCCATCCTGAGTTGGATTGGCGAGTAGGCCAGCCGTGGCCTTCCAAGGGCCTCCCACGTCTTTCGTGGTAGGATGTTGACGTCGGACCCCAAGTCCAGCATGGTATTGCTGATTTGGAAGCCCGCAACCTGCGTGTTAATCCGGAACTCTTTCCCTGTTCGTTGCTTGTTCTGCTTAACGCGTTGCACATATTGAGGGGCAGAGTTCGTCGGATCTCTGAGTCATGTGTGCCCCTGCAGTGCTCCTTCCAAAGCATGCTTGAGCTGCTGCTGCAGCGCAGCATTGTCAACAATCCTGAGGAATAGCTGGAGCCAGTCCTCGATCACAGTGCCTGTGACGCTCTGCGCCCCAGATTCTAGCAGCACGGGCTCCTCCAGACCTCCCGCGTCCCGCAGCTGGGCGAACGCCTCAACTGCCTTCTGGAAATACTTCTTCTGGGCTTCGGGCCTGATTAACATCTTCGGGGATGCCGGCCAAACCACTCGTGCTGGCTCCTTCCCGTGGGCATCCTCCCCAGTTTTCTTCCCGCCCCTCGTCACGATCGCGACGTTCTGCATGTCTGGGGTCGCAGTCCCTCGCGGCTCTGAGTTTATCAGATTCGCTCCCCTCTGCCTCGCCCGTTCTTCCCACTTCTTAATGAGCTCCGAACAATCCTCTGTGGCGTGGGCGTTCACCCGGCACTGGGAACACTAGGGTCATCGCGGAAGGGGACATTCTCGAGCCACGTGACCCTCCTGGTCACAGTTGTAACATTTCACCGGACCACGTCTGCCTGTGCGGCCTCCCCGCATGCCGCTGCCTCTTCCCCTTGGGGCCTCGTTCACCCTGTAGGAGGGACGATCCAATCGATCCGTAAGTGCATTGAGCGCCCTGCACTGCGCAGTGTTGTGAGTCGTGGAAACACAAAATTCGCAGCACACATTGTTTGCGACCGTGGAGTACTTTTGTAGTATCGGGCACATCCGAGGAGGATGCCCCAGCGTCCGGCAAATCTCGCAGTACTCTGTGGTGGAGGAACCCGGTTGAGGTGGGAACTCTGCGTAAGGCTGTTGCGGCTGGTAGACCCCCTGCGGATTCATCGCCGCGCCACCACCAAGTGGTGGACCCCCCTAGATTACCGCGACAGAGGGTCCTACCCCTGCACCACGCAACCGGGGACACTCGATTGCGACGTGGCCCTCGACCAGGCAATGAGTGCACCAAACATTCGGCCGCGCTGGTCTCACCGGCTGGAGCTCCTTGAGCTTTTCGGTCAAGCTGGCGATCTGGTGTTGTAACCCCATCAAAGAAGGATCTTGCGGGGCCGACCCCCCCCGGTATTCCTGGGGGTAGCCCGCCATGGCTTCAATCTTCATGGCCTACTCCAAAGCATCCTGCAGATTACCAATCTTCTGCTGAGTGAGAGGGGTTCGTGTCAAGGGAAGCAGAGCCTTGATGAACCAGTCCCTCTGGTGGTTTGGATCGATCGGGTAGCTGAGTTTCCCGATCGCGTCCTTGAATTTCCGCATCAAATCCCACGCGGTCTCACCTTCCTTCTGCTTAATTTACCATAGCTCGGACAGGCCCTGCTGGTCTGTCTGGGGAAGCTTGAATTCGCGGACAAAATCCTGCTTTACGTCCGCAATTACGGGGTTAGGATGAGCCTCGGACCACTTGATAAACCATCGCATAGCCCTCTCTCTGAGCGTGGTTTGGAACTCTATTAACTTCCCTGCATCTGGCGTCTGCCGAGCCCTCTAGATGGCTTCGCACAGATACCAGTGTTTCTCTACATCATCATTGCCCCGGCCAGAGAACTCTGGATACCGGGTGAAAGACCCAGCCATGTGTACTTGCGGAGTATTGACCAGGATAAATCCTCCAGGTCCTGGTTGCGTAACGGTTCCACTAGGGAATACAACACTACTAGTAACGCTGCAATTACCGGACGTTACTGATGCTGATGAACTACTGTATGACTGACTCAATGCTTGTAACTGAATGAAAATATTACTTAAAGGTTGATGCAGTACCAGGGGAAGGTAGGGATCCTGGCCATGCAGAATGTGGGAAGTAGGGCTGCCTGGAGAGGTGAGTGTCGTCTGCTCTTGAAACATCCGCTGCATCACGCCGTACCATTCGTCATCGGAACTCTCTTTGGGCTGCATCTTTTCATCGTCTTCGTTAGTCACCATCTCTCTTCCTCGCGTCGCTGGGCTCCCATGCACCCATCGCACTTCCGCAGCGGTCCCTTCTCATCCTTGGGTACCCGCGTCCATAATCCTTATCCTCTGAGGCGCCTCCTTCTGGTTCGTCCTTGCCGCTTCCCGTCGGTTTAAATCCCGCATCACCCTTTTTCGCCACCTATCGGCGATCTGCACCCGCCGATGTGCACGTCGCTCCCTCAACTTGCGTGCAGCCTCAACATCCATTCCCCGCTTCCTGCTTCACATTCTACGTAGCATCGGTACCTTCTCCCTTCCCCCAGCACCGGAGGTTTACGCTTCCATACTTGCTTTGTGGAATTCCATCAACCCTTCATCCACCATCAGGGCTTTAATCCACAGCGGAATCTCCTTGAGCAGCTTCCCTCTTAACCCGGAACGGAAAATAGCTTCATCTTTCGAAAAGGATTGGTAGCACTCGGCAGCAAACTCCACAATATAGTCGTCCAACATGGTTTCGACCCAAAAATCCACTGCACGAGTCAGCTCCGTGCTCAACCGATGCAGAGCTACCAGATCCCCGTGTATCCACCTGCGGTTTATCTTCCGCGGGCCATCTCTAAGCACCTGCGTCTGTAACCTTCGCAACCAATTGTAGAGATCGTTGGGGAATTTTCCCCAGAATATTTCGTATGTATCGCTGGCTAAATCAGAGAAAAGGACGAGCTCCTTGATCGCCGCCTCCTTTTGCTTGGTCAGCTCTGCTTGCTGAGCAATGAATTGGTCGAGATGATTATCCCACCATCGCCGTATCTCTCCTTCAAAAATCCTCGATACCATGATCTAGTTCCCCTCAGAACATTCAGGTCCCGGCAACGGAACCATTTGTTGGCGAGAAGTCAGGTCTCGCGGACAAGACCCAGGTTCAGGAGTCGTGGCCAACAAAGGAGTCCGATGTAGTCTAGGATCACGCCGGCATTTTCACCCTACTCCGGAGAGCAGTGAGTCTCACTCGAGGCGTGCCGCAACCACATGCAGAAGGGGATTAGACCAATGGCAAGGAACAGAGTCGCAACACATGATGGACAATGCATCGATTATATAGACAGAGTCATGTACGCAAGAGCACTTAAGAAGAATTCAGATATTAACAAATAAAATTTTAAACCAGCATAAACACATTACATGCATGTAAACCTCTTATTGAGACAACAACCTTGCATTATATTAATCTCTTGGCCAAGCTCATGATTACATAGCATCTTCAGTGATAGCTTACAACCCTGATACAGATGTCTTACGGAACAGAAAGGTAGAATAGAGAAGATTATGAATCGCAGAGATGTCATGCATGATTTCCCGCAGTCGCTCTGTGCTTCTTCTCCTGTCACGAGCCTCGCAACCTCTGCAGCATTCCCTTCTTTCATCCGGGTGACTATTATTTATTCACCCCCTATCGCGACTATCAGTTCCTCCCTGTGTCTTTTCTTCAGCTGCTTCTGGCTTCTCTCCTGTTATCTGTGTGTTCCGCTTTCTGTCTTTTGCTGTGTGTTTTCTTCATCTGTACTTGTGCGTGTTCTTTCTTCAACTATCTCATGCTTCCGTGCCACCTTGATAGCTCCGCGACTC